>JAYESA010000004.1:161999029-162496529 GCA_036927795.1 Iris macrosiphon
ATATATAAAGATTAGCCTTAACAGAGAACTTTCTCTTATCTATAGATATTAGAACTCCCACTAGCAGTTAGTATTGGACTAAAAGCTTTGCCATTCATAAATATTGGTTAGGGTAGAAATAAAATTTTCATAATGACTGAGACGACTATGGTACCATTTGAATCTTAGAATTAGTTGTAGCTCCATAAACCAATAAAACCAACTTTAAGGAAGGCTATAAGATAGGACTTAGGATCCTCATTAGGAATAGAATAGTTCGATAAGCCTTGTGTTAAGGCTAGATGTAAGCTTGTACAAGAAGTCTTATCACCTCATAGAGTCGAGAAATTTATCACTTAGAGGAGACCAGCATGACTTCATGCTTGTGTTATATGGTAGTAGCCTAGCCGGGAGGATTCTTGTGAGAAGAATAGGTATTAGAGAGCAGAAACTAGAAGAACATTAGTAGAGAGGGATATTGAGTAATTTTTTTATAGAGTTGTTGACCAATAGCACCCTGATAGTATCTAGATTTCTTTAGAGAATCTTTGATTACGGCTAGTAAACTCTAGAATTCTTGTATCCTTATTAGAAAATATGCCCTTCCTAAAATTTTGTTAGCAGGACCAAGACTTTAGTTTTGATACCAGCTAAATTTTTATAAGTTTGGTAGATTATAAGCCCCCTAATTTTAGTGTAGAGTTATTTTTGGAATTTTGGGATAAATTTGAATTTATTTGATATTAATTAGGTTAATTCCAGAAGGATTAAATTACCTCTTTAATTTTGTATCCTTTGATACCCTTTGTTATGCCTCAGATATTTGGAACACAATACTATCCATTCCATTCCAACAACTTCCACCATTTCGACCTAGACTAGCCACTCTACACCTATAATATGACTATCACACACAAACTCACCTTTCCATGCTTTATTTTAGTCACACAACATATGTGACGCAATTGTATACACAAATGACACTTAGATATCTTTTTTTGTTGCGGGCTATTTTAATATGCAACACCGACTCAATTCTTCCGACAACTTTGACATTCATTAGCCTAATTGGACCTACTCACTCATGACTCAGTTATTACTTCCAAATATACACTCCCATGCTCTATACAACATATCTCCTTCTAAAAACCTAGGTTAAATATTCAATCCCATTGCGATTAAATTAAATTATACATCGGCAACCCAATTAACCTAACCATTGATATATGCGTAGCTCACTCGAGTCAAACTATGTCCATGATACTTATGTTGCATTAAACTGAGCCCCCTTGTACTCTCTACACAATGTTAATCACCTTGACAAATTATGTTACCTTTGACACTAATTGTTAAACAGTTTATCGGCTCCACGATATGTGACTAACGATTTCTTCTATACCATCTCACCCTAATTATATTTGACTAAGACATTTACTTTTGTCTTGTAAACTCATGACCTAATTGGGATCAATGAGAACTGGTAAATTCCTTTATATAGTTATTGACTCATTAACACTATGATACTACCTAGATTTTTTTTGATAGGTTATGACTACGGTCACACAAGCATCTCTATCTCGTATCCCTCCTTGAAGTTAGACTTTCTAAAACCCTTATTATAACGACCCGCTTCGCATCAATACGGATAGCCGATTAAAATGGCACAAGTGCGACGATCCATCCAACTTTGCTCAGTGAGAAGACTCGCTTGAGGCAAAGAATTCAGACTTGGCCCTTCAGGAGTTCAAACTTAGACTTTCAAAGACGCGCTCGGAGTATCGCCCGGCCGAGGCGAATCACCGCTAAGGTAGGTGGCTACGATGAACCTGTATTTGCTTAGCCTGCACACTTAAAAATACGGACGATACATGCTAGTCACTAGGCGAATCATCCATTGTATGCTAATAAGAATACAACGCACCTAGCTAAGGGAATAATTCCATCTTGTATTGCTTGTGTTAGAATATGGAAATAAAACTTGGCTTATAGTTAGATCCTTACATGCTACCTTAGCTCCGTGCAAGTAGACTCCGCTTTATTATCTCAAACTGGTCGAGTTGATGTCTTAATGCTATCTATCTTATATGCAATGCTTATCACAGGGATAATGCCATGATATGGAACACAGAATATAGTTCACTTACCTGGGGCAGGAAGACTATCGAAATAGTCGTTCCGAGCCAAGTAACAAAAATATGGAAAGGCTTCGACACCATAAGGTCACCAAGGCGGTTCCCATACCAGGAACTGCATAATTAAAGGTTTGAAGAAACTATAAGAAAGTAATGGAAGTATCATGTCATGCCCCAGTCCCAAAATATGTAGGACTAGGAACACGTAAGCATGTCAGTCGCATGGATATGGCAACTCCAATATATGGAAACCATATCCCATACGTACGCTGTAATATGAATATCAATCCACAAGTGGTTTAAAAGGTATCATAAGTCACAGGGTACAATCTAAATCTCATCCACAGAAAATCAATATAAATGAATAACCAGCATCTATATAACTAGATCTCAACATAAGTATCTAAGGATGATAGTTGGATGGAAATAAATCAACTACCAACTCGAATGGAAAAGTAAATACAAAATAAGTACAATACAACAACACCATATAGGAATACCAGCTAACAATCACGGGCTCGAAGAGAGGACATCCACGAACCATATATAACCATCCAAATCTGCGCTCCTGCAAATACTCAAGAACAGATACACCTGGCAGAGGACCAGGTCCTCAGAGGGACGTAACAAGATACAGAAAGCGAGCCAATTTGAATACAGTAGACATGCATATAATTTAAAAATAAATAAGTACGCTGTACAAGACAATCTATATAAATGCAAATGAGGACAACTTTTTGACGTATGGGCAAGGGTAGGCTACTCGATCTAAGCCTCACAACTCATACACCCGTCAATGGACATCAGAAATTGACATACCTCTGGGGTAGCGACCAGCGCGACTCTACAGAAATCGACATACCTCTGGGGTAGCGACCAGCGTGATACACGCCCGTAGTATGAACTATATACTACGGTTTACCAGAGTGGTTAAAAGCCCATACGCCTAATGATTGTCCTCTCATGATACTAAGTGTCAAGTGTGTGTCAATATATCTAATATATAGTAATGACAGAAAGGAACTACACATGCAAGAAGTATACAGAAATGTAATAAATATACTAAGCATGCAAAATACTGTAAATAATTTGACAAGGTATCTTGCCTGGTAAGAAAGCTGCAAGGCGTACTGTCCAGAAGTCAAGCACACAGGATCAGAAGCTATGGCCTCAGAACAGATATCTCCGGATGCGGAAATAGATATCACCAACGTTCCCAGAATAAGCAAAATAGCTAAAAAGTACTTCCCTTTCGTCCAATTTGGACACAGGGGCAAAACCGTAATTTTGGGTCAAAGTGGGGTCCATGTGTGGCCCACTTTGCACCGAAAAGCGTATCAGAACCAATGGTCTCCAAATTCGTCCAACTTAGTGTTAAAAAGTCCAGAATGATGATACGAACCCTACGGAACTTTCAAAATTGGATTCCGATAAGCCGATCACAAAATCGTCCGTCAAGTGGAGCCGTGGGGCCCACGATACGCGATTTTGTCAACGTTCTCAGAATCGAACCAAACTTGGGTCACAGAACCAGCGTATTGCTACGAGTCCGGTGTCGTAAATTTTGTCTTAATCCGACGTATGTACACAAAGTTACGGCATATTCCAGAACAGGCGAATACGGGGCGTTGTCGGCGGATACGCGTTAATTTTGGTGTGCACGCACATCCAAATCAACGTTTGCAAAATCCCAAACATCCGTATCAATGGCGCGTACGTTTCGGTGAAGACCACACGCGACCAAGTCGTCCCGTTTGGCGGGGTGCACTAAGTTCCGGGGTAAAATAGGGCATGGGTTTTCCTGTTTTTGGATCGCGGTTTACGATCACCACAGGACGCGACACACCGAGCGGGTTGCACGGACATCGAGATGGTCACACAGCCTACGCGTCACAACTGACGGAATCGAAAACGGGATAACGAGGAGAGAGAATGGGTTACCTGAACAGGGCTCCGTGAACCGAGAATTCTCGTGTCCGGAATGTTGGATCGTGTCCTGGTCACCGTGTCCGGTCTACACAGGATCCGTGTCCGGGCTAGGGCTGTGTCCGGAGACAGCGGGGTTGGACTCGTCGACGGAGGGCGTCTCGGTCTAGGGCGTCCGGGATGCTGGTCGGCTGCGTCGAGCGGGCTGTGCGGAGAGGAGCGGAGGTCGTCGGCTGAGAGGATGGGTCGGGGGAGTTCTGGATGAAGGAGGCGGAGCGGGGAGTGGTGGTGGTGATGGTCGAGGCAGGGGAAGCGGCGCTGCGGATGGTGGAGTCGGGGAAGGAGGAAGAGGATGGAATGTGGTGGCCGGAGACTCGGGCAGCGGGGATAGATGAAGGGGGAGGAGGTAAACGCCGGAGGGAGTTAGGGTTCAGGCTAGGGGAGTTCGTCGGAGCGGCGCTGCGACATCCGGGCGGAGAGAAGAGTTAGCTAGGGTTGTGGCGCAGCGGGGCACGAAATTCGAGGCGTTAAATAGGCGGCCGGAACAGTAATCCGGCTTGGTTTAGGATTAGGGTTTCGTTTTGGGTAACGGGTTCGGGTCCGGGTCGGGTTCATTTCGGATCCGACCCGACCCGTTAGGAGTGGGTTTGGTTCAGTTTGGTTTACTGTGGTTCGGTTCGGTTTATTTCTAAATAAACCGAGTTTAGTCAGGGTTTATTTTGGTTTAATTATAAATTGATTTTTAGGGCTTTAAAAGTGTTTCCGGAGTCCAATAAATTCACAGAAAATTACCCTATGTCCAGTTTTCCATTTTACACCGTAAAATATTATTTCCATAATATTTAATATTAATTAACTTTATTTAAAAATCATTTAATCATAAAATACCTTAGTTTTAATTCCAGAAAAATTACAAAAAATTGTGTAAAAATTATTTTTTTTTAAATTCTGAAAAATCAGGGGGTTTACAATCAAGTAAAAGAACTGAACTGTACTGATAAGTAAATAAGAACAAGAATTATGGTTTGGGGTAGCTTTTAGCGAGTTTGTTCCTGCGTCTACAACCATCGTCATTTATTCATGATGGCTTGTAGCTGGTTCAATCATGTGTCTACAACCATCGTCGCTCATGCAGATCAAAAGATAAGATAAGAGAACAAGATAAGATAAAAGGCTCGCTTGGTCATGGACAACTTGTGCACAAGGGTAGGGTTCCTGCGGACGGTTTACTGGTTTCACTAGGGTCGATCCGGTCCAGACGAAACATTATGGATAGTCACACTAATAGCCTAGCAAGGGTATTGCGAGAGGGCTTGTAGCGGCTTCACTACCTGCATCTACAACCGTCGCCGTCTATCGACTATCGTCCAAAATAGCTTGTAGCGCCAGTGACCATTCATATAAACTAAGTTTGGCTCGATTGCGGCAATTCACATACGAGTTATTACATTATGCCAAGCTGAATCTGAATCTGAATCTGAGTAACATGTCTGAATCAACAGGTTTTTTTTTAATAACACGTCTGAATCAACCCGAATATGTGAATAATATGTCTAAATTAAACACGAATCTGTGTATAACAAGTTCGAACCACCTGAGTATCATAATATAGGAAATATGAGTAACTGGTGCACCTGAATCAGAAATACATTCGTGACACGTGTGTTTGCTTATGCAATTCCTTGGATTTCTTGGTTTAACATGGTTTTATCTTTAGACATAGAAGGACGAATGGTAAGTTGGTAAGTTTTATCGCGTTTCCCTTGAATCGCATGGCGTACTGCCACATGAGTTAGGCTTGTATCTTATGCCATAAAACTGATCCTAAGGAAAGAATAGAAAGATAACTTAATAGATTGTGCATGTAACTAATATAATGTGTTTGGATTTATCGAACAGGCGAGAAGGGTCCCACCAGTGCATTCATATACTGATAATCCACCAGATTGCTTACAAGGTGCGGGAGAACCTCATTCGGTACGGAGTATCCCTTCATGCCCATTAAGGTATGGAGTTTGCTCTAGAGTCTTAGAGTGTTGCGTCCGGAGTTAAAGCACATATAAATGACATAATGTTAGAACATCGCCTATGTATCTTTCCATGTTGTAAGCCGCTTGACACGCCTTTATTGATTGAGAGAGAGAGAGAGAGAGATTTAGCGACTTGTAATCACGGCCTAGTGCCGCTTGTAATAATTCTTAATTATTAATAAAGTTCTTGATATTGTTTCATACTTGTGTTCATTCAATGCTTTCGCTATGACGACTCTGTGAACTTGTTATCTATCGCCTGTTCGGTTTCTTTTTTCGCTGCATTCGGACTATATGTGCGACTCTGTGTCTTAGCTGTTTCTCCGCCTATTCGGATCATGGCCTTGCATGGGCGCAGCTTGTGCTTACGCGATATCACGTCTGGATGGGAATGATCGTCCCACGAGAGCGTTGGCGCGGTGATTCGCGCCTAGCGCGGACGACCAATCCTGCCGGAGATTCGGGCGTGAAATATTGGTATCAGAGCATGGCTTTACATCCTTGGACTTCGTATCGATTATCTCTATTTTTGAAAGCTCGTTCGTGGGTTATATACATACGCTCTCTCTCAATGTTCCAACATGATGTTCCATACAATAAATCTAAATAATTTTTGAAAGTGCATATGAATAGTATGATTTGCTTGATCGATAAAGTTTTGCGAAGGCCTTTGTGCCGAACTGAGTCAGACTTCGTGAGAATAGACTCGTGCTTGAAATTGCAAGTTATATGTGTAAAACCCCTATTTTTTTAAAAATTGTATTTATTATTTTTATTATTAATTAATAATTTAATTATGGTAGTAATTAGGTCTAAATAGGAGAAATAGATTTTTAATAATTCTTATGCTAGGTGTTCGGGCACTTAGATGACTTATGGGACCATCAAGAATTTTTCAGAATTTATCCCATGTAGGAGACCCCTTGAGCAGTTGCTAGCCTAACGATGTGCATTACCCTAATCTATAATTTTTCTTATGTGTGAATATATATATATATATATATATATATATATATATATATATATATATATATATATATATATATATATATATATATTTAAAAAGAAAGAAAAGAAAAGAAAGGAAAAGAAAAGAAAGTAATTAACTAATAATAAAATAATAATAATATAATAATAATACTAACCATACTATACTACTACTACTACTTAGCAATAGCAGCAAACAAAAATGCAACCAGCCGCTAGCTAACTAGCCATGCAAAGTTACTAGCCCACTAGCAAACACAATCCGTGAAGCAGCAGCCAATATTACATAGAACCGACCCTTTGCCCGCGGACCGAACCCCCTATTCCCTCTCTCTCCCTATAATATATATACATATATATATATATATATATATATATATATATATATATATATATATATATATATATATATATATATATATTTATCTTTTAAAACTCTAACCTAAATTTCCAGACCTCCTCTTCCCATCTAGAGCCGTCACCGCAGCCAGAGAAGCCCCGCCAATCCATCCAACCATCCCGTCGACACCGACCTCGCGAACTACAGTTTTCCATTCGAGGCACCTTCGCTCCGGCGTGATTTTCTGTCGACTCGCTCAACCAAATGCTGTTCCGTTTTCATAGGTATGATCATCCCTCAACCCTCTTCCATAGTTGTTTTATAGCCAACTCGGAAAATGTGTGCCCCTAGGTGAAAAACAGCACCCAAGTCGGGGCGAGCAGACAGAATTCTGGAATCGCAGAATTCCAGAATGACCACCCATATTGCCGAGTTCGTATCTCCCACCACAGAGATCCGAATTCGATGATTCTTTTTGAAACCTGTAGAATACATGACCTAGTTTATTTTCTGTAAAATAACCCTATGCTATTAGTTGCTGTGGACATAATTATATTCGTCACAAAACTGTGCGCACCCACTTTTTCCAGATTTCCAAAAGTTGGAAAGTGGAGCGCGCCCCGCCAAACGGGACCGCCCCGTCGTGTGCCAAGTGTACCGAATAGTGCACGCAGCGTAACCGGATACGTAAAAATTCGTGGGGACTGATTCGGACGCGTGTGCGCGCCGGGATCAGACCGTATCCGCGGACACATCCCGTGTTGCAACTTTTGTGGAACTCACGCGTATTTTGTGCACGCTTGTCAGATTGCGATGAAACTTGCGCCACTGGACTCTTGATAACGCGCTGGTCTTGTGACCCAATTTTCACGTATTTCTGAGACGGTTGACCAGATCGCTAATTGGCGGGCCCCACAGTTGACTTTTTGGACAAAATTCTGTTCGGCCCATCGGAATCCACATTTGGACATACTGTTGGGTTCGTATTGAGATTTAGAGTTGTTTGACCTATAGTTGTCCCATTTAGAGACTGTTACCCTTGGCACGCTTTTCGGTGCAAAGTGGGCCACATGTGGATCCCACTTTTACCCGAAATTACCGTTTTGCTCCTTTGTCCAAATTGGACGAAAGAGATGTGTTTTTAGCTATTTTGCTCATTTTGGGAACGTTGGTGATGTTTATTTCAGCATCCGGATACATTTGTTCTGTGGCCATAGCTTTTGATCCTGTGCGTTGACATTTGGACAGTACATCTTGCAGCTTTCTTACCAGGCAAGATACCTTGCCAAATTGTTTACAGTACTTTGCATGCTATTTATATTTCTGTTATTTATTTTATTCCTGTATAGTTCTTGCATGTGTAGTTTTTCTTTCAGTCATTACTATATATTAGATATGTTGACACACACTTGACACTTAGTATCATAGAGGACAATTATTAGGCGTATGGGCTTTTAACCACTCTGGTAACACCGTAGTCACTAGCACGCACTATGGTGGGTCGTGTCCGATGGTCGCTACCCCCGAGGTATGTCGATTGATGGAGTCCGAGGGTCGCTACCCCCGAGGTATGTCGGCTGATGATGTCCATGGACGAGTGCATGAGTTGTGAGGCTTAGATCGAGTAGACTACCCTTGCCCATACGTCGAAAAGTTGTCCTCATTTGCATTCATATAGATTGTCTTGTACAGCGTACTTATTTATTTTCAAATTATATGTATGTTTACTGTATTCAAATTGGCATGTGTTTTGTGTATCTTGTTACGTCCCTCTGAGGACCTGGTCCCCTGCCAGGTGTATCTGCTCTTGAGTATTTGCAGGAGTACGGGCCTGGACCTGACGCATTCCTTTCTGCCGAGGAGGTCTTACCTTCTGAGCATCGTTGATCATCTGGCGATGGATTCTTTAGCTGACACACTTTTGTCTTCATATTATTTTATATTGGAGACTTTATACTCCTCTCTCATTTTAGTTTTGGATATAGTCATTGGTAGTGGATTTGTCTCCACCCGACTATTATTTTTAGATATTTCAGACTCCTTATTCTAGTTTAGTATTTCGTTTCTATGACTTGTTGTGTGGATGAGATTAGCATATCTGTGACTTGTGACATTATATATACCACATGTGAGTTTATATTCATATTACAGCGTACGTATGGGTTATGGTTTCCATATATTGTAGTTGCCATATCCATGCGGCTGGCATGCTTACGTGTCCTAGTGCTACGTATTTTTGGGACTGGGGCGTGACATATTTTTGTGGTGGCCCATGCAGGTCGAGTTAGCCGTTTCGGTTACGTCACTGTACCGAACGGGCCTGCACCTAGGATTAGAATTTTAGATCTCATCCATACTTGACTATAACTTACCTTCCTTCCAACATGTCCTACTTAAGTTCTTGCATCTTGCTTGATTCATGTACTCTTCTTAATCCTTCGTCCATCTCTTGCAGAGAGATGAATTTGAATAACGGGCACGCCGCCACCGGGGACGACACGTCTCCAGGGGACGACGACCAACCACTAGGAGTGACCTCAACAACACCTCTCCTTCCCGGGCCGAATGGACTGACTAACAATCAAATTCTATCAACTCCTTCCACGATACCTAATGGGACTTTTTCAGCTCCACTAGCATCGCAAGATGGCCAAGCACAGCTGTTCCAATTCTTCCAGATGATAATACAGGAACAGAGGCAGCAGGCAGCCGAGCAGAGGCAGCAGGCAGCCGAACAGAGGCAAGAATTTTTGGCAGCACTGGAGAGGATGGCTGCACTAGCCCCTGCACCAACCCAGGCACTAGTTTCAGTACCACAAGCTCGGGTTGGTTCAGTCAAGGACTTTGTGCAGATGGGCCCTAAGCCATATAATGGCAATGAGAGTCCATAGGAGACCACAAACTGGATTGCCAATACCAAGAAGTTGTTAGAGGCATCACAATTACCTTCTGACCTATGGATGATAGGCGTGAGGACTCAGTTAGAAGGCAACGCGTATCACTTATGGGAATCAATGGAGCGCCAGTTGGGTATGCGTCAGACTTGGGAACAATTCTTGGAGTGCTTTGAGCGGAAGTACTTCCCGGATACTGTAAGGGACGTATTGTATGATCAGTTTCTCCATCTAGAGCAAGGGGACAAGATGGTTGATGAGTATGACGCAGAATTTAGCCGTCTCAGTAAGTATGGCATAGTCTTAATACCTAATGACTTGGAGAAGGCTAAGAGGTTTCACCGCGGGCTGACTCAGGAGCTCCAGCACTACACTAGCTCCCAGTCCCGGATCTCTTATGCCGAGCTATTGACAGAGGCCAGGATCCAGGAGGCCATCAGCAAGGGAAACGGAATTCAACAGAGAAGTCACCAAGGACTAGTAAGGACACAGCAAGGAGGACCCATTCGATACCCTTTGACACGCTAGCAATCAGATAGTGTTGCACCATATCCAACCAAGGAGCTCCGTACTTGTCACTATTGTGGTAGGACAGGTCATATTCTAAGAGACTGTCATCGTCGATTGGGGTTGTGCATGATATGTGGATCAAGTCACCATCAAGCCCGAGAATGTCCTAAACAGAACCAGAGACCTATGGCATTGGAATCAGGAACACCGCATACACCCTCAAGTATAGAAGACCAAAGGGACTCACCACTGCTTCTACAGTCTGCACAAATGGAGGGGACTAGACCCCAGTTGAACAACCAAGGACAAGGCCAAGCACTCATTATGACAAGTATGGGAGAGCAGACACAGGAAGCCGTAGATACAGGTACGACCTTTTAGTTATAATTGTCTTTGCATACTCATAACCCCATTGTGACACAAGCTCTTAGATGCACAAATAGATATAGAATTATATATATGATAGTCTAGCAGTTATGAGGATATATTTCTATTCTATCCAGATGGCATACACGCGATGCTAATGGATGACGGGAGTAGCAGTAGTAGTATTCTTCCCCTATCCTTATCTCGCCCGCTTGGGTGACTCATCTCCTCTTTTTATATTCATTCCTTATCTCGTGCGTAACTCTTCCTATCATAGTCATATCTTTTGTGCCATTATGAATTGTTTGATATCAACCTCACCCCTATTTTGTTAGTTAAACATAAATGTGTTAGTAATGCTTGATAACTAAGGATGAGTTCTTAATATATATATGCACTATAGCAATATCTGTATTCTTTAGTAGTTTAACCCTTAAGTAGCACCATGTAGCCTAATAGAAATTGTTAGATCATTTAAGCTAGATCATACCCCTAATAGTTAGTCAAGACCTTAAGTGTTCCCTAAAACTTAGACTATGCCTAGGAAAGAGTTGAAGGCACTTGTTACGAACTGATGACTATGACAAATCGCTGGCAAGATAGCGACAGTTGCCGCCAGACGATTATGGTAGAGTAGTCGAATTACTTGCAGCCATACTGGCCAGGTGGCGAGGCAGTATTAGACTATGATACTTGACGGTTATGGAAAAAGTCATAGTTATGAGATTCCAGACAGGTATTCCAAGATTCTCGACCCAATAAATATAATTGCCTTACAATCTAGACAATAGCTTCAAAGAAGGTGACCACTAATAGAATTCTTGTAAGTTGGGTAGTGTAGACAAGTTAGAGGATGATAGAATAGTGTATGGACAATAGATGAGAAAGTGTTAGAATGGCAGACCATGAGTTTTAGGAGTCCTACTAGATACCAATATAGTGTAGTAGCTATAGTTATCATTATGAATATGGGTTAGTGTCAGTTTCGAGGACGAAATTTTTGTAAGTTGGGTAGAATGTAAAACCCCTATTTTTTTTAAAAATTGTATTTATTATTTTTATTATTAATTAATAATTTAATTATGGTAGTAATTAGGTCTAAATAGGAGAAATTGATTTTTAATAATTTTTATGCTAGGTGTTCGGGCACTTAGATGACTTATGGGACCATCAGGAATTTTTCAGAATTTATCCCATGTAGGAGACCCCTTGAGCAGTTGCTAGCCTAACGATGTGCATTATCCTAATCTATAATTTTTCTTATGTGTGAATATATATATATATATATATATATATATATATATATATATTTAAAAAGAAAGAAAAGAAAAGAAAGGAAAAGAAAAGAAAGTAATTAACTAATAATAAAATAATAATAATATAATAATAATACTAACCATACTATACTACTACTACTACTTAGCAATAGCAGCAAACAAAAATGCAACCAGCCGCTAGCTAACTAGCCATGCAAAGTTACTAGCCCACTAGCAAACACAATCCGTGAAGCAGCAGCCAATATTACATAGAACCGACCCTTTGCCCGCGGACCGAATCCCCTATTCCCTCTCTCTCCCTATAATATATATACATATATATATATATATATATATATATATATATATATATATATATATATATATATCTTTCAAAACCCTAACCTAAATTTCCAGACCTCCTCTTCCCATCTAGAGCCGTCACCGCAGCCAGAGAAGCCCCGCCAATCCATCCAACCATCCCGTCGACGCCGACCTCGCGAACTGCAGTTTCCCACTCGAGGCACCTTCGCTCCGACGTAATTTTCCGTCGACTCGCTCAACCAAACGCTATTCCGTTTTTATAGGTATGATCATCCCTCAACCCTCTTCCATAGTCGTTTTATAGCCAACCTCAAAAAACGTGTGCCCCTAGGTGAAAAACAGCGCCCAAGTCGGGGCGAGCAGACAGAATTCTGGAATCGCAGAATTCCAGAATGACCACCCATATTGCCGAGTTCGTATCTCCCACCACAGAGATCCGAATTCGATGATTCTTTTTGATACCTGTAGAATACATGACCTAGTTTATTTTCTATAAAATAACCCTATGCTATTAGTTATTGTGGACATAATTATATTCGTCACAAAACTGCACGCACCCACTTTTTCCATATTTCCAAAAGTTGGAAAGTGGAGCGCGCCCCGCCAAACGGGACCACCCCGCCGATTGCCAAGTGTACCGAATGGTGCATGCAGTGTAACCGGACACGAAAAAATTCGTGGAGACTGATTTGGACGCGTGTGCGCGCCGGGATCAGACCGTATCCGCGGACACATCCCGTGTCGCAACTTTTGTGGAACTCGCACTTATTTTGTGCACGCTTGTCAGATTGCTACGAAACTTACGCTACTGGACTCGTGATAATGCGCTGGTCTTGTGACCCAATTTTCACGCATTTCTGAGACGGTTGACCAGATCGTCAATTGGCGGGCCCCACAGTTGACTTTTTGGACAAAATTCTGTTCGGCCCATCGGAATCCACATTTGGACATACCGTTGGGTTCGTATTGACATTTAGAGTTATTTGACCTATAGTTGTCCCATTTAGAGACTGTTACCCTTGGCACGCTTTTCGGTACAAAGTGGGCCACATGTGGATCCTACTTTTACCCGAAATAACCGTTTTGCCCCTGTGTCCAAATTGGACGAAAGGGATATGTTTTTAGCTATTTTGCTCATTCTGGGAATGTTGGTGATGTTTATTTCAGCATCCGGATACATTTGTTCTGTGGCCATAGCTTTTGATCCTGTGCGTTGATATCTGGACAGTACATCTTGCAGCTTTCTTACCAGGCAAGATACCTTGCCAAATTGTTTAAGTACTTTATATGCTATTTATATTTCTGTTATTTATTTTATTCCTGTATAGTTCTTGCATGTGTAGTTTTCCTTTCAGTCATTACTATATATTAGATATGTTGACACACACTTGACACTTAGTATCATAGAGGACAATTATTAGGCGTATGGGCTTTTAACCACTCTGGTAACACCGTAGTCACTAGCACGCACTATGGTGGGTCGTGTCCGATGGTCGCTACCCCCGAGGTATGTCGATTGATGGAGTCCGAGGGTCGCTACTCCTGAGGTATGTCGGCTGATGATGTCCATGGACGAGTGTATGAGTTGTGAGGCTTAGATCGAGTAGACTACCCTTGCCCATACGTCGAAAAGTTATCCTCATTTGCATTCATATAGATTGTCTTGTACAGCGTACTTATTTATTTTCAAATTATATGCATGTTTACTGTATTCAAATTGGCATGTGTTTTGTGTATCTTGTTACGTCCCTCTGAGGACCTGGTCCCCTGCCAGGTGTATCTGCTCTTGAGTATTTGCAGGAGTACGGGCCTGGACCTGACGCATTCCTTTCTGCCGAGGAGGTCTTACCTTCTGAGCATCGTTGATCATCTGGCGATGGATTCTTTAGCTGACACACTTTTGTCTTCACATTATTTTATATTGGAGACTTTATACTCCTCTCTCATTTCAGTTTTGGATATAGTCATTGGTAGTGGATTTGTCTCCACCCGACTATTATTTTTAGATATTTCAGACTCCTTATTCTAGTTAGTATTTCGTTTCTATGACTTGTTGTGTGGATGAGATTAGCATATCTGTGACTTGTGACATTATATATACCACATGTGAGTTTATATTCATATTACAGCGTACGTATGGGTTATGGTTTCCATATATTAGAGTTGCCATATCCATGCGGCTGGCATGCTTACGTGTCCTAGTCCTACGTATTTTTGGGACTGGGGCATGACAATATGTGAACCCAAATATCTATACGTGATTACCAAACAGATTAGTGGGCGAGATAGAATATTGTTTGAACGGATAGCTATGCACACAGCCTTTCGGCTAAGTTGTGTTGAGTATCACGAACCAAGACCCTTGGTGCTAGTGAGTTACGAGCGAGATTGGGATATCGTTCGGATAAGATAAGTTAGACTTAGAATGGCTATCGATAGAAATATTATAGACTATCGCTAAGGCTCAAAATCCTGAGTGGTATATTGATCATCTTAGAAATGCTCGAGCGAATTGAGAACTTTGGGATAACAAATATGTCTAGCAGCAGATAACGTGATTGTGTAAAGCCTTAGTATAAGAAATGCCTAGCAAGTAAGCAAACTCGAAGGAATCGTACGAGATTTTATTCGATCGAGTGGGAATGCGTTGAGCAAACGATAAGGCTTATATCGGATAGAAATTCAGAGTGTTAAAATCAATATCTGGGTCAAAAAATTTAGTAGATCGTACGAGTGATTTTAAATTGAATCAAACGAATTAAAACTTGAGTTTGAGATAGAATAATCGAAAGTACGGTCCGAGTTAGTACAATTGGAATAATAGTGCGAACAAATGATAACGTGCATGGAAAATTTGGATTGAGTAGGATATTGCTCGATAGAATTTAGCTTGAGTACGAATATTATGGTTTTGAATTTGGATGACTTAATACGATATCGATAAGTTAAAAGATAGCATGGATTAATGCAAGTAAAAAATATTATGGTTCGATGATTGAGGAAAGCGATAACGGACTTAATCTTGATTTGGACAAACGATCTTGAATCTAGTTCGAAAGATAACACTCGACATCAGGCTCGGATGAGAATGATTATCCAGCGAGAGCGCTAGCCTGGTGATTTTATGTCCAGCAGGGATGATCGAACTCACGAGAACATGTCCGATGATTATTTAGACGAACTTGATAAAATAGAACGTATCGAGAGTGCATTACGATTTTGGCTAGATGAAATAGAACGTATCTCAAGTGAATTATAATTTTGGCTAGATTATTAATTAATTTCTATATCACCTCTAGGTACTTTGGGATCCTCAAACTTGGACGTCGTACTGGAGCCCCACCTTCAGCATCCGGATCCAGACAAGTGTACCTTGCCATTCTGTAACTCAGTTCCAGTTTTACTTATTTATTTTATCTATACATTGTGTGCACTTTGGATCGAAATCGTTACTTAGCGTCTGGATCATATCTGGGTGCAGACGTTCGTCGGAAACATCTAGTATCGATGGTTAGATATTTCTCGATACCTTTATGTACCTACTTGGTTACATCGGAATCCTAGGACACATTCAGACACTATCATCGTGTCAGACTTCCTGTATCCTGATAGTGTCATCATGACCGAAACTTGTGATGACTATAGGATCATGATTGGTGCTAGTTACTTCAGTATGACGAGACTGTTAGATAGCGTTCAGGCTCAGCAAGCTGCAGATGTGTCTCATTGACCGCATTGGAAGGGGAAGACAGTTACTAGACGCTTGGGCTACTTCACATGCACTATATATATATCCTTATTTATGTAGAGATCCTGTATCCGGAGTCGTAGTACTTACTGTGTGTCTCTGTGCTTAGAGCTACGGGTACGCATTGTGTGTCTTTGTGCCTCGGACCTACGATTTATATTTATAAAGCCCACGTGTCGAACATTGTCTTCAAGTTGTGTCTCACTTAGGTAGTTATTCTAGATTACACTGGCGTATCACATGTTTTTTTTCTGTTTTACTATGGCATGCTATTTTTGTACCATGTTACGTCCCTCTGAGGACCTGGTTCCCTTCTAGGCATAAGCGAGGAGGACTACCCGGAGGAGTACGGACCGGATGTATATCCAGGAGCAAGACTTGTAGTAGAGGACGAGATCCGTCCCGAGGACTTTGCTTGATCACCGATAGTGACTTCACCTTAGGTCCGGTATCACTATCTAGTTAGCAGTTATCGGTCCTAGTTATCTTATTGCTTCCTTTCATTCAGTACTTGTATTAGCGAGTTTGTCCCAGTTTGACTCTATCCGTGTTATATTTTGATATATTTTCAGACTTTTTTTTTTGCACATTAGTAGACTTGTTTTCTCGATGTGTTTCATATTCTTATGTCTGTGGATGAGATAATTTACAATGCTTATATTTTAATGTTAGGTTATATCATTTTACTTTATAGCTTAGGTGCACTCCATCGGGTCCATTAGATTAGGATGCCCGGAGTGTACCCGATGGCCAATTTCAAGTGGCTCAGTTCCTTATATTTGGAACTGGGGTATGATAGCATGAACGGATATTAAATAAATATGACTTGGTGGATCATTATATAACTTGGATGAAACAAAGTATAAAGATAAGGTGTCTTGATCGTTTTGATGATAACCATAACGTTTGACATTCTTGTCTCGTGCGAGTGTAAATCTTTGCTCACACATGCGTCACGCCGGGTTAGGACGATTATCCTGCAAGAGCGTTGGCATGGTAATCTCACGTCTAACGGAGATGGTTGAACTTTCGGGAGATCGGAGCATAATAATTAAAAGATCGTCTTGACTTGTGATTCGACACGATAAGACAAGTTTGAGGATACAAGTGAACCGTAAGTGTTTTGAGGAGGAGGAGTTAGTCTAGAACGTGAAGTGAGTTATGCTTGATGGTTTCGTGAACGGATACGTTGGATGACTTAGAGTTTATGATTGAGACCAGTGATTGAAAATTTAATCATGATTGGTGGTCTAGACAGAAGTATTGGATATGTGGATTCTATTAAAACGTAATCGAGGAGATATATTATGTGAATCGTTAGGTTCGACATACGACGTAGATATATATCGTGGATTCGGTTGAACGAACGTGTCTTAGAGATGACTTTATTGAAATAGACCCGGACCCTGTACAAACAAACAAACAAACGGACCCGGACCCTTTAGAAATCTGAGTAAAACAAGCTTGGGTAGAATACCCCATATGAAAGAACAATGATTTGACCATAGGAATTGGAGCGAGTATCGTGCAAAGAATTTGCACAATGAGAATCGTAAACGTGAACTGTACCTATAACTTTGTGAGCCGATCTAGCGGTTAGGAAGACGACCCTATGCCGAGTAAAAGAACTTGTGTGACCGACTTTAGAGTATTGCTTGAGCAAGATATAAAACTGGGGCGACAACAACTTTAAGTTAGGCTTGGGTCGACAAGTGTACACTGTGTTTGACATGAACGAAATGGACTTGTACGCTAGTCAGTCGGTCAGATAGATCGTGCTTGACGGTTGTATAATTCTTGGTTTTGAGTTGAATTAGAAATAACTTGGATTTTGATTGACCCTACTTAAGGAATCATGGTGAACCATAAACGAGAACCTTGAGATTTTTGATAAACTATCACGTGGGTAAAAAAAAGATGTGACACACGTCTAGCATAGGCTACAATCTTAGTTACAAGTCACATAGATACTATGCTAGAGGGTAGACCAAGGTTGACTAAGGGTTCGTTACATCTAATACGATCAATCACCTGTTTAATATCATCATACAAATCCTCCATCCTACTATATTCATCACGATGTTTATCAGTATTCATGTATGATTATTCCTCAGATTTCACCTAGGTGTTCACAGACATTAGCATGTACATTTACTTATCATCCTCAAAATAAATAAATTATTTATTTATTAAACCCTCAATTATATACAATCATCACCATTTCACCTTAAAACTACTCCTCGATCAAATTCATTACTATTTCTCAGTCCTCAATCACTGACTAATGGTTTGAAATTACACCCATTTCAACATCAATCACCTGCTCCACAATGTCCATCAATATTTCAATATCATAGTATTATTTGGCAATAATTTAAATCTGCTAATCAATATTGATCAATATGCTTATATTAAATAGGACAACACCCTAAATGTCTCATATGGCACTTAAAACCCAACCTCAATATATATCACATTTCCAACCCTCGCATGTATATATTTTATATCCTCCACCCATGAACATCAATGCTTATTATAACATGTATTAAACCTAAATCCCATATGCATATAATACACTAAAATAAAATGATTTTATACTCAAACCCTAAACTCAAAGCCTAAGCATAACCCCTAACAATATATTTATCACTACACTACAAAGAGAAGGGGAGAAGAGTATTCACCTTAGTGGCGAGGTCCGGTGGCCGTCTCTGGCCGGAGGGGATCATGGGGGTGTTGATATTGATGATGGTGATTATGGTGAAGATGGTGAAGAAGATGATGAAGATGGTGGAGGGTGGTGGTAAAGAGTGGTGGTGCTGGTGGCAAAGGGTGGTAGTGCTGGTGACGAAGGGTTGCCGGAGTAGGGGTGCAGCAGTATGGGGAAGGTCGTGGGGGAGTCAGGGCAGGAGGTCGGAAGAGATGGCAGTAGCAGCCGGAGTAGGGGAGGCCAGTGATGGCGATGGTGAGGTATAAAAAAGGAGGAGTCGAGGTGGTGGTGGAGTGGTCGGGGCTCATCGGAGGAGTGGTTGTGATGATGATGAGGAGAGGCCGGTGATGGCGGTAGGGTTGTGTCGCCGGAGCAGTAATGGCAGCGGTCATGGGTGAAGCCGATACGGGTGTATGTCGAGGTTGGTGGTCGTGGTACAGCGGGAATGGTGGGTTCATGGCAGCGGGAATGGTGGTGTAAACACCCTAAATTTTTTCAGATTTTTTTTAATCAATTTTGGGATTTAAAATGCATTTTTCAGGAATTTACATAGGACCTGTGGTGAGTTTGTAATTTTTAATTGCCAATAAACAACATTAAATTGGAATGAAAATATGATTTTATGGTGTAAAATAGAAAACCGGACTTAGGGTAATTTTCTGGGATTTTATTGGGCATCAGACCTATTTTTAAAAGCCTAAAAACTATTTTCCTAAATTAATTAATTAATTAATATTACTATTATTATTTATTTTAATTTTTATTCGTCTTTGGGCCCGGCCCGGCCCAGTGGGCCGAGCCCATGTAAACCCAACCCAGCCCAAGCCTCCTTAGCGGGTCGGGCGGGTCCGCTCACCCGGATCCGCGCCCGACCCGGACCCGTGTCACCCCCACCCGCTCCCACGATCGGCCACGACCCGAAAACCCCGCCGGCCGCCGCGTTTTCCGGCCACGCCCTCCGCCACAACCGCGCCTCCCCCTCCGGATCACCCGCCTCGTCGTCCCCGACCTCGCTCCGCCCTAAGCCCTATAAATTCCCTCGCCTCAGCCTCTTCCTCCCCCGCAAATCCAAAACCCTAGATCTACCCCGACTCCGGCAGCCCCGTCCGGCGACCTCCACCTCCCTCAGCCACTGCGACGACCTCCCCCAGGCGGAGCTCCTCCTCTCCCCTTCCTCCTCCTCCCCAGGCGCAGCAGACCCCGACTCC
Source organism: Iris macrosiphon (assembly GCA_036927795.1). Taxonomy (NCBI): domain Eukaryota; kingdom Viridiplantae; phylum Streptophyta; class Magnoliopsida; order Asparagales; family Iridaceae; genus Iris; species Iris macrosiphon. Next base: position 162,019,440 of record JAYESA010000004.1, read on the forward strand.
TCCCCTCTTCTTCTCGAACCCGCCGACCCGGCCGTTCGAGAACCGCCGCAGCCTCGGTCCGACCTCGTCGACCGACGGCCAGCTTCCCAGAGCCCCGACGACGCTGTCCCCAGCGCCCCACCGCCGTCTGCGCCGCCCAACCCGCCATCGGCATGTCCTCCAGCAGTACCCAGAGCCCGGACACGCGGACACAGACCCGGACACGGGATTCACAGTCAGGACACGAACACGCGTGTCGGACACAGAAAACCCTGGTTTTCTCGGTCCCCTTCAGGTATTCATATCTTGCAACCCTGATCTCCGTTTTCGATTCCGTAAATTCCTACGCGAAGCGTGTATGACCCTCTCGGTGCCCGGACAAACCGTTCGGGGTATCGCGTCCTGTGGTGATCGCACACCGCGATCCAAAAACAGGAAAAACCAGACCCTGTTTCACCCCGGAACTGAGTACGCCCCGCCAAACGGGACGACTTGGTCGCGCGCGGTCTTCACAGATACGTGCGCCTCGTCGATACGGACGTGTGGGTTTTCGCGAAAGTCGATTTGGGTGTGCGTGCACACCGAAATCAACGCGTATCCGCGAACATCGCTCCGTATCCGCCTTTTCTGCAATTCACCCTAACTTCGTGCACACACGTCGGATCGAGACGAAACTTGCGCCATCGGACTCGTAGCGATACGCTGGTCCTGTGGGTCAAGTTTGGTCCGATTCTGAGAACGTTGACGAAATCGCGTGTCGTGGGCCCCACAGGCCCCGCTCGACGGGCGATTTCGTGATCGGCTCATCGGAATTCAAATCTAAAAGTTCCGTTGGGTTTGTATCAGCGTTTCTGACCTGTTGACACTAAGTTTGGTGAATTTGGAGACCATTGACCCTGACACATTTTTCGGTGCAAAGCGGGCCCACCGGCGGACCCCGTTTTGGCCCGAAACTGCCGTTTCTGCCCTTGTCTCCAAATTGGACCCAAGGACAGGCGATCCTAGCTGTTTGACACCTTCTGAGCGCGATGGTACTGTTTATTTCAGCTTTCGGAGACATCTCTGGGAATTTTTGAAACCAGGACCTTAGTGGAATCCAAACTTCAAGCAAGTGCACCTTGCCAAACTTGCAGTCATTATTTTCTTATTTTCTGTAAAAATACTCTGCTGGATTTCTTGTGCAATTTCATATAAACTGTTTTAAACTGCTTAACCTAGGGAACGTATGACGTACCTAGTGCCCGATCATAGTCGGGTACTGACACCGTGCGCGGTGTTGGGTTCGTCATTTAGAGATGGATTTACGACCCCCTTACTTTGTACTTGACCTATCAAGTACCCTATAACCCAGGACACTTGACACTATCATGGACAGAATCTTCTCGAGTTATTCGTGGGGATTCTGAATAGGATACAGGACTTGACAGAGTTATTATTATTAGACAGTATGACTTGTTGCATTAGTTATAATCCCGCTGACATGGACATGAGACGTTATGGTCATGGTTTGCGTGATTACATTGGGTGGGGAGAGACACACAGGCTACAAGCTGTTCTATATATATATCTACTATTATTGTGAGGTTGTAGACTCTCCAGCAGAGCTAGACCCTTTACGTGTTATTACTGCTACCGGCTCCCCGACACAGAGCTTGTAGCGGTCTCAGCCTGAGTACTAGTGTTGCTCTCATTTGCATATCACATAGATGGTTACTTAGTTTACCCTGCTGTTCATTTATTTATTGCACTGCTTATTATTTGGCTTGTCTTTATCTTGTGCCTTGCTATGTCCACTGAGGACCTGGATCCGGATTATGTCCCCAGGTTTAGCTGAGGAGCAGTATCCCGAGATATACGGGACCGGAGCTGAACCTATTGCTGGAGCTGAACCAAACACTGAAGACGAGGTGACTGCCGAGGACTTTTCCTGAGTGCCTGTTCCAGCACTCATTTATTTATTTTATGTCTATCTCTTTTGTTCCTGGCCTATAGAGCCAGTTTATTTTCAGACTTAAGTCGGATTGATGCTCCGACTGACTTGCTGTGATTTGTTGTTGATACATTATTTCCATTTGACTATGCAGTTTATTTCCTTTTCTTTATAGATAAGATTAGTGTGACTTGTGTAGTAGACCTTACTTACAGCTTAAGTACGCCCTGATGGTTCCATTAAATTGGGTTATCCATCAGTGCGTGCTGCTGGCCATTGCCACGTGTCCAGTCCCTCGATATTTTGGGACTGGGGCGTGACATGGTTTTTGTGGTGGCCCATGCAGGTCCAAACCAAAATGTTCGGTTTCAACTTAGGGACCGGACAGGCCAGCAATAAGTTAGGTTATAGGATCTCATCCATATATTTAATCGTTTTTGAACTCTATGTCGAATTCAATTAAATTGCTTGAACTGCATCCTGTTTGATTCCTCTGTGCGTTCTCATTGTTTCCTTTTGATACAGAGAAATGGATCCCAGACGTGGTGACGAGACCCCCTTGGGAACACCGACTGAAGCAGGGTTTACCTGCGAGACTGGAACGACACCGGATACCAGAGGACAATCCTCTCAGAGCAACCAAACTGGCCAGCCAAGTTCCAGGTTCAGGCGTGATGACATCCCGCCTCCTCCCCAGTTCCCTCCTATGATGCCTGTCTTTCCCCCAGGGCAGGCAATGGACGGGCAGCAAATGTTCCAGATGTTCTACGCCATGATGCAGGCACAACAACAGATCCAACAAGAGGCCCAACGCCGGGAGGCCGAGAACCTAAGGAACAGCCTGGTCGCAGCATTGGAGCATGCACCAAATAGGCGGCCAGCGACGGGATCTATTACGAATTTCCGTCAACTCAAGCCCCGTACCTTCTCGGGCAAGGAAGGACCAACTGAAGTACATGAATGGCTTACAAACACACAGCATCAGTTGGAGGTCGCCGAACTACCAAGGGACAAATGGATGACTGCCGTCAGGATGCAACTGACGGACAACGCACATCATTGGTGGCTGTCCGAAGAAAGAAGGCTCGGACATGATCAGGTTACCTGGGAGGAGTTCTCCAGACTCTTCCAGGAAATGTACATCCCTGCTGTGGCTCGGTCAGAACTCCGAGACAGATTCAACCGCCTGATCCAGGGCAACATGACGGTGGAGGAATATAACGCCGAATTCATTCGCTTGAGCCGCTTCGCCCCTTCTCTAATTCCTACCGAAGAGGAGAAGGCGGAGAAGTTCTTTGATGGGCTCAGGTTCGAGCTTCAGAAGTTAATTGGATCGGTCGCGCCCACCTCTTACACCGACGTCCTAGCTGCAGTACGTCGGCTGGAGCGCGTTACTCGGAGGGAATCAAGCCTGAAACGTCCCTTCTCCTCAGCACCGTCCAAGTCATCACCAGGAGAATCTGCTAAATGGCCCCAGAAGAGCCCGCCTCCAAGAGCAGCAACTAAGAACCTGCCTACTTGCCACTACTGCAGCAAGGTAGGACATATTGAAAGGGAATGTCGACGCAAGCTGGGACTCTGCCTGGTTTGCGGATCTGGACAACACTTCTCCAAGGACTGCTCGGAACGTCGAGAGGGAGTTCCGAATCGACCAGCTCCACCTGCAGCTCTTCCAGCTGGGGGAGCAACTCAGACAGGGCCTGGAGGAGCCAGGCCACCTCTACCACCTCAGGCAGCATTGTTCCAACAAGCTCGTCAGCAAAGGGGTCCCGCTCAGGGACGAGGTCAGGCATATGCACTAGCAGTCACTGAGGAAGCTACTACGGGCAAAGTGATAGCAGGTACCATATTAGTAGCTTCAATTCCTGCTATAGCATTATTTGATTCTGGAGCTTCGCATTCATTTATTGCTGCTAGCTTCGTAGCCACACATAGAATAGCTACCGCACCTCTCTCAAGGATGAAGAGAATACTAACGGGAGGTGGAATTATCCCAGTTAGTGATACTTGTAGATCATGTTCGGTAGTAGTCTGTGGCAGAGAGATGCGAGCCCAATTCCTGATCTTTTCTATGCCTGATTACGATGTTGTACTTGGTATGGACTGGTTAAGTCAGTACCATGCGACACTGGATTGCCGGCTTGGAAAAGTGATATTTAGACCCCCTAGCCTTCCTGAGTTTGAATTTCTACGAGGAGCTGTAGAACAAGGGGTTCAGCCAACTCTTAGGGTATTGACCGTAGAAGAAGATTCAAGTTACCCAAGAGTCATAACAGAATTTGTGGATGTATTTCCCGACGACCTTCCAGGTTTACCACCTGATCGGGAGATAGAATTCACAATAGACCTAACTCCAGGAGCCGAACCTATCACCTCATCGGTATATCGGCTAGCACCTAAGGAGTTAGTGGAGCTGAAAACACAAGTTGACGACCTTCTTGAGAAGGGATTTATCCGGCCCAGTGTCTCACCATGGGGAGCACCTATACTTTTTGTACCCAAGAAGGACGGATCTGTACGGCTGTGCATTGATTACAGAGCCCTTAATGCTGTAACTATTAAGAACCGGTACCCATTACCACGCATTGATGATTTGTTTGACCAGTTGAGTGGTGCTAAGGTATTCTCCAAGATTGACCTTAGATCCGGTTATCACCAGATTAGGGTGAAGAAGGAAGATATCCCAAAGACGGCCTTCAGAACTAAGTATGGGCATTATGAGTTCCTAGTTATGCCGTTTGGTTTAACCAACGCACCTGCTGTATTTATGAGTTTGATGAACGGGGTCTTCCATCAGTACTTGGATAAGTTCGTGGTGGTGTTCATTGATGATATCCTAATCTACTCCAAGAACCACGAAGAGCACGAGGAACACCTTAGAATTGTGCTAGAAACCTTGAGAAGGGAGAAGCTGTATGCCAAACTCAGCAAATGTGAGTTCTGTATGGACAAGTTGCCATTCTTAGGGCATATTATCTCGGGTGAAGGACTGTCTGTGGACCCAGAGAAAGTCACTGCTATAGAAACCTGGCCTACCCCTACCTCTGTTGCGGAAGTGAGAAGTTTTCTTGGACTTGCTGGGTATTACCGGCGGTTCGTAGAAAATTTTTCAAGAATCGCAGAGCCGATGACTAAGCTGACACGGAAGGATCAGGAGTTCATATGGACAGAAGAATGCCAGCATGCCTTTGAAGAATTGAAGAGGCGTCTAACAACAGCACCAGTCTTGACTCTTCCCTCAAGGTCAGGAGGTTTTGTTGTATATAGTGATGCGTCCGGTAGTGGACTAGGTTGTGTCTTGATGCAACATGGCAAGGTTATCGCCTATGCATCGAGGCAGCTGAAGGTCCACGAGAAGAACTACCCGACGCACGACCTGGAGCTAGCTGCAGTGATTTTTGCATTGAAGATCTGGAGACATTACCTGTATGGAGAAAAGGTCGAGATATTCACTGATCATAAGAGCTTAAAGTATGTTTATACATAAAAGGAGCTCAATATGAGGCAAAAGCGTTGGCTGGAGTTGATGGTGGACTTTGACATCGATCTGCAGTACCACCCGGGGAAAGCAAATGTTGTAGCCGACGCCCTTAGCAGAAAACCCTCAGCTTATTTCTTGACGGAGCAGCCCGAGCTATTAAAAGATCTACAAGAACTCCAGATAGAGGTTATTTTACCTGGACAAAATGGGTTGCTGGCTAACCTCGAAGTGAAGTCATCGCTGGTGGAGAGAATCAAGGAAGCTTTGCCCAATGATGCCAGATTCCGAAGGCTGAGAGAAAGAACAGAAACAGGCTTGCAGACGGGACTTCGCATCCACGAGGACGGAACATTAAGGTACGGAAATCGCCTATGTGTTCCAAATGGAGAATTAAGGCAGGAGCTGATGACAGAAGCCCATAGCTCCATATACTCGGTTCATCCAGGAGGAACCAAGATGTACCGGGACTTGAGACAATATTACTGGTGGCATGGGATGAAAAGGGAGATTGCCCGATTTGTGGCAAAATGCTTAGTCTGCCAGCAGGTGAAGGCCGAGCACCAGAGGACTGCAGGTATGTTGCAGCCACTTTCCATCCCTGAATGGAAGTGGGAGCATATTACCATGGACTTCGTCACTGGATTTCCAAGAAGCCCTAGTGGTAAGGATGCAGTATGGGTCATCGTGGATCGGCTCACTAAGTCAGCTCATTTCTTGCCGTTCAGAGTCGGACAATCCACAGAAGTACTAGCCGACATGTATATGCGTCAGATCGTAAAATTACATGGAGTGCCGGTTAGTATCGTATCAGATCGAGACTCAAGATTCACGTCTCACTTCTGGCGAAGCATGCAAGAGAGTCTCGGCACCAGGCTCAAGTTCAGTACTGCCTATCATCCTCAGACAGACGGACAATCAGAGCGCACAATTCAGATCCTAGAAGATATGCTGCGATCTTGTATACTGGACTTCGGAGGATCTTGGAAAGATCATCTGCACTTAGTGGAGTTCTCCTACAACAACAGCTATCAGGCAAGCATTCAGATGGCACCTTTCGAGGCATTGTACGGAAGGAAGTGCAGATCTCCGACATGCTGGAGTGACGTTGGCGAACGTCAAATACTGGGTCCAGAGTTGGTAACGGAGACAGTGGAGAAAGTAAAGCAGATTCAGAACCATCTCCGTACAGCCCAGGATAGACAGAAGCATTGGGCAGATGTACACCGACGACCCCTGGAATTCAAGGAAGGAGAGCATGTATTTTTGAGAATCTCGCCCACTAGAGGTACTATCAGATTCGGCAGCAGAGGCAAGTTAAGCCCAAGGTATATTGGGCCATTTGATATCTTGGAGCGCATTGGTGAGGTGGCTTACCGTCTTGCATTACCTCCATCCTTAGAGGGAGTGCATGACGTATTCCACGTCTCACAACTGAGGAGATATGTGACGGACCCAAGCCATATAGTGGATCACTCTGAGATTTCAGTGGGACCTAGCCTGAGATACGAAGAGCAGCCAGTGGGTATACTCGACACCAGCGAGAAGACACTGCGAGGACAGACTATCAGGCTGGTTCGAGTAGCTTGGAAACAACACTCTCCAGGCGAATCGACCTGGGAGCGAGAAGATGTTATGCGGCAGCGTTATCCGCACTTATTTGCAGAATCAGGTAACCTAAGCATTTTTTAATTCTGTAAATCTTGTCTTTATAATTTACCCTTCGATTGCGAGGATGCAATCCTCTTAAGGGGGGTAGATTGTAAACACCCTAAATTTTTTCAGATTTTTTTAATCAATTTTGGGATTTAAAATGCATTTTTCAGGAATTTACATAGGACCTGTGGTGAGTTTGTAATTTTTAATTGCCAATAAACAACATTAAATTGGAATGAAAATATGATTTTATGGTGTAAAATAGAAAACCGGACTTAGGGTAATTTTCTGGGATTTTATTGGGCATCAGACCTATTTTTAAAAGCCTAAAAACTATTTTCCTAAATTAATTAATTAATTAATATTACTATTATTATTTATTTTAATTTTTATTCGTCTTTGGGCCCGGCCCGGCCCAGTGGGCCGAGCCCATGTAAACCCAACCCAGCCCAAGCCTCCTTAGCGGGTCGGGCGGGTCCGCTCACCCGGATCCGCGCCCGACCCGGACCCGTGTCACCCCCACCCGCTCCCACGATCGGCCACGACCCGAAAACCCCGCCGGCCGTCGCGTTTTCTGGCCACGCCCTCCGCCACAACCGCGCCTCCCCCTCCGGATCACCCGCCTCGTCGTCCCCGACCTCGCTCCGCCCTAAGCCCTATAAATTCCCTCGCCTCAGCCTCTTCCTCCCCCGCAAATCCAAAACCCTAGATCTACCCCGACTCCGGCAGCCCCGTCCGGCGACCTCCACCTCCCTCAGCCACTGCGACGACCTCCCCCAGGCGGAGCTCCTCCTCTCCCCTTCCTCCTCCTCCCCAGGCGCAGCATACCCCGACTCCTCCCCTCTTCTTCTCAAACCCGCCGACCCGGCCGTTCGAGAACCGCCGCAGCCTCGGTCCGACCTCGCCGACCGACGGCCAGCTTCCCAGAGCCCCGGCGACGCTGTCCCCAGCGCCCCAGCGCCCCACCGCCGTCTGCGCCGCCCAACCCGCCACCGGCGTGTCCTCCAGCAGTACCCAGAGCCCGGACACGCGGACACAGACCCGGACACGGGATTCACAGTCAGGACACGAACACGCGTGTCGGACACAGAAAACCCTGGTTTTCTCGGTCCCCTTCAGGTATTCATATCTTGCAACCCTGATCTCCGTTTTTAATTCCGTAAATTCCTACGCGAAGCCTGTATGACCCTCTCGGTGCCCGGACAAACCGCTCGGGGCATCGCGTCCTGTGGTGATCGCACACCGCGATCCAAAAACAGGAAAAACCAGACCCTGTTTCACCCCGGAACTGAGTACGCCACGCCAAACGGGACGACTTGGTCGCGCGCGGTCTTCACAGATACGTGCGCCTCGTCGATACGGACGTGTGGGTTTTCGGGGAAGTCGATTTGGGTGTGCGTGCACACCGGAATCAACTCGTATCCGCGGACATCGCTCCGTATCCGCCTTTTCTGCAATTCACCCTAACTTCGTGCACACACGTCGGATCGAGACGAAACTTGCGCCATCGGACTCGTAGCGATACGCTGGTCCTGTGGGTCAAGTTTGGTCCGATTCTGAGAACGTTGACGAAATCGCGTGTCGTGGGCCCCACAGGCCCCGCTCGACGGGCGATTTCGTGATCGGCTCATCGGAATTCAAATCTGAAAGTTCCGTTGGGTTCGTATCAGCGTTTCTGACCTGTTGACACTAAGTTTGGTGAATTTGGAGACCATTGACCCTGACACGTTTTTCGGTGCAAAGCGGGCCCACCGGCGGACCCCGTTTTGGCCCGAAACTGCCGTTTCTGCCCTTGTCTCCAAATTGGACCCAAGGACAGGCGATCCTAGCTGTTTGACACCTTCTGAGCGCGATGGTACTGTTTATTTCAGCTTTCGGAGACATCTCTGGGAATTTTCGAAACCAGGACCTTAGTGGAATCCAAACTTCAAGCAAGTGCACCTTGCCAAACTTGCAGTCATTATTTTCTTATTTTCTGTAAAAATACTCTGCTGGATTTCTTGTGCAAATTCATATAAACTATTTTAAACTGCTTAACCTAGGGAACGTATGACGTACCTAGTGCCCGATCATAGTCGGGTACTGACACCGTGCGCGGTGTTGGGTTCGTCATTTAGAGATGGATTTACGACCCCCTTACTTTGTACTTGACCTATCAAGTACCCTATAACCCAGGACACTTGACACTATCATGGACAGAATCTTCCCGAGTTATTCGTGGGGATTCTGAATAGGATACAGGACTTGACAGAGTTATTATTATTAGACAGTATGACTTGTTGCATTAGTTATAATCCCGCTGACATGGACATGAGACGTTATGGTCATGGTTTGCGTGATTACATTGGGTGGGGAGAGACACACAGGCTACAGGCTATTATATATATATATCTACTATTATTGTGAGGTTGTAGACTCTCCAGCAGAGCTAGACCCTTTACGTGTTATTACTGCTACCCGGCTCCCCGACACAGAGCTTGTAGCGGTCTCAGCCTGAGTACTAGTGTTGCTCTCATTTGCATATCATATAGATGGTTACTTAGTTTACCCTGCTGTTCATTTATTTATTGCACTGCTTATTATTTGGCTTATCTTTATCTTGTGCCTTGCTATGTCCACTGAGGACCTGGATCCGAATTATGTCCCCAGGTTTAGCTGAGGAGCAGTATCCCGAGATATACGGGACCGGAGCTGAACCTATTGCTGGAGCTGAACCAAACACTGAAGACGAGGTGACTGCCGAGGACTTTTCCTGAGTGCCTGTTCCAGCACTCATTTATTTATTTCATGTCTATCTCTTTTGTTCCTGGCCTATAGAGCCAGTTTATTTTCAGACTTAAGTCGGATTGATGCTCCGACTGACTTGCTGTGATTTGTTGTTGATACATTATTTCCATTTGACTATGCAGTTTATTTCCTTTTCTTTATAGATGAGATTAGTGTGACTTGTGTAGTAGACCTTACTTACAGCTTAAGTACGCCCTGATGGTTCCATTAAATTGGGTTATCCATCAGTGCGTGCTGCTGGCCATTGCCACATGTCTAGTCCCTCGATATTTTGGGACTGGGGCGTGACAGGTGGGGTCATGGCAGCTGGTGGTGGTGGAGTGGTGGCGGGGAGTGCAGCCGCGGCGGGTGTGCTTGGCCGGAGACGGTGGCCGGCTCGGTTTGAACCAAGAATGAAGAAGAGGTAAAGTAGAAAGGAAGAAGAAGAAGACTACAGTTATGGAGAAGGAGGGAGGAGAGAGAAAGTGGGGGGGTTTCCCAATGTTTTGGGGATTAGGCCTGCTTGGGGAAGTGTGTATGAGGAGACATTTTATAGGGAAGGGTGATGGGGGTGTGTGGTGAGGATGAGGGTTTATTCAAATGGTGGCTAGGATTCAACATGAGGAAAACCAAAAGGAAGAGTGGGGTTGGGTTGAACCAGTCATGGGTTGAGGGCTTCTCCATTTGGTTTGAACCAATGGGGTGATAACACCTATTGCAATCTTTGCAATTAAGCTCCTTAATTTTGGGTATTTGCATAAACACATAGAATAATAGAAAAATGGTGTGGGAATTAGTGTTTGGTGTTTTGTAGGGTGAGGGGGTATTGTGTGTTTTGTATGGGCTTAATTAATGGGATATTGGGTTAAATTGGGATTAAGATGGGATTAGTCAAAGTTGGTATCCTAAATTTAATTAAAATAAATTATCATGTGCTCTTAAATTAAATGGGAGCACATGGAGTCTCAATTATGAGTGACACAAAGGTCATGAAGGGTGTAGGCTTGGTGTCAATCTTGGACCCTTTAATTGGTCCGGCTCAACGGGTTGAGTCAGTGTCTCAAAATTGATGGCAACGACACAGGTGCGCGACACAGAATTAAATAATGGATTTCGGGTACGGGAAGTTGTGCAATTAAATTAGAGCACAAGGGATTCGATTTTGAGTGACGAAAAAGTCCAGCGCCTAAGTTGGCATGTCAAGTCTAGAATGCAATAATAAGTTGGAAATTATGGGCTGATGTTGGGCTCTGAATATTGCAACAATGGTAGGGTGCACCAAGGGTTTAATTAAAGAGTCAGACATCTGAAATAATTAATTCTAAACCTCAAATACTTGATGTTAAACCAAAATTTTCTAACCCAAAATCAGACTATCTATAAAATTAAATGAGAGGGTTTACATCCTTCCCAACTTAGAAAAATTCTGTCCCCGAAATTAAAAGTAAAGCACGACTAATAGCTACGAGAATTTAAAAGCAAACTGGTAATCAAATGCGATACTTAAATTCGTACCTTGGTCCTCAAATAAATACGAAAAATATTGTCGAATGGAATCCTCGCGCTCCCAAGTAGACTCGCCTGGTGATTGATGCATCCATGCAACTCTGACCAGTCGAATAGTCTGACCTCTCAAAGTCTTCTCACTGCGATCGAGTATTCCCACTGGCTGCTCGGCATACGATAAACTAGGCCCGACTATAATCTCTGAATGATCAAGCACATGGCTAGGGTCTGCCATAAATCTCCTCAATTGCGATACATGAAATATGTCATGCACTTCTTCTAATGATAGAGTCAATGCAAGACGATAAGCCACTTCGCCAACTAGTTCCAAGATGTCAAAAGGTCCGATGTACCTCAGACTCAGCTTGCCTCTGCCTCCGAATCTGATGGTACCACGAGTAGGCGATATCTTCAAAAATAAATGGTCACCTTCTTTGAACTCCAAAGGTCTGCGGTACATATCTGCCCAATGCTTCTGTTTGTCCTGTGCTGCACGCAAGTGGCTCTGAATCTGTTTTACTTTTTTCACTATCTGTGTCACCAACTCTGGACCAAGTATCTAACGCTCTCCTATGTCACTCCAATATACCGGTGACCTATACTTTCTGCCGTACAGTGCCTCATAAGGTGCCATCTGTATGCTAGCCTGGTAGCTGTTATTGTAGGAGAATTCTACCAAGTGTAGATGGTCCTCCCAAGATCCTGCAAAGTCGATCATGCATGCTCTCAACATATCCTCTAGTATATGTATCGTGTGCTCTGACTGGCCATAAGTCTGTGGATGATATGTAGTGCTGAACTTGAGACGAGTTCCTAGACTCTCCTGCATACTCTACCAAAAATATGACATGAATCTGAAATCATGATCCGATACAATACTGACAGGCACTCCATGTAGTCGTACTATCTGCCTCATATACATGTCAGCTAATATCTCCGTGGACTACCTAACTTTGAAGGGCAAAAAATGTGTAGACTTGGTGAGTCTGTCTACGACAACCCATACTGCATCCTTCCCGCTAGGGCTCCTCGGAAATCCTATGACGAAGTCCATGGTAATGTGTTCCCACTTCCACTCGGGAATGGGAAGCGGCTGCAATAGTCCTACAGTCCTCTGATGTTCAGCCTTGACTTGCTGACAGACCAAACATCTTGCCACGAATCTTGTAATCTCTCTCTTCATCCCATGCCACTAGTAATGTTGTCTCAAATCTTGGTACATCTTCGTACCCCCGAGATGAATAGAATAAATTGAGCTATGAGCCTCAGTCATCAACTCTTGGCGTAGCTCGCCACTCAGAACGTATAGGCGATCTCCACACCTTAATGTTCCATCTTTATGAATCCTGAGTCCTATCTGCATTCCGGCCTCTGTCCTCTCTCACAGTCGTCGAAATCTCGCATCTGTAGGCAGGGCTGCCTTGATCCACTCAATCAATGTAGACTGAACCTCGAGACTGGCCATCTGTCCATCCATGCCTGGCAATACAATCTCAATCCTGAGCTCCTGAAGATCCTCTAACAATTTGTGCTGAGTCGTCAAAAAGTATGCCATGGACTTCCTGCTTAAGGCATCTGCTACTACATTCGCCTTGCCAGGGTGGTACTACAACTCTATATCATAGTCTGTCATCAACTCTATCCATCGCCTCTGTCTCATGTTAAGTTTCTTCTGAGTGTAGACATACTTCAGACTCTTGTGATCTATGTAAATCTCAATACGCTCTCTATAAAGGTAGTGTCGCCATAGCTTTAGTGCAAATATCACTACAGCTAGCTCTAGGTCGTGTGTCGGATAGTTTTTCTCATGAACTCTCAGCTATCTTGATGTGTAGGCTATCACTTTGCCGTGTTGCATCAGTACACATCCTAATCCGCTACCAGACGCATCACTGTACACTACAAATTCTTTCGATCCTGAAGGAAGTGTCAAAATCGGTGCTGATGTCAGACGCTTCTTCAGCTCATTGAAAGCCGTCTGACACTCCTTGGTCCAGATAAACTCCTCGCCTTTACACGTCAGTCGCGTCATAGGCACATCGATCCTCGAGAAATTTTCCATGAACCTCCGATAATATCCGGCAAGTCCGAGAAAACTCCTAATCTTTGTAACTGATGTAGGGGTAGGCCATGTCTCAACTGCAGCTATCTTCTCCGGGTCAACTGATAGTCCATCTCCGTTGATTATGTGTCCCAGGAAGGGTACTCTATCCAAACAGAACTCATATTTGCTGAGCTTGGCGTACAGCCTCTCCTGCCTCAGCGTCTCCAATACGATCCTGAGATGTCTCTCGTGCTCCTCCTGGCTCTTGGAATATACCAAGATGTCATCGGTAAATACCACCATAAACTTATCTAGGTACTGGTGGAAAACATTGTTCATCAGGCTCGTAAATACTGTTGGCGTATTGGTTAAACCAAACGGCATGACTAGAAACTCATAGTGTCAATACTTCGTCCGGAAAGCCGTCTTCGGAATGTCCTCTCTCCGTACCTTGATCTGATGATAGCCTGATCTGAGATCAATCTTCGAGAATACACATTAGCCACTAAGCTGATCAAATAAATCATCGATGCGCGGCAGTGGGTACTTGTTCTTTATCGTTACAGCATTTAACGTCCTGTAATTGATACACAAATGTACCGTCCCATCCTTCTTCGGCACAAATAAGATGGGTGCTCCCCATGGAGAAACACTAGCCCGAATGAAACCCTTATCTAAGTGGTCATCTACTTGGACTTTCAGTTCAACCAACTCCTTTGGTGCTAGTCTGTAAATGGGGGAAGTAACTGGCTCGGCTCCGGGAGTCAACTCTATAGTGAACTCTATCTTTCTGTCAGGTGGCAGGCCTGGAAGATCCTTTGGGAACACATCCTCAAACTCTGATATAAAGTAAGGGTACACTGGTTCACCTTCTGCAATGTGTGTCGCTAAGGTAGGTTGGACACATACTCTCGGGCTCCCCGAACAAACTCAAACTCAGGGTGATCTGGTGGTCTAAATATAATGCTACCACTTCGGCAATCTAGCATCGCGTAGTATTGGCTCAACCAATCCATGCCTAGGACAATGTCATAGTCTAGACTTAAACCTTATAATAAATTCTCCCGTTCCACTAATCTTCCAAAAAATTTCTTCCTTCCCTAATGTATAGTTACTATTCTCCTCAAATTTCTTCCTACAATTATATTCCTCAAATTTTTTATTTCTGTTATTTATTGCTCAGAGTCATATAGTGCAATTATAATAATAGTATCTCCCAAGCACCTACTAAAATTCCTGGTATCAGATCATCATCTTCCATGTGAGAGCCTAAAATTTCTATCTCCTCTAGTTCATAATTTCGTTCCTGGTATCGCTATCATATACAACAACTAATCCCTAGCATCTGGCTATGCATTTCCATAAATTATTCTAGAGGGTTATGATCAACAATCTTTCTAGCTTCCAGTACTTTCCAAATCACTGCTATCTCAAGTACGGGTAGGGTACTACTGGGTCCAATTCTCTTGCTAACCTTCCACACTAGTTCTAGAATCCAAAAAGAGCCTATTAATCTATCCCACTAAGGGTAACAATCTTCTCAGAGAATATTTTACGAATTCTGTCTTCTGTCGTCTGGACTACGATCTTCTTCTGGAGGGAACCATCAGGCCAAAGCATTCGTCTTTTCGAAATAAAGGAGATAAAAAACAAGGATAACGATATTGATGGAAACTGAACGAATACAATTTGGAAGTCCAAGGGCGATAATCAAATACCAAGGGAGTTTTACAAATCGATTATGGATTGAGATCCTCTTCAACAACAAATTCTAAATTACAAGCTCGTTTGGTACAGTAATGTAATCGAAACGATATTCTCTTAGACATGCATGGGCCACCACAAAAATATGTAATGCCCCAGTCCCAAAATACATAGAACCAGAAATACGCCACATGCCAGCTACGCATTCGACCAGACTCTGGTCTGACTCGAATACGTATAAGTTATATAAAAATGGTCACTATCTAAATAACCCAGTAAATATAAACATCTATGTCTCAATCCACAATGAACAAAAATAAACAAGAAAGAGCTATATGTGCTAAAGTCGGTCGCCCAATAATACACAAACTCGAATAGACTCGAGAAGAAATATGAGTCTATAAAAACTAGGCTACAATAGCAGATGAATACAATATGAAATAACCATAATGCCGGTAGAAATGATATGAGTACCTAGTACCAATGCCCGCAAGACAAGCAACCCCATCAGCAACTCCAAGGGCTCCGTAATCATCTATGCTGCAAAACTGGCAGGGGACCAGGTCCTCAGAGGGACGTAACAAGGTACAAAAATACAGCAAGCCATAGTATAACAGAAAGAAACAAGTGCAACGCTGGTGTAATCTAGCATAACCAACTAAGTGAGACACAGTTTAAAGATAATGTTTGACGCGTGGGCTATCCAAAATAAAATCGTAGCTCCGGACACAGAGACACACGGGACATACCGCAGCTCCAAGCAAAGAGTCACACGGGTGATACCACTAATCCAGATACAGGAATACTACAAAAATAGATCATATACATATATATAGCACAAGCAGAGGAGCCCAAACGTCTAGTAACTGTCTTCCCCATCGGTGATTACTGGTGTTACTTCATCTTCGTTGGTTACCTCAGCATCTCGTGGTGACGTTATGGGAGTCTCGTCGTTTTCTCGTGAATCCATAACCCTGCAACCAAAATAAACAATAAGAGGCGCACAGGAATCAAGGCAGGATGCAAGTCAAGGAATTAAATTCGAAGTCGATATGAATACCAAGAACGTTTCAAGCAAGTGGATGAGATCCTAAAACTTATCCTATCTTTATTGCAGGCCTGTTCGGTCCCTGAGTTGAAACTGAACAATTTAGTCGTAGACCTGCATGGGCCACCACAAAAACCATGTCACGTCCCAGTCCCAAGATATCGAGGGACTGGAGATGCGTAGCAATGGCCAGCAGCACGCACCGATGGACAACCCAACTTAATGGATCCATCGGGGCATGCTTAAGCTGTAGTCTAACAGGAAATAGAGCAATTATTACAGGTCACAGACTAATCTACTCTAATCTCATCCACAACAGATAATCACAGATTAAATGCCAGAAATAATACAATAGAATAACTATCAGATCTCACATAAATATCTCGGGAAATAATCCGAGAATATGTCTGGTATAATAATGCAAATAGACAGAAAATAAACAACTGAAAATAGAAATAACTGACTACATACAACCACTGCTCATGAGAAGTCCTCTGGTACGATCTCGTCCTCAGATCCTGGTACAGCTCCTGAAAGTGCTCCTGTACGGCGTATCTCTGGATGGTTCTCTTCGGCTATACCTGGGGACATAGTCCATTCCAGGTCCTCAGGGAACATAGCAAGGTACAGATAATACAAGCCAAAATATAAGCAGTGCAGAAATAAATAAGCAATAGGGTGAACTATATAACCAGCTAAGTGATATGCAGTATGAGAGCAGTACAGGAAACTCAGGCTGAAACTACTACAAGCTCTGTGTCGGGGAGCCGGTAGCAGTGATATCATGTAGTTGTCTAGCTCAATGGGAGACTACGACGCCAGCATAATATAAATCAACCTGTAGCCTTTGTGTCTCTCCCCACCCCATGTAATCACGCATATCATGACCATAACGTCTCATGTCCATGTCAGCGGGATTATAGCTAATGCAACAAGTCATACTGTCTATAAAATATCTCTGTCGGTCCTGTATCCTATACAGAATCACCATGAATGTCTCAGGAAGACTCTGTCTCATGAATAGTGTCAAGTGTCCTGGGTTCTGGGGTACTTGATAAGACAAGTACGAACATTATCGGGTCTCGATATCTATGTCTATGTGACGTTACACAACTCCGCGTACGGAGTTGGCACCCGACTATGATCGGACACTAAGCACGTCACTCGTTTCCTAGGTTAAGCAGTTAAACAGGTTTATATGCATTTAAATTCAGGCAAGTTCTATAACAAGGATTACTAAAATTTGGCAATCTTTACTTGCCCACTGATGTATAAACAAGTCAAGGAAAATAGTAGCAAGCTGCAGAGTTTGGCAAGGTACACTTGCCTGTGGTTCCGGCTATGTTTGCAGTTCTGACTTCGGCGGGAATTGCAGGCGGTACTCCGGTTGCTGAAACAAATATCACCATCAGATCCAGAAAATATCAATCAGCTAGAAACGCCTGTCCTTGAGTCCAATTTGGAGACAAGGGCAGAAACGGCAGTTTCGGGTCAAAACGGGGTCTAGATGTGGGCCCGCTTTGCACCGAAAAATGTGTCAGGGTCAAAGGTCTCCAAATTCACCAAACTCAGTGTCAACAGATCAGAAACGCTGATACGAACCCAACGGAACTTTCAGAATTGAATTCCGATGAGCCGTTCACAAAATCGCCCGTTGAGCGGGGCCTGTGGGGCCCACGACACGCGATTTCGTCAATGTTCTCAGAATCAAACCAAACTTGACCTACAGGACCAGCGTATTGCTACGAGTCTGATGGCGCAATTTTCGTCTCGATCAGACGTGTGTGCACGAAGTTAGGGTAAATTGCAGAAAAGTCGGATACGGGACGATGTCCGCGGATACGCGTTGATTACGGTGTGCACGCACATCCGAATCAGCTTCTGTAAAATCCCACACGTCCGTATCGACGAGGCGCACGTATCTGTGAAGACCGCGCACGACCAAGTCGTCCCGTTTGGCGGGGCGTACTCAGTTCCGGGGTGAAACAGGGTCTGGTTTTTTTCCTATTTTTGGATCGCGGTGTGCGATCACCACAGGACGCGATGCCCCGAACAGTTTGTCCAGACATCGAGAGGGTCATACAGGCTTCGCAACACAATTTACAGAATCAAAAACGGAACTACGAGTAAAAAGTTACACGCACCTGAAGGGGACCCAAAAATCAGGGTCAAACCGTGTCCGACACGTGTCGGACACCAAATTGAAAACTAGGGTTAGGGTTTTGGGGATCTTGCCGGAGATCTCGCCGGAGGACGGCGCTGGGCGGCCGGGCTGCGGCGGAGGGGGCCGGGGCTCTGCGGCGAGGCGGCGCGGCGCTCGAGCGGAGGCGACGGCGGTGAGCACGGCGGCCGGAGGCGGCCCTGGCTGCCCGAGCTGCTGCTGCTGTTGCTGTGGTGGCCTGGGGACGGCGGAGCGGGGCGCCGGAGGGGAGGAGCGGGGCTGGCTGGGCGCGACGGTGCACGGCGTGGTGGTCGACGGCGGCGGCGAGCGGCTGGGGTCGGCGGAGGGGTAAGGCTGGGACGGGGTTTTATAGAGAGGAGCTAGGGAGGGGTGGTGCCGGGCAAGGCGGAGGGGTCGGTGGGGTCAGGCGCAGCGGGCGGAGGTCGTGGGAGAGGTGGCCGGGCGCGGCGGGCGGCGCGGGCGACGGAGGCGGCGAGAAACGCGGGCTCAGGGAGAGGGTCGTGCAGGTCTGGGCGCCGGGTCGGGTTCGGGTGGGCGGATCCGACCCGACCCGCTAAGGCGGGGTCTGGGCCGGGGATGGGCTGGGCCCGGTTTGGGCCTAGTGGGCCAGGCCGGGCTCGGTTAATAAAAATAAATAATAATAATAACAGTAATATTTAAAACAGTAATTAAATAATTAATTAAATAAATAGATTTTTGGTGTTTTAAAAATAGGTCCGGGGTCCGATAAATTCCAGAAAAATTGTCCTAAGTCCAGTTTTCCATTTTACATCCAAAAATATTATTTTCATAATATTTTAATATTATTTAATATCAATTAAAAATCATTGAATAATTAAAATCCTGTTTTTAAATTACAGAAAATTCCCAGAAAATTCCAGAAAATTGTGAAAAATCCAGATTTTAAAATTTTGAAAAATCAGGGGGTTTACACTAAGGTCGTCCCAGATTTTGGTCATGCTGTTAGTATCAGGACACAAGAAATCTGGCATGATGACAGTGTCTGAATGTGTCCTAGGGTTATGATATAAACAGGTACGTACATCAAGGTATTGTGAACCATCTATCATTCGTTACGAGACGTAACCGACGAACGTCTGCACCCGGTTGTGACCCGGACGCAAAGTAACGATTCTAATCAAACACGCACACAATGCATATAATAAACAATAAATATCTGGTAACTGAAATACAGGGTGGCAAGGTACACTTACGTAGATCCGGCTGCTGAAGATGGATCTCCGGTACAACGTCCAAGTCTGCGGGTCCCGTAGTACCTAGAGACGAGATACAAGCTCAATCAATAGACTATCACGCGGCTAAAAAAAAGATGTGACACACATCTAGCATATGCTAAAATCTTAGTTACAAGTCACATAGACACTAAGCTAGAGGGTTGACCAAGGTTGACTAAGGGTTCGTTACATCTAATATGATCAATCACCTGTTTAATATCATCAGACAAATCCTCCATCCTACTATATTCATCATAGTGTTTATCAGTATTTTATGTATGATTATTCCTCATATTTCACCTAGGTGTTCACAGACATTAGCATGTACATTTACTGATCATCCTCGAAATAAATAATTTATTTATTTATTTATTAAACCCTCAATTATATACAATCATCACCATTTCACCTTAAAACTACTCCTCGATCAAATTTATTACTATTTCTCAGTCCTCAATTACTGACTAATGGTATGATATTACACCCATTTCAAAATTAATCACCTGCTCCACAATGTCCATTAATATTTTAATATTATAGTATTATTTTACAACAATTTAAATCGGTTCATCAACAATGATCAATATGCTTATATTAAATAGGATAACACCCTAAATGTCTCATATGGCACTTAAAACCCAACCTCAATATATATCACATTTCCAACCCTCACATGTATATATTTCATATCCTCCACCCATGAACATCAATGCATATTATAACATGTATTAAACCTAAATCCCATATGCATATAATACATTAAAATAAAACGATTTCATACTCAAACCCTAAACTCAAAGCCTAAACATAACCCCTAACAATATATTTATCACTACACCACAAAAAGAGGGGGAGAAGAGTATTCACCTTGGCGGCGAGGTCCGGTGGCTGTCTCTGGCCGGAGGGGGTCGTGGGGGTGTTGATGGTGGTGATGTTGATGATGGTAAGGATGGTGAAGATGGTGAAGATGATGATGAAGATGGTGGAGGGTGGTGGTGCGGGTGGTGAAGAGTGGTGGTGCTGGTGGCGAAGGGTGGTGGTGCTGGTGGAGAAGTGTGGCCGGAGTAGGGGTGCAACAGTGTGGGGGAGGTCGTGGGGGAGTCGGGACAGGAGGTCGGAAGAGATGGCAGTAGCAGCCGGAGTAGGGGAGGCCGGTGATGGCGGTGGTGAGGTATAGAAAAGGAGGAGTCAAGGTGGTGGTGGAGTGGTCGGGGCTCGCCGGAGGAGTGGTGGTGATGATGATAAGAAGAGGTCGGTGATGGCGGGAGGGGTTGTCCGCCGGAGCAGTGATGGCAGCGGTCACGGGTGAAGCCGCTGCGGGTGTATGTAGAGGTTGGTGGTCGTGGTACAGCGGGAACGGTGAGTTCGTGGTAGCGGGAATGGGGGGTTCATGGCAGCGAGAACGGTGGGGTTGTGGCAGCTGGTGGTGGTGGAGTGGTGGTAGGGAGTGCAGCCGCGGTGGGTGTGCTTGGCCGGAGGCGGTGGCCGGCTCGGTTGGAACCAAGAATAAAGAAGAGGTGAAGAAGAAAGGAAGAAGAAAGGAAGAAGAAAGGAAGAAGAAGAAGAAGAAGAAGAAGAAGAAGACTACGGTTATGTAGAAAGAGGGAGGAGAGGGAAAGTAGGGGAGTTTCCCAAGGTTTTGGGGATTATGGCCTGCTTGGTGAAGTGTGTATGAGGAGACATTTTATAGGGAAGGGTGATGGAGAGTGTGTGGTGAGGATAAGGGTTTATTCAAATGGATGGCTAGGATTCAACATGAGGAAAACCAAAGGGGAGAGTGGGGTTGGTTTGAACCGGTCATGGATTGAGGGCTTCTCCATTTGGTTTGAACCAATGGGGTGATGACACCTATTACAATCTTTGCAATTAAGCCCCTTAATTTCGGGTATTTGCACAAACACATAAAATGATGGGAAAATGGTATGAGAATTGGTATTTGGTATTTTGTAGGGTGAGGGGGTGTTGTGTGTTTTGCATGGGCTTAATTAATGGGGTATTGGATTAAATTGGGGTTAAGATGGGATTAGTCAAAGTTGGTATCCCCAATTTAATTAAAATAAATTGTCATGTGCTCTTAAATTAAATGGGGCACATGGGGTCTCAATTAGGAGTGACACAAAGGTCATAAAAGGGTGTAGGCTTAGTGTCAGTCTCGGACCCTTTAATTGGTCCGGCTCAATGGGTTGAGTCGGTGTCTCAAAATTGATGGCAACGACACAGGTGCGCGACACAGGATTAAATAATGGGTTTCGGATACGAGAAGTTGTGCAATTAAATTAGAGCACAAGGGATTACGATTTTGAGTGACGAAAAAGTCCAGCGCCTAAGTTGGCGTGTCAAGTCTAGAAACAATAATAAGTTGGAAATTATAGGCTGATGTTGGGCTCCGAATATTGCAACAACGGTAGGGTGCACCAAGGGTTTAATTAAAGAGTCAGACATCTGAAATACTTAATTCTAAACCTCAAATACTTGATGTTAAACCAAAATTTTCTAACCCAAAACCAGACTATCTAAAAATTAAATGAGGGGGTTTACATTACTCTCTATGGAGTTGTACAATATTTTATGTTAATAATAATGCTGAAAAGGAAAGAGGTGTTCCGCAGTTAGTTATTAACTACAAACCTCTTAACAAAGTCCTTAAATGGATAAGATATCCCATTCCTAATAAAAGAGACTTGCTTAACAGAATTGTTAACGCAAAAATATTCTCTAAATTTGATTTGAAGTCAGGTTACTGGTAGATTCAAATTGAAGAAAAAGATAAATACAAAACTGCCTTCACAGTTCCGTTTAGACACTATGAATGGAATGTTATGCCTTTCGGTTTAAAAAATGCTCCTTCTGAATTTCATAATTTTATGAATGAGATATTCATTCAATATTCTACTTTTATCCTCTCTTACATTGATGACATTCTTATATTCTCTAATACCATTGTAGAGCATTTTAAGCATTTAAATGTTTTTAAACATTTAGCTATTAAAAATGGTCTTATTATTTCTGCTCCTAAAATAAAATTATTTCAGACAGAAATAAGATTCCTTGGACATAACATTGTCAATAACACTATTATACCCATTGACATGAGTATCGAATTTGCTTTGAAATTTCCTGATAAAATTACTAATATAAAGCAACTTCAGAGATTTCTAGGTGCTTTAAATTATGTTTCTGATTTTATAAAATATTGCTATGGATATTAAAATTCTATATCAAAGGTTGAAGAAAAATTGTACTCCTTGGAGTATCAACCATACTAAAGCTGTTCAGCATATTAAGCAAAAGGTTAAATGCCTACCTTGCTTACACCTTGCCAACCCTGACTGGTCTAAAGTTGTTGAAACTGATGCCAGTAATATTGGTTATGGTGGTATTCTCAAACAAATTGACCCCAATAATAAAGATCATGTTATCCTTGTTAGATACCATTCTAGTAAATGGGATAATACTCAAATCAATTATTCTACTATAAAGAAAGAACTTCTTTCTATTATAAAATGTATTCATAAATTTCAGGATGACCTATTAAATAAGAAATTCTTACTTCGTATAGATTGCAGTTCTGCGAAATCTATATTACAAAAAGATGTTAAGAATCTTGCTTCTAAGCAAATTTTTGCTAGATGGCAAGCTGAACTTGCTATATTTGATTTTGACATTGAATTTATTAACGGCAAAAATAATTTTCTTTCTGATTTCCTAACTCGTGAATTTTTGCAGCAAGATGTCAACTATCTCTCGCGGTAGAGGCAGGTCCAAAGGGACGATACGTCCCCAAGACTCTTTTGGCTTTCAAAAGGTCATCGGCCGAAAGCCACCTCCTACTGAAGCTGGATCCAGCTCAGCAGCCAAGGGAAAGCAGCCAGCAATTTCTGCTGATGCTAATACTAAATCATACAGAGAAGCAATGGAAGTTGAGTCCATCTTCTTTGAAAAATCTAATTTAGAGGAAATACTCAAACTGGAAAAAGTTGATATTCCTCTTATGAAGGATCCATGGAAACTTCATAAACGATATCTTGAGAACAGTTTTATTCCAGTTCTGGGTAAACCTGTTAATATTTATGAAGGTATCTTAATTACCACAAAATCTATCACAGTTGAGCACTCTGCTAAACCAAACTCTATGGAGACGGCTTACAGCAAAGTGATCATCAAAAATATCTTTACTCCACAAACTTGGGGACTTTATCCTAACAGGGAACAACAACTCTCCAAGGATAAGGTGGTGGTCTGTAGCTATAATTATTGGGATTATATCCAGGCCTTTTATAACTTTCTATATTATGAGAATTCTTAGAGGACCCATTCGTGGTTTATTCGTATCTGTCCTAAAATTCTTCAGAATGAGATACCCTCCTGGTTTTTCGACTGGTGGTTAAATCTAGGAGCTACTCTGGATATCATTCCTCCAATAATTCAAGAACAATTCTTTCAATGGATTCTCTCATATCCACAATGTCAAGATTATCATCTTTTTTGGGGGGGAGGAGGAAAGTACGCTATATTTCTATGTACAATTTCAGATCCCATACATATTTTGTTGGACAATAGACTGCGAGCTTAATTCCAATAATATTCCCATCCTGTCACGCAAGTTCCATATGAAATTGTGGCAAAGGATTGATGAGAAAGAAAAGTTGATGGAAGTCATGGCATCCATCAAAGATAATGAAAGTAAATTAGACAAAAGCGTCCAAAATCAACTCTTTGGCGACAATACAATCACCAAACTTAAGGATTCTCTTATTAGAAAGAATCCTAAGATATCATCTGAAGAATTAAAGAAGAAGTGCCTTCAATTTCTGAAAGCATAGTTTGTTGCTAATTTTGACATGGACATGTCCAGTTGTCACGCCCCAGTCCCAAAATACGTAGGACCAGGACACGTAAGCATGTCAGCCGCATGTATATGGCAACTCCAATATATGGAAACCATAACACATGCGTACGCTGTATCATGAACAATAATTTATAAGTGGTATATATTTATCACAAGTCATAGGGCATAACTAAATCTCATCCACAGAAATCAAATAGACATAAATAACCAATATCTATGAAACTAGATCTCAATATAAAGTATCTAATGATGGTAGTCAGATGAAAACAAATCTACTACCGAACTAGAATATAAAATAAATAAGATAAATACAATATAAGAATATCAACTAACAATCATGGGCTCGAAGAGAAGGTCTCCTCGAAATATACGTAGCAAGTCCGGATCTGCACTCCTGCGAATACTCATGAACATCTACACCTGAAAAGGGACCAGGTCCTCAGAGGGATATAACAAGATACATAGAATCATGCCATAAAGTAAATACTGTAAAACTCGAGGGTAAACTAACCAGCTAAGTGAAATGCACTTTGAAGACAACATTGGTACGTATGGGTAGGTGAAAGGTATAAAGCATAGCGTCGAGCCAGAGGCTAAGTACCTGGCATTAGCTGTAAACTGGATGTCAGGAGTATATGCTGACTACATCACCGATTATGATAGCGCGCAGCTAGTAACCTCTGCCGGATGTATCGACAAGCATATACGCCCATAACCGAGAACGCTGGCCCATAATCGGGTAACACTGAGGCTCACGGCCCTGTAGTTTACTCTGAAACTACGGCAGCCAATTGTCTGTCCCATACGCCTACTAATTGTCTTCCCCTCCCAATGATCTATGCATGTTGAATCCATAATACGTTGTAGCTACTACAGCGAGACGGAGTGCAAGTATCGGTGTCGTAACTCTGGCTCATAGTCTATTGTTAGAACAATAGTCCAATCTTACAACCAAACAAGGACAAGGATTGGACCTTCGTACTACCATAGTCTATGCTCCGACTACTAGTAACTGCTAAGTCTTCTAACATGCATCACTATTAGCAGTTATACTCTATCCGTTGCACGACCTACACGTACAGGTGGCCAACCGCATACGCAAGTTCGTGCCCTACATGAGACTCGTAACACGTGTAAGAAATGTGTCAAGGCTTGGGGAATTATACTGATAACTCCACAACTTTAGGTGGGTCTACTAGACACTAGGTCAGACACAAGTCCTAACGTCAACGCCTTCGTTGACTGCACCCGAGTCTTCTCGGACACGCACAGTTATATAATCTAAAACAATAAATATGTAACTAACAATATAACTGAATTAAAACAGTACAACAAGGCAAGGTATACTTGCCTGGCAAGAAAGTTGCACAGTATCAATAACCTGCTCCTGAAGTCGCACAGATAATCCAATCGGTCCTCTCAGGGTACGCGTACGGGGATGACGGTGACGACGATGTTGACGATGATAACTACGATGATGATTATGACTATGGCGACGATGATGATGGTGATGCTCATGGTGAAGATGATGGTGATGATCATGATGGTGATTACATGATGGTAATAACAAGGATGATGATGTGGGTGATGGTGATGACGAGGATGATGATGTGGACGATGGTGTTGACGAGAACGATGATGTGGATGATGATATTGACGAGGACGATGATATGGGTGATGGTGTTGATGAGGACGATGATGTGGGTGATGGTGATGACGAGAACGATGATGATGGTGACTAGGATGATGATGATAGGGTGATTAGGGTTAAGGTGTTGAGAATGAATGGTGATGACGATGATTTGATATGATGATGATGATGATGATTGTGGGTTGCTGACCGGAGTCCGGTCAGGGGGAGGGGAGGTTCGGTCAGGGGAGGTAGTCGAACAAGGAGAAGGAGGCTCGGGTGTGTTGCTCTTAGACGAGAGGAGGAGAAGGAGAATGGCTTGGTGTTACTCCGGCCAAGAGGATGAGGCTTATCGTGATACTGCTCCTGCCAGGCCCAGGCGAGGCGGAGGAGACGATGGAGGTGCACGGTCGAGTGGCGAGGATGATGGGGAGGAGAATAGAGGAAGAGGGGGTGCTGACTGTCGAGGGAGGTGAATGGCGGGTGGCTCGGGCGTGTTCGGTTGACAGGGATTGAGGAGGTGGTAGCGGTAATGGCGGTTCAGCGGAGTCGGGGCTGCTCGTCGTGGCGGGACAGCAGATTCCGACGGGGTTCAATCGAGTACAGGTGGGTTATGGCATCGTACAGGTGGTCGTCGACGGGGTGCGGGGTGGTCGGGGAGATGGCCAGGCCGGGTCAAAGTCGTTGGAGGCTCCGGTCGAGCGGTGGAGGGCTCGACTGTGAGCAGCGGGTCGAGCTCTGGCGTGGTGTAGCGGTTGAAGGCGGGTAAGGGTGAGGGGGATGGTAGTGTTGGATGGAGAACGACGGGGTCTCCGGCGTGTCTCCGGTGAAGCTTCGGCCGGGGAGGCTGAAGGAAGAGGATGAACATGGAGGGTTGGGTATTGTCGGCTAGGAGTTTGGTTTGGGTTTTAGGTTTTGGGAAAAATAAAGGAGAAGGAGATATTTATACATGTAGGATTTTTAGGTATTTGACCTAAAAGTTTGGGCTTGGTCAACCCTCCTTGGAGTGGGCTTGGCCTTTCATGGGGGTGTTTGGTGGGCTATATTTGCATTGTTTAAATGTAAGAATATATCTAAATGAGGGGGCGATGTTGCGCGTTGCACAATCCAAAAATTATGGAAAAATTCCTATGAAGGAGAAAATAGGATTTCTTCATGTATTGTCCAATGGTGTAGTCATCTCACTGCACTTTTGCGTAAGAGTGCCCAACAATTAAAAAATTGCACAAAGATGAAAATTGGGTTAAATTAATTAAAATTAGTGCGCATGATATTCTTGAATTAATTAGAAGTACATGAGGATAAATTTAGGTGGGACACAAGTATCATGGACATAGAGGATTCAGAGTAGAAATTTATCATAAATTGGGTTGCACAAAACGGGTCAAGATTGTGTCTCCAATTTCGATTGGAACGCACAAGGGTACAAAGTTAAAATTATTTAGAATTAAATAATAATGTCTGCGATGAATGTTGTGCGACTAAATTGTAGCACAAGAAAGCATAATTATAAGTTACACAAAGGTCAAAATAGTAGGCGGGCCTGTCTAGGACAAGGTTATGAAATTTATAGGTAGATAGTGGCTAGTGTAGTGCTCCAATTATCGAAGCAACGGTAAGGCGCGCTAAGTAATATAAATATTGCATAATTAAATAAAAGGCCGTGTCCTATTTCCAATTGGATACAAACTAGCCCGAATTTCACTATCTAAGCCAAGTAGGCCTAATTTTGGGTGAGGGAGTTTACAATCTACCCAACTTAAAATAATTTCGTCCTCGAAATTAAAATAGGGTAGGGTCTCTCTATCTAATCTTACTTGATCACTATCTAAAAGAATTCTCCTCAAGTTTTAACAAATACGGTTTCTACTCGACTTAGAATTTACTCATCTATCATCTAAGGGTATACATCTAAGAAAGCTATTCCTCCAATTATTTAATCATGTTATTTAATCCTCAAAGTTTTAACACCAAATATATCATCTATGATATATCCTTAATCAACTATAAAAGGGAGTCACCAAGTCATATGATTAGCCTATGGGGTATATCTAGTACTTATCAGTGTATCAACTTATACCAAGCACGATGTTTCGTCTTTCCGAAATAAGGGAAGACGAAAAACAATAATAAAGAGTTCAAGGGGAAGATAATAGAATATAAGTATGGAGGTAAAGGCATTTAAAGAATTCAAATGGGAATTGTCAAGGCAGTTGTCGATTGAAATCCTATTTTGGTAGGTTCTTATTCACATGCTCATATCAGTACAGTTATATAATCGATATGATATGCTCAGACATGTCTAAGGGCAAGTACATTCCTTTACTAGTCAACTATATATTTCGATCCACGTAAAGTAGTCATGCGAAGAGCGAACCAAGCGCACTAAGGCTAGCTAGACCTTAATACACTGATTCTGAAATAAATTAGTGTGTCGACCCAATAATACATATATCAAGATCAAGCTCGATAGAAGAGTAAGCTTGCAAAACTAGACTATATTAGCAGCATAAGTCAAGGTAGTTTGGAAAATATAAATACGCTGGATTTATGATGAAAAGAGGTACAAAATAATTCAAGTTCACACACAACAAAAAAAGATAAGACTCTACAATCTCTACAGTTGTCATACTAATTCCTTGTCTATATTACTAGTCGACCAAATAGGGGTATAGCCTCTAAGTTCTCCAGTCTGAATAAACACTATCGTCTTATTCTAGTATACAGTTAATGTCATTCAGCTACGCTTCATTAATGGACCCCGAGGACCATGTGATACTATGTTGTGAGGCATACTACCCAACTTAAAACAATAAACTAATACGGTAATGCCTTAAGGATAATATAGAAACTCCTATTAAGGTTTACGAGAAGAGCTCTTGGTACTTATTAGGGTATCCTCTTATATTATATATGTCATGGTTATCTTAAGTCTTAATCATAGTGCTCATAGAACAGAAGGGTTAACATTAAGAATGGAAGCGTTAGGTGGCACGACAAAAGAACATAATTCGTCGTTGCACAAATAGTGAGCGCTAGATTTTCAGAGGAACAATATTTGAAATTAAATAGAAAGGCTCTAGATAATATCATAGTTTTCTAAGGGGAAGGTGGTAGCTAATCTCTGTGTTCGAGGTATGATCAAGAGAAATATTAGTTTATTCCTCTTGGCTTCCTAAGGTATTGTTCGGCTACTATAAGACGAGAAGCTAAAGTTGTAGTTCTCTAGTACTATCTCACCATGAAAAGCTAGGCTCAGTCCTAATATTTAACCTTGGATTTCTATTAGTTCCTCAATACTAGGGTCAAGCACTATGGTCAAATTTCTAACTAACTCTAGTAGCATCTATACTACTCTCAAGTCCTTCATAACTATATCAAGGGGTAATGGTCAATCAATCTATAGGTAAGGGATGCTAGGGTTCATTAGGTATTCTCATCTTAGTGATGTGTCAATATCCTAGTTGTATCCTTAGTAGGTGTGTTACCCTAATTATCATCCTAACAACAAGGATTCCTATATTCTAGCAGGGGTTATACTCAAGGAACTAATAGGGAAGCACATGAATCAAGCAGAATACAATTATTCAAATAGAACAGATTAGAAGGAAGGTGAATCATAGTCAATTGTGGATAAGATCCTATACTCTATTCCTAGGTGCAGGCTTTCTCGGTACAGTAACATAACCGAGACAATATGCTCTCGACCTGCATGGGCCACCACTAAAAACATGTCACGCCCCAGTCCCAAAATACGCAGGACCAGGACACGTAAGCATGTTAGCCGCATGTATATGGCAACTCCAATATATAAAAACCATAACACATGCGTACATTGTATCATGAACAATAATTCATAAGTGGTATATATTTATCACAAGTCACAGGGCATAACTAAATCTCATTCATAGAAATCAAATAGACATAAATAACCAATATTTATGAAACTAGATCTCAATATAAAGTATCTAATGATGGTAGTCAGATGGAAACAAATCCACTATCGAACTAGAATATATAATAAACAAGATAAATACTATATAAGAATATCAACTAACAATCATGGGCTCGAAGAGAATGCCTTCTCGAAATATATGTAGCAAGTCCGGATATGCGCTCCTGCGAATACTCATAAACATCTACACCTGGAAAGGGATCAGGTCCTCAGAGGGACATAACAAGATACATAGAAGCATGCCATAAAGTAAATACTGTAAAAACTCGAGGGTGAACTAATCAACTAAGTGAAATGCACTTTGAAGACAACCTTGGTACTTATGGATAGGTGAAAGGTATAAAGCATAGCGTCGAGCCAGAGGCTAAGTACCTGGCATTAGCTATAAACTGGATGCCAGGAGTATATGCTGACTACATCACCGATCATGATAGCGCACAGCTAGTAACCTCTGTCGGATGTATCGACAAGCATATACGCCCATAACCGGGTAACACTGGCCCATAACCGAGTAACACTGAGGCTCACATCCCCGCAGTTTACTCTAAAACTACGGCAGCCAATTGTCTGTCCCATACGCCTACTAATTGTCTTTCCCGCCCAATAATCTATGCATATTATATCCACAACACACTGTAGCTACTACACCGAGATAGAGTGCAAGTATCGGTGTCGTAACTCTGGCTCATAGTATATTGTTAGAACAATAGTCCAACCTTACAACCAAATAAGGACAAGGATTGGACCTTCGTACTACCATAGTCTATGCTCTGACTACTACTAACTGCTAAGTCTTCTAACATGCATCACTATTAGCAGTTATACCCTATCCGTCACACGACCTACACGTACATGTGGCCAACCGCATACGCAAGTCCGTGCCCTATATGAGACTCACAACACGTGTAAGAAATATGTCAAGGCCTGGAGAGTTATACCGATAACTCCACAACTTTATGTGGGTCTACTAGACACTAGGTCAGACACAAGTCCTAACGTCAACGCCTTCGTTGACTACACCCGAGTCTTCTCGGACGCGCACAGTTATATAATCTAAAACAATAAACATGCAACTAACAATATAACTGAATTTAAACAGTACAACAAGGCAAGGTATACTTGCCTGGCAAGGAAGCTGCACAGTATCAATAACCTGCACTTGAAGTCGCACAGATAATCCAATCAGTCCTCTCGGGGTACGCGTACGGGGATGACGATGACGACTATGTTGACGATGATAACTATTATGATGGTGATGATTATGACTACGACAACGATGATGATGGTGATGCTCATGGTGAAGATGATGGTGATGATCATGATGGTGATTACATGATGGTGATGACGAGGATGATAATATGGGTGATGGTGATGACGAGGATGATAATGTGGACGATGGTGTTGATGAGGACGATGATGTGGATGATGATGTTGATAAGGACGATGATGTGGGTGATTGTGTTGACGAGGACGATGATGTGGGTGATGGTGATGACGAGGACGATGATGATGGTGACTAGGATGATGATGATAGGGTGATTAGGGTTAAGGTATTGAGAATGAATGGTGATGATGATAATTTGATATGATATGATGATGATGATGATGATGATGATGATGATTGTGGGCTGCTGACCGGAGTCCGGCCAGGGGGAGGGGAGGTCCGTCCAGGGAAGGTGGTCGAACAGGGAGGAGGAGGCTCGGGTGTGTTGGTCTCAGACGAGAGGAGGAGAAGGAGAATGCCTCGGTGTTGCTCCGGCCATGAGGAGGAGGCACATCGTGATACTGCTCCGACCAGGCCCAGGCGAGGCAGAGGAGACGATGGAGGTGCACGGTCGAGTGGCGAGTGTCACGACCCGCACCCGGTGTAAGGGTACTAGTCGAAAACAACGCCCAGCCTACGCCGCAGAATCGACGGTAGAACGCTGTCTAGATAATTTATCTAACAATATAATGAACCACCAATAATGATAGTATACTCAATCACAGAACTAAGATAAAAATGAGCATGAATCAGATAAGAATAGAATAGTCATAATACAACTCATGAGTCTAAAATAATACATTAATGAGTCTGAAGAAGTACAGAAATAAGCTGGAGACAAATCCATTACAAAAGAATACTACGAGGCTACAACTCCAGGGTCAACTGTCTCAGTTGGGATAAGTCCCTCTTGAGCCAGAGTCTTAGAATCTAAACCCAGAACATCCTGGGGTCCATAATAGGTAGGGTACCACTCCTCAGTGTCATCTGAAAAAATATATCCAGTCAGGAAAGGAGCAGAGTACATCTCTAACATCAGTTCTAATTAATGATAAAAACTATGTAACAGTAAATAGCTGTGGATAAACAAGATGCACAATAGATACAAGAGATATATGTACAATAAGGAAATACTGGAAATAAATACAATAATGAACAATATGCCAATGAAACAATAATACTAATGACTAAGTGTGTGAGTACTAGCTTAACATGTGATCGGCTTGGGCAAGATGTAATGCGGCCTGGCTAATCATACGTGCGGTGCATGATCAACACTATTCTGTAATCTGTACTTTATTCAATAGGGATATTAATCACATATCTATACTAATACTCCCCACCCCCGACTGGTATAATAGATCCAACCACGGTATGTTATGGCACGAGATTACCCAAGAAGATAGCTAGTCTTTCCGAGAATCGGTGTCTGTACATGTATAAGATAACCAATGAAATAATACTTGCACCATATACACCATATACTAAGAAATAACATCTCATGACAAGATCCGGATATACCAATCCGTGTAACCATAGTGTCAAGAGAACATGGATATCTACACTAGATACAATGAACATAGAGGATATCATAAATGAGAAACTATCAGAGAATGTACTCGCCTGAAGTCCAATGAACAGTCTCACAGATGTCTGACTCGGTGCCTCGAAAACCTAGATATGGAATACAACATCAATACAAGGTCCCGAAAAGAGAACAAGTTAAACTAGTCAACTTCTAGGTCAATAAGTCAATTATAAGTCAAAAGTCAACTATGGTCAACTCTAAAGTCAACTAAATTTAACTATGGTCAAACCAAGGTCAACTATCTATTTCTAGGTTGCACAAGTCTAGTACCAAAATCTTGGATCAAAATACTAAAATCTAAGTCATAGGAACCACAACCTAAAATATTAGGATACCGTATCTTCGGATACGTGAATCCAAGGTAAACCTCATAATACACATATATCAATAATAAAGTATATAATATAGAATATTAATTACAAACAATTAGGAACCATAGTTTTGAACCAATTTGGTATCCACACAAAGTCACAAACTCGATACCCAACCCCCGTATCTTGAGTATCCCACTTACATTGGTTTCCACAAAGTAATGCTCAAGATACATAGATATAGTATTTACCCTTATACCTAACATAATATATATAAACTAATATTATACAATTAAGAATATAACAATACTAGTATTACATCTCACAATAACTACATATATATATACATATATATATATATATAAATATAATATATAGAACTGTACACTAAACTGCCTAACTGTTACTGAAAATAGTGTGCTAAAACACTAATTTTTCAATAAACAGACTTTCAGCGACAGTTCCGACTGTCACTGAAAACGCCGTCGCCAAATCTGCTGTATAAAAGCACTGCTGTCAGCTATTGGTGACAGTTCTCAACTGTCACAGAAAAGTCCGTCGCTGCTGCTGTTTAAATCCCGCCCGCTACTATTTAATGACAGAACTGTCATTAAATGCTCATTAAAGCTACAGCGGCTGCTGCTGCTGTTTAATGACAGAAACTGTCATTAAATGCAGTCGTCGCCAAAAGTAAATAATATATATAACTATATATATATATATATTAATATATAAATCAATATATATACATATATATAAAACAATTAATAAATATATACTTCTATATATACATAATCCTACACATATAAATAAATAGCTATAAAACACATCCTATGTACTAATGTACATATTTTAACATGGTTAAATGCACACATAAAAATACATTCATTTATATACAATTAATTATATAATAATTATAATTAATATAATTACTCATTTAAACACATAAATATATTTATAAAATATTTACATATAATTTATACTACTAACATAAATTGTAACATATATAAATGCATGTAAAAGAAAGCTACATATATATTTATACATTATATTAGTATACCTACAATACATATTTCTATGCTACCAAAAATACCATAATAAATACACTAAAATAAATATATAACATCTATATATATTTACTAATTATAATTCAAGAATTAAAGCATAAATAATTAGATCTACACATAAACACACACAAATGGAGAGTATCACACCGTATCCCACTAGATCTAGGATACGCATGCGACACGAGTCCAACACACAACCAATTGCATCCCGAAGGACACAAACAAGTCACAAATATTATCTATGAACAAATCAAAGTGTCAAATATAGATCTATGTGTCCGTGTCAAAATACGACATGTACAAAGTCCCGTGTCGGAGAAAAAATCCCCAAAATAACACGTATCACCAAATTGTTGGGATACGACATACACGTACCCAATTGTGGACACGACACTAGCCCCAAACACATAAACACATGCCTAATTGATCTATAGGATCAATTGACACACACAACAAAATGTCAATTTGGAATTCTCCCAAAATTGACACAAAAAGTACCATAACTTTCTCCATGGGTCTCCTATGAACACAAAACCAAGTCCTATGGGTAGTACATACATATGGGTTGATTTTACATGATTAAATCTCATATTTAAAAGCTATTTTAAGGGGGAAACTGAATTATACCTATTGGGAGATGGATTCCCAATGAAATCTCCAATTGAGATGAAATTGCTTCCAAATTGTAGATCATTGCTCTTCTTTATAGATCCTTGCTTCCTCCTTCTAGATCCTTACTTCTCAACTTTCTAATGGTGAATTGGGAAGGAATTGGAATGAATTTGGTAGGAAAATGGAATGGGAATGAAAGAAATTTGGTAGTGAAAAATTCTAGATCTAGATTTGGAATGAAAATGAGAGGAGAGAGAATTTTTCCCCCTCTTTTAATAGGCCGGCCCTTACCCCTTCCTCAAGCAATTATGAAATGTCTAATATACCCCTTGGGGCCTCTCATGAAGAAATAATTAAGGAAGGAAGCTTCTAGTCTAATGATTTAATTAATTTAATCTATCTCCTTAACAATGGGCTTTCTAAATGGGCTAAGTCTAACTAATTAATTCATGTTGGTCCATTGGTCCAAACTAAACTAGTTGGGTCCACTAATACAAGTCCAAAATAATTAAATAATATCTAACAATAATTAAATAATACAACAAATAATTATTTACCATGCACAATATTTAATTAAATAGGAAAAGACTAAAATACCCTTTCCTAGAAAATGTGGTAGTGACAAGTCTACCCTCCTTAAAATAATTTCATCCTCGAAATTCAAAGACGAAAACTACCCCCAAAAAATCACAAACAGAACTAAAGAATAATGAACAGAACATAACTAGGAAATAACATACCTCATGGTACAAACAAATATGGATAACGCTCTCGCATTTCATCCTCTCTCTCCCAGGTAGACTCCCCCGGAGAGTGATGCCTCCATGCGACGCGTACCAAAGGAATAGTCTGGTTTCTCAGCACCTTCTCTCTCCGATCCAGAATCTCAACTGGCTGCTCTGGATAGCTAAGAGTAGGGCCCACCTCTATCTCCGAGTGATCCAATACATGACTAGGATCTGCCACGTATCGTCTCAATTGCGACACATAAAACACGTTGTGCACTCCCTCCAATGCAGGTGGCAAGTCTAGTCTATAAGCAACTGCACCGATCCTCTCTAGAATAGTGAAAGGTCCGATGAATCGCGGACTAAGCTTTCTGCCTCCACCGAAGCGAATCGTGCCTCGTGTTGGAGAAATTCTCAGAAACACCAAACCACCCACATAGAACAAAACACCACCTTAAGAACTTAATCTATAACAAACAAGAACAAGCACAAACAAAATCTAAACTATACCTCAAACTCCAAAGGTCTCCGATGGCTATCGGCCCAATGCCGCTGTCTGTCCTGCGCCACTCGAAGTCTTTCTCTGATCAACTGAACCTTCTCTGCTGCATCCACAACCATCTATGGCCCAAGCAAAACTCTCTCTCCAACATCGTCCCAAGACAAAGGAGTACGATACCTCCGACCATATAGAGCTTCAAAAGGTGACATCTCTATACTGGCCTGGTAACTGTTGTTGTAAGCAAACTCTACCAAATGGAGATGGTCCTCCCAAGAACCCCCGAAATCTAGTACACAAGTGCGCAACATATCCTCGAGAGTCTGAATAGTCCTCTCTGACTGCCCATCTGTCTGGGGATGATATGCAGTACTGAACTTGAGCTGAGTGCCCAAACTCTCCTGCAAACTCCTCCAGAAATGAGAAGTAAAACGACTATCCCGATCTGAGACTATTGTAAACTCCCTCACCCAAAATAGGTATTTTATGTATATTTTATATTATTATATTTATTATAGATGTTGAATTTATTTAGAATATTCTCTTAGTTAATTAGAAAATAAATTTTTTTAGTATATTTACTTATATAAATATTTATCTAGAATTATTTTAGGCTATTTTAGATTATTGAGATTTTTTCATAATTTTAGTTAATTAAAAACTAGTAACACTAATTTTCTAGGACTTTGAAGAATTTATTTTATGTTCAAACTTAAATAAAAATATTCCAAACTTTTATTTTAGGTTCTAAATAATAAAATATATTTTCTATAATTTTTTGGGAATTTTCTGATTATTTTTAGCATTTATTTTGAGTTAATTATCAAAAAACTGAATTAAAAACTATTTTCTGAAAAAAAACCCAAAAAGTAATTAATTCTGCCCAGTCAGCAAACAGGGGGCCCACCTGTCAGCCTCCAGCAGTGAACAGTGATGGGCCCGCCTGTCAGTGACCGCTGAGTGGGTGCGAGCCGAGCCGAGCCGACCTCGAGCCGAGCCGAGTCAGAGTTCGACTCGGACTCAGCTGAGCCGAGCCGCGTCAGTGCCTGACCGTCCGATCTGAGCGGGCAGCCCTGGATTACTGCCATGTGGCGCACTATGAGTCGCGGCTGCACTCTCTCTCTCCTCTATATATATAATAGTTTAGATATTAATTTCTAGGATTTTTCTTGAGCCGATTTTTGGAGAATTGCCATCTAGGGTTCCTTCATCTTCCAGAAGCCATTGCGCATAGCTCCGGACTCCAAACGAGACCTAGTTTTTTTTGTTAGAACAATATTGAGGTTAGATTTCTGATTATATAAATTTTTTTATGAAATTATGAGTATTAAATTCTGGAAAATTCGTAGAGCATAGCATGTCCGAAAATAGACGTGTTTCGATGTTTTCGCGATTTCGGGAGAACCAGGAATCAGAATCATGAACCGTTTAAAGTTTCGGAAAGCTAATGTCGAGATCATCGACATGAATTTTCTCAGAATTTAATTTGAATTATTTACATACTTTTAATTCTGTAGAACTTCTAGGTTATAATTTAACCATCGGTGCACAATACAAATTTGTATGTGCCATAATTCCCAAACGAATTTGAATTCGGACGAGCCA
Organism: Iris macrosiphon; assembly: GCA_036927795.1. Lineage (NCBI taxonomy): Eukaryota > Viridiplantae > Streptophyta > Magnoliopsida > Asparagales > Iridaceae > Iris > Iris macrosiphon. Next base: position 162,057,076 of record JAYESA010000004.1, read on the forward strand.
TAAATTCTAGCATATTTTTAATACTGAAATCTACAGAAAATCATGCATGAAAGTTGAGTTTGTGTTGGTTGACTTTTTGGTCAACAGATCGCCTCGATTTGCGTGCCATGAGTCTCGAGTTGATAAAATTCAGTTTCTTTGGACAAAATTTAGGAATTAACATAAAAATCAGAATAATAAGATTAAAATAGGATTTTAGAGTAATTATTCCAGAATTAAATAAATTAAAATAAATTATCTTTTGATGTGATAAATTTGTAATACATAGGCTATTTGGACTGTGACTTGGACTCTGATTCATACCAGCAGCAGGACCCCAGGCAAGATACCTTGCCAAATTGTTTATAGTATTTTATATGCTTAGTATATTTCTGTATAATTATTGCATTTCTGTTTATTTATTGCATGTGTAGTTCCTTTCAGTCATTACTATATATTAGATATGTTGACACACACTTGACACTTAGTATCATAGAGGACAATCATTAGGCGTATGGGCTTTTAACCACTCTGGTAAACCATAGTAACTAGTACGCACTATGGTGGTCGTGTCCGATGGTCGCTACCCGAGAGGTATGTCGATTGATGGAGTCCGAGGGTTGCTACCCCAGAGGTATATCGGCTGATGATGTCCACTGACGAGCGTGAGTTGTGAGGATTAGATCGAGTAGCCTACCCTTGCCCATACGTCAAAAAGTTATCCTCATTTGCATTCATATAGATTGTCTTGTACAGCGTACTTATTTATTTTCAAATTATATACATGTTTACTGTATTCAAATTGGCATGTATTTTGTGTATCTTGTTACGTCCCTCTGAGGACCTGGTCCCCTGCCAGGTGTATCTGTTCTTGAGTAATTGCAGGAGCACAAATTTGGATGGTTATATATGTTTCATGGATTTCCTCTCTCCGAGTCCGAGATTGCTAGCTGGTATTCTTATATGGTGTTGTTGTGTTGTACTTATTTTGTATTTGCTCTTACATTCGAGATGGTAGTGGATTTGTTTCCATCCAACTATCATCCTTAGATACTTATGTTGAGATCTAGTTATATAGATGCTGGTCATTCATTTATATTGATTTTCTGTGGATAAGATTTAGATTGTACCCTGTGACTTGTGACATATGTTTATACCACTTGTGGATTTTATATTCATAGTACAGCGTACGTATGGGTTTGGGTTCCATATATTGGAGTTGCCATATCCATGCGACTGGCATGCTTACGTGTTCCTAGTCCTACGTATTTTGGGACTGGGCGTGACATATTTTTGTGGTGGCCCATGCAGGTCGAGAGCATATTGTCTCGGTTACATTATTGTACCGAACAAGCCTGCACCTAGGACTATAGTATAGGATCTCATCCACAATTGACTATGATTCATCTTCCTCCTATCTGTTCTATTTGAACAATTGTATCCTGCTTGATTCCTGTACTTCCCTAATAGTTCTTTGAGTATAGCCTTCTGCTAGAATATAGGAACCCATGTTATTAGGATAATGATTATGGTAGCACACCTATTAAGAATACAACGGGAATATAGACACACCACTAAGTTTAGAATATCTAGTGAACCCTAGAATTTTTTTTCTATAGATTGGTTTACCATTACCCCTTGATGTATTATGAAGACTTGAGAGTAGTATAGACACTACTAGAGTTAGTTAGAAGTTTTACCATAATGTTTGAACCTAGTATAGAGGATACCCTAATAAGTACCAAGACCCCTTCTCGTAGACCTTAACAGGAGTTTCTACGGTATGCTTAAGACAATTATAGTATTAGTTTATTATTATAAGTTGGGTAGTATACCTCACAACCTAGCATCACATAGTCTTTTGCCCTATTATTGAAGTGTAACTGAATGACATTTATCGTATGCTAGCGTAAGACGACAGTGTTTATTCAGACTATAGGACTTAGAGGCTCATACCCCAATTTAGTCGACTAACGACTTAGACAGGGAGTTAGTATGACAACTGTAGAGATTGTAGGATCTTTTATTATTATTGCTTATGTTGTTTTTGCTTCTGCGAACTTGAATTAATTTGTACCTTCTTTCATCATAATCCAGCGTACTTATATTTTCTGTACTACCTTGATTTATGTTGCTATTATAGCCTAGTTTTTGCAAGCTTATTCTTTTATCGAGCTTGCTCATGGCATATGTATTATTGGGTGCACACAATGATACAACTGCCTAATCAGAATCGGTGTATTAAGGTCTAGCTAACCTTAGTGCGCTTGGTTCGCTCTTCGTATGACTACTTTACGTGGATTGAGATATATGGTAGTAGACGGATATACTTGTCCCTAGACATGTCTGACACATCGTATCGATTATATAATTGTACTGATACGAGAATATAAATAGAAAGTTACCAAAAATAGGATTTCAATCCACAACTGTCCTGACAACTCTCTTTTCGAATTCCTTAATCTCTTTGAACCTCATACTCGTATTCTGTCACCTTCACCTTGAATTCTTTATTATTGCTCTCCGTCTTCCCCTATTTCGGAAAGACAAAACCTCGTGCTGGTATAAGTTGACACTGATAGTACTAGATATACCCCATAAGGCTAATCATATGACTTAGTGACACTTTTTTATAATTGATTAAGGGTATATCATAGGTGATATATTTGGTGTTAAAACTTTGATAATTGAATAGCATGAGTAAATAAATTAAGGAATATTTTTCTTAAAGTATATAGCCTTCTGTGATAGATGGGTAAATTCTAAGTTGGGTAGCAGTGCATTGGCAACTCGAGAGAAATTTCTTTTAGATTGTGATCGAGTAAGATTAGATTAGGAGAGGTTCAAGCCATTTAATTTTGAGAATTTTAGAAGAATGACTAAGATGATGAGGATTAATAAATTTTAAAAATCTTGATATGAAGGACCCAATATTTATACCTTAAGTACATAATTTAAATTTTTGAGTATTGAAGGTAAAATCATCAATTTGAATTTGAAGGATAAATATATAATTTCAGACTTGAACATTGGTGGACTGCATTTAAATTATTTTTCAATTTGATGATTTAAATTAAAAAAAAATTGATGATTGGACTACCTATTTGAAATATTGAGGATGTGAATGGAATTTAAAAAGTTGAAGAATACAAAAAAAAAATTTATAAGTGAAAATAGGAATAATATTGGACTCGAATTACTTCTAGAGGAGATTATGATACTTGGAGATCGTGAGGTAAAATTTGATATGGGTTATTTAAATCTTGAAGATATTATATGGATTCAATTTAAATTTGGATATTGATGAGTTGGAAAAGTGAGAAGAGATTACAATAGGTTGAATTTTGATTTGAACAATGATTATCTTAATTTTGAAATGATCACGATAGATTTGAATAGATTTTGTTATTTAAATTTTTGGAAGAGATTGCGATTGACGTACCTTATGTATGAATGTGAAGGATTTAACAAATTATGCCTTATTTTAATTTCGAGGACGAAATTGTTTTAAGTTGGGTAGATTGTAAACTCCCTCACCCAAAATAGGTATTTTATGTATATTTTATATTATTATATTTATTATAGATGTTAAATTTATTTAGAATATTCTCTTAGTTAATTAGAAAATAAATTTTTTAGTATATTTACTTATATAAATATTTATTTAGAATTATTTTAGGCTATTTCAGATTATTGGGATTTTTCCATAATTTTAGTTAATTAAAAACTAGTAACACTAATTTTCTAGGACTTTAAAGAATTTATTTTATGTTCAAACTTAAATAAAAATATTCCAAACTTTTATTTTAGGTTCTAAATAATAAAATATATTTTCTATAATTTTTTGGAAATTTTCTGATTATTTTTAGCATTTATTTTGAGTTAATTATCAAAAACTGAATTAAAAACTAATTTCTGAAAAAAAACCCAAAAAGTAATTAATTCTGCCCAGTCAGCAAACAGGGGGCCCACCTGTCAGCCTCCAGCAGTGAACAGTGATGGGCCCGCCTGTCAATGACCGCTGAGTGGGTGCGAGCCGAGCCGAGCCGACCTCGAGCCGAGCCGAGTCAGAGTTCGACTCGGACTCAGCTGAGCCGAGCCGCGTCAGTGCCTGACCATCCGATCTGAGCGGGCAGCCCTGGATTGCTGCCACATGGCGCACTGTGAGCCGCGGCTGCACTCTCTCTCTCTCCTCTATATATATAATAGTTTAGATATTAATTTCTAGGATTTTTCTTGAGCCGATTTTTGGAGAATTGCCATCTAGGGTTTCTTCATCTTCCAGAAGCCATTGCGCATAGCTACGGACTCCAAACGAGGACTAGTTTTTTTTGTTAGAACGATATTGAGGTTAGATTTTGGATTATATAAATTGTTTTATGAAATTATGAGTATTAAATTCTGGAAAATTCGTAGAGCATAGCATGTCCAAAAATAGACGTGTTTCGATATTTTTGCGATTTCGGTAGAACCAGGAATCAGAATCATGAACCGTTTAAAGTTTCGGAAATCTAATGTCGAGATCATCGACATAAATTTTTCCCAGAATTTAATTCTAATTATTTACATACTTTTAATTCTGTAGAACTTCTAGGTTATAATTTAACCATCGGTGCACAATACAAATTTGTATGTGCCATAATTCTCAAACGAATTTGAATTCGGATGAGCCATAAATTCTAGCATATTTTTGACACTGAAATCTACAGGAAATCATGCATGAAATTTGAGTTTGTATCGGTTGACTTTTTGGTCAACAGATCGCCTCGATTTGCGTGCCATGAGTCTCGAGTTGATAAAATTCAGTTTCTTTGGACAAAATTTAGGAATTAACATAAAAATCAGAATAATAAGATTAAAATAGGATTTTAGACTAATTATTCCAGAATTAAATAAATTAAAATAAATTATCTTTTGACATGATAAATTTGTAATACATAGGCTATTTGGACTGTGACTTGGACTCTGATTCATACCAGCAGCAGGACCCCAAGCAAGATACCTTGCCAAATTATTTACAGTATTTTATATGCTTAGTATATTTCTGTATAATTATTGCATTTCTGTTTATTTATTGCATGTGTAGTTCCTTTCAGTCATTAATATATATTAGATATGTTGACACACACTTGACACTTAGTATCATAGAGGACAATCATTAGGCGTATGGGCTTTTAACCACTCTGGTAAACCATAGTAACTAGTACGCACTATGGTGGTCGTGTCCGATGGTCGCTACCCGAGAGGTATGTCGATTGATGGAGTCCGAGGGTCGCTACCCCAGAGGTATGTCGGCTAATGATGTCCACTGACGAGCGTGAGTTGTGAGGATTAGATCGAGTAGCCTACCCTTGCCCATACGTCAAAAAGTTATCCTTATTTGTATTCATATAGATTGTCTTGTACAGCGTACTTATTTATTTTCAAATTATATACATGTTTACTGTATTCAAATTGGCATGTGTTTTGTGTATCTTGTTACGTCCCTCTGAGGACCTGGTCCCCTGCCAGGTGTATCTGTTCTTGAGTAATTACAGGAGCGCAGATTTGGAAAGTTATATATATTTCGTGGATGTTCTCTCTCCGAGCCCGAGATTGCTAGCTGGTATTCTTATATGGTGTTGTTGTGTTGTACTTATTTTGTATTTGCTCTTACATTCGAGTTGGTAGTGGATTTGTTTCCATCCAACTATCATCCTTAGATACTTATGTTGAGATCTAGTTATATAGATGCTGGTCATTCATTTATATTGATTTTCTGTGGATGAGATTTAGATTGTACCCTGTGACTTATGACATATGTTTATACCACTTATGGATTTTATATTCATAGTACAGCGTACGTATGGGTTTGGGTTCCATATATTGGAGTTGCCATATCCATGCGGCTGGCATGCTTACGTGTTCCTAGTCCTACGTATTTTGGGACTGGGGCGTGACAACTATGCTGACGGGAACTCCATGTATCCTAACGATCTGCCTCACATACATCTCTGCCAGTTCTCCGTAGACAAACCCACCTTGAAAGACAAAAAGTGGGCCGACTTGGTCAACCTATCAACAATGACCCAAATCGCGTCTTTCCCTCCTGGAGATCGTGGAAGTCCGGACACAAAATCCATAGTAATGTGTTCCCACTTCCACTCTGGAATGGGTAATGGCTGAAGTAAACCTCCTGGCCTCTGCCTCTCGGCTTTCACCTGCTGGCACACTAAGTATCTGGATACAAATTGTGCCACTTCCCTCTTCATGCCATACCACCACACACTCTCTCGCATATCCCGATACATCTTGTTAGCACCTGGATATATGGAATACTGAGAGCGATGCGCTTCTTGCAACACCTTCTCTCGCAACTCCCCACTAGGCACACACAATCTAACTCCATGCCTCAAAGATCCATCCTCTGCAATAGTAAAATCATCCTCCAATCCTGCTCTCACCTGAGCTCTGATACTCCTCAGAGATACATCATCATACTGTGCTGCCTTGATCTTGTCCATCAAATCTGAGTGTATCTGCAATCCCCACATTTGCATAGCACACCCAGGAACAATCACCTCAATGCCCAAGCTCTCCAAGTCTTCCAACAAATATCGATCCTGCGTCAAGAACATAGCTACCGGATACCTGCTAAATCATCGGCAACTACATTGGCTTTCCCATGATGATATTGCAAAGAGATATCAAAATCCTTCATCAGTTCCAACCACCGACGCTGCCTCATGTTCAACTCCTTCTGCGTGAAAACGTACTTCAAGCTTTTGTGATCTGTGAAGATCTCCACACGCTCTCCGTACAAATAATGTTTCCACAACTTCAGAGCGAAGATGACTGCTGCCAACTCTAAATCATGGGTAGGATAGTTCTTTTCATGAGGACACAATTGCCTGGATGCATAGGCAATCACTTTTCCATGCTGCTGAAGAACACAACCCAAACCCTTCTCCGATGCATCACTATAAATAGTGAAACCTCCGGACCCTGATGGCAACGTCAAAATAGGAGCAAACGTCAACCTCTTCTTCAACTCTTCAAAAGCAACCTGGCAATCCTCCGTCCAAACAAACTCTATATCCTTCCTTGTGAGTCTGGTCATCGGCTCGGCAATCCTCGAAAAATCTTGCACAAACTTCCTGTAGTAGACTGCCAATCCCAAGAAACTCCTGATCTCTACTATCGAACTCGGAGTCTTCCAAGATTCCACTGCTGAAATCTTTTTCGGATCCACTGAAATACCATCACCAGTCACAACATGACCCAAGAACTCCACCTTGTCCAAGAAAAACTCACACTTGGACAACTTCCCATACAGCTTCTCCTTCCTCAGCACATCCAACACGATCCTCAATTGCTCCTCATGCTCCTCCGGTGTCCTCGAGTATATGAGTATGTCATCGATAAACACCACCACTAACTTGTCAAGGTACTGGTGGAACACCTTGTTCATCAAGTTTATAAATACCACTGGTGCATTAGTCAACCCAAACGGCATCACCATAAACTCGTACTGACCATACCGAGTCCTAAAAGCAGTCTTCGGTATGTCCTCCGGCTTCACCTTCACCTGATGGTAGCCTGATCTCAGATCTATCTTAGAAAACACCTTTGCACCACTCAACTGATCAAACAGATCATCAATCCGTGGCAAAGGATACTTATTCTTGATAGTGAGATTATTCAAAGCTCTATAATCAATGCACATGCGTACCGATCCATCCTTCTTCGGTACAAACAATACCGGGGCTCCCCATGGTGAAGAACTCGATCTGATAAACCTCTTATCCTGCAATTCGTCCACCTGCTTCTTTAACTCGACCAGCTCGCTGTTGTTTACTCTATAGACATGCTGCGAAATAGGTTCTGCACCTGGCACCAAGTCTATAGAAAATTCAACATCTCGATCTGGCGGCAATCCTGGCAATTCCTCAGGAAACACATCTAAGAACTCTGCTATCAACAGATGCGGCAACTCCTTGTCTTCCACCATAGCTCCATAAATAATGCCTTCTCCCTGCTCCGCAGCTCCTCTAACAAACTCGAACTCTGGCTCTCCTGGCGGACCAAACAAAACTCTATCTCCTCTACAATCTATGCTAGCACGGTGCCTAATCAGCCAATCCATCCCAAGTACAATGTCGTAGCTCAGAAGTGGCATTACAAGTAGACACGCACTCAACTCCCGGCCTCCCAGAGTAACTCTCCGGTCCTTGCAAATATCATTAACCAGGATAATGCCTCCCCCGGTCATGATCTTGCAAGTCCTAAGCAAAGACTCAGCTACTAAAACATACTTCAGAGCAAAAGAAACAGATACAAAACTATGGAAAGCACCACTATCAAACAAAGCTAAAGCTGAAATAGAATCAAGAAGAATAGAACCTGCGATAACATCTCCGGTGGGTTCATCCTCTTCGACGGTCATAGCAAACGCTCGTCCCTTCCGAGCACCTCCCTGCTGTTGATGCTGGACAAAACGCTGCTGCTGTGTCGGAAGTGGTCCCCTCGGCTGTGCTGCAGGTGGTCTCGTCTGTGCCCTCGGAGCTGGAGCTGCTCCCTGAACTGCACGATGAGGACACTCCCTCGATTGATGCCCTTCAGTACCATAATACAAACAAACTCCTAGCCTCCTCCTGCAAACTTCTCAGATGTGGCCGGGCTTCTTACAGTAGTTGCATAGAGCTTGCTGTAACTGTCTCTGCTGCTGAGGTGCCTGGTGAAAAGGCGCTCTAGCTGGAGTCTGGTTCTGTTGTGGCTGCTAGAAAGGTCTGGACTGGAAATGAGGACGTTTGGCAGATACTGCACTGCCGTTGGCCCCCAGAAAAGAATTACGGTCTCTCTTTGTCTTCAACCCCAAATCCCGCTCAACCTTGCGTGCCTCCGCAAGTATCTCGAAGTATGTCTCATAAAAAGACAAAATGAGGATCAATATGGCACATGATGTAAGACATCAAGAATATGACAGATTAAGAGATCAAGTATTAATATCAAAGAAGAATAGTTGAATCAAAAGAATTTTTCTATATGTGATTGAGTATCTCAGCCTATTTCCTATATCCTATCGCAGGCTCGCAGTAGTACAACTAAGTTGTCGTACTACCATGACATCACATACTTTGTGAAGCTAGACCTGCATGGGCTACCACCAAAAATGTGTCACGACCCGCACCCGGTGTAAGGGTACTAGTCGGAAACAACGCCCAGCCTACGCCGCAGAATCGGCGGTAGAACGCTGTCTAGATAATCTATCTAACAATATAATAAACCACCAACAATGATAGTATACTCAACCACAGAACTAAGATAAAAATGAGCACGAATCAGATAAGAATAGAATAGTCAAAATATAACTCATGAGTCTAAAATAATACATCAATGAGTCTGAAGAAGTACAGAAATAAGCTGGAGACAAATCCACTACAAAAGAATACTACGAGGCTACAACTCCAGGGTCAACTGTCTCAGTTGGGATAAGTCCCTCTTGAGCCAGGGTCTCAGAATCTAAACCCACAATATCCTGGGGTCCATAATAGGTAGGGTACCACTCCTCAGTGTCATCTGGAAAAATATATCCAGTCAGGAAAGGAGCAGAGTACATCTCTAACAACGGTTCTAATTAATGATAAAAACTATGTAACAGTAAATAATTATGGATAAACAAGATGCACAATAGATACAAGAGATATATGTATAATAAGAAAATACTGGAAATAAATACAATAATGAACAATATGCCAATGAAATAATAATACTAATGACTAAGTGTGTGAGTACTAGCTTAACATGTGATCGGCTTGGGCAAGATGCAATACGGCCTGGCTAATCATACGTGCGGTGCATGATCAACACTATTCTGTAATCTGTACTTTATTCAATAGGGATATTGATCATATATCTATACTAATACTCCCTACCACCGACTGATATAATAGATCCAACCACGGTATGTTATGGCACGAGATTCCCCAAGAAGATAGCTAGTCTTCCCGAGAATCGGTATCTGTACATGTACAAGATAACCAATGAAATAATACTTGCACCATATACACCATATACCAACGAATAACATCTCATGACGAGATCCGGATATACCAATCCGTGTAACCATAGTGTCAAGAGAACATGGATATCTACACTAGATACAGTGAACATAGAGGATATCATAAATGAGAAACTATCAGATCATGTACTCGCCTGAAGTCCAATAAACAGTCTCACAGATGTCTGACTCGGTGCCTCGAAGACCTAGATATGGAATACAACATCAATACAAGGTCCCGAAAAGAGAACAAGTTAAACTAGTCAACTTCTAGGTCAATAAGTCAATTATAAGTCAAAAGTCAACTATGGTCAACTCTAAAGTCAACTAAAGTCAACTATGGTCAAACCAAGGTCAACTATCTATTTCTAGGTTGCACAAGTCTAGTACCAAAATCTTGTATCAAAATACTAAAATCTAAGTCATAGGAACCACAACCTAAAATATTAGGATACCGTATCTTCGGATACGTGAATCCAAGGTAAACCTCACAATACACATATATCAATAATAAAGTATATAATATAGAATATTAATTACAAACAATTAGGAACCATGGTTTTGAACCAATTTGGTATCCACACAAAGTCACAAACTCGATACCCAACCCCCGTATCTTGAGTATCCCACTTACCTTGGTTTCCACAAAGTAATGCTCAAGATACATAGATATAGTATTTACCCTTATACCTAACATAATATATATAAACTAATATTATACAATTAAGAATATAACAATACTAGTATTACATCTCATAATAACTACATATATATATATATATATATATATATATATATATATATATATATATATATATATATATATATATAAAATATAGAATTATACACTAAACTGCCTAACTGTCACTGAAAATAGTGTGCAAAAACACTAATTTTTCAATAAACAGACTTTCAGCGACAGTTCCGACTGTCACTGAAAACGCCGTCGCCAAATCTGCTGTGTAAAAGCACTGCTGTCACCTATTGGTGACAGTTCTCAACTGTCACAGAAAAGTCCGTCGTTGCTGCTGTTTAAATCCCGTCCGCTACTATTTAATGACAGAACTGTCATTAAATGCTCATTAAAGCTACAGCGGCTGCTGTTGCTATTTAATGACAGAAACTGTCATTAAATGCAGCCGTCGCCAAAAGTAAATAATATATATAACTATATATATATTAATATATAAATCAATATATATACATATATATAAAACAATTAATACATATATACTTCTATATATACATAATCCTACACATAAATAAATATCTATAAAACACATCCTATGTACTAATGTACATATTTTAACATGGTTAAATGCACACATAAAAATACATTCATTTATATACAATTAATTATATAATAATTATAATTAATATAATTACTCATTTAAACACATAAATATATTTATAAAACATTTACATATAATTTATACTACTAACATAAATTGTAACATATATAGATGCATGTAAAAGAAAGCTACATATATATTTATACATTATATTAGTATACCTACAATACATATTTCTATGCTACCAAAAATACCATAATAAATACACTAAAATAAATATATAACATATATTATATTTACTAATTATAATTCAAGAATTAAAGCATAAATAATTAGATCTACACATAAATACACACAAATGGAGAGTATCACACCGTATCCCACTAGATCTAGGATACGCATGCGACACGAGTCCAACACACAATCAATTGTACCCCAAAGGACACAAACAAGTCACAAATATTATCTATGAACAAATCAAAGTGTCAAATGTAGATCTATGTGTCCGTGTCAAAATACGACATGTACAAAGTCCCGCGTCGGAGGAAAAACCCCCAAAATAACACGTATCACCAAATTGTTGGGATACGACCTACACGTACCCAATTGTGGATACGACACTAGCCCCAAACACATAAACACATGCCCAATTGATCTATCGGATCAATTGACACACACAACAAAATGTCAATTCGGAATTCCCCCAAAATTAACACAAAAAGTACCATAACTTTCTCCATGGGTCTTCTATGAACACAAAACCAAGTCCTATGGGTAGTACATACATATGGGTTGATTTTACATAATTAAATCTCAGATTTAAAAGCTATTTTAAGGGGAAAAACTAAATTATAACTATTGGGAGATGGATTCACAATGAAACCTCCAATTGAGATAAAATTGCTTCCAAATTGTAGATCCTTGCTCCTCTTTGTAGATCCTTGCTTTCTCCTTCTAGATCCTTACTTTTCAACTTTCTAATGGTGAATTGAGAAGGAATTGGAATAAATTTGGTAGGGAAATGGAATGGAAATAAAAGGAATTTGGTAGTGGGAAATTCTAGATCTAGATTTGGAATGAAAATAAGAGGAGAGAGAATTTCTTCCCCTATTTTAATAGGCCGGCCCTTACCCCTTCCTCAAGCAATTATAAAATATCCAATATACCCCTTGGGGCCTCTCATGAAGAAATAATTAAGAAAGGAAGCTTCTAGTCTAATGATTTAATTAATTTAATCCATCTCCTTAACGATGGGCTTTCTAAATGGGCTAAGTCTAACTAATTAATTCATGTTGGTCCATTGGTCCAAACTAAACTAGTTGGGTCCACTAATACAAGTCCAAAATAATTAAATAACATCTAACAACAATTAAATAATACAACAAATAATTATTTATCATGCACAATATTTAATTAAATAGGAAAAGATTAAAATACCCTTTCCTAGAAAATGTGGTAGTGACAGCGAGGATGACGGAGAGGAGAAGAGAGGGAGAGGGGGTACTGACTGTCAAGGGAGGTGAACGGCGGGTGGCTCGGGCGTGTTCGGCTGACAGGGATGGAGGAGGTGGTGGCGGTAATGGCGGTTCAGCGGAGTCGGGACTGCTCGTCGTGGCGGGACAGCGGATTCCGGCGGGGTTCGATCGAGTACAGGTGGGTTATGGTATCGTATAGGCGGTCGTCGACGGGGTGCGGGGTGGTCGGGGAGATGGCCAGGCCGGGTCGAAGTCGTGGGAGGCTCCGGTCGAGCGGTGGAGGACTCGACTGTGAGCAGCGGGTCGAGCTCCGGCGTTGTGTAGCGGTTGAAGGCGGGTAAGGATGAGGGGGATGGTAGTGCTGGGTGGAGAACGACGGGGTCTCCGGCGTGTCTCCGGTGAAGCTCCGGCCGGGGAGGCTGAAGGAAGAGGATGAATAGGGAGGGTTGGGTATTGTCGGCTAGGAGTTTGGTTTGGGTTTTAGGTTTTGGGAAAAAATAAAGGAAAAGGAGATATTTATACATGTAGGATTTTTAGGTGTTTGACCTAAAAGTTTGGGCTTGGTAAACCCTCCTTGGAGTGGGCTTGGCCTTTCATGGGGGTGTTTGGTGGGCTATATTTGCATTGTTTAAATGAAAGAATAGATTTAATTGAGGGGCGATGTTGCGCGTTGCACATTCCAAAAATTATGGAAAAATTCCTATGAAGGGGAAAATATGATTTCTTCATGTATTGTCCAATGGTATAGTCACCTCACTGCACTTTTGCGTAAGAGTACCCAACAATTGGAAAATTGCACAAAGATGGAAATTGGGTTAAATTAATTAAAATTAGTGCACACGATTTTCTTGAATTAATTAGAAGTACGTGGGGATAAATTTAGGTGGGACACAAGTGTCATGGACATAGAGGATTTAGAGTAGAAATTTATCATAAATTGGGTTGCACAAAACGGGTCAAGATTGTGTCTCCAATTTCGATTGGAACGCACAAGGGTACAAAGTTGAAATTATTTAGAATTAAATAATAACGTCTGCGACGAATATTGTGCGACTAAAATATAGCACAAGAAAACATAATTATAAGTTACACAAGGTCAGAATAGTAGACGGGCCTGTCTAGGACAAGGTTGTGAAATTTGTAGGTAGACAATGGCTAGTGTAGAGCTTCAATTATCGAAGCAACGGTAAGGCGCGCTAAGTGATATAAATATTACATAATTAAATAAAATGTCGTGTCCTATTTCCAATTGGATACAAACTAGCCCTAATTTTACTATCTAAGCCAAGTAGGCCTAATTTTGGGTGAGGGGGTTTACACCAGTACTTCTTCGGATACAAACCTGGATGACATGTCAGCTGATAATTTTTATCAGGCCATTATTGATCCCATCAATAACGACAAATAATTATTGATGTGGGTAGGCCCCATCCTCCTTTTATCACATGTACTGAGGATGGTTTTCTGTAATTTTTGTTAGTGGGTTATCCATTCAACTATTGCATGTTGGTGACTGCACCAGACTATTTGACAGTATCCCTCTTTACTCAGTGGACGTCATTATCACTTTACTTTTCCAAAAGCAAAAGCGAATCTCGCCGACAGCCTATGGTGGAAGACATGTGGCAATTACTTTTTCTGAGTGCGATGGCAGCTGGCCTCTGGATGCTTCGTTCTGAAACTTTTTTGTTGTATAAATAGGGGAAGTCCCCCATTGCTTTAGGTGTGCTTTATTTTTTAGTTCTTGTAATCTTCTTTCTGCAATCTTCTTGTAACTTATAGCGATCACTTATAACGATCACTTATTATCAATAAAATCTTCCAGTAATTCATCCAAACGATCTCCTCCACACAAATATCAGAGTTTATTTGGATTATCTACTAATAGTAATTAATAAATATTAATGACTATTTTAGATTATTTATTTATTCTTTATATAATTAAAATATTTAAGTAATTAACTAATTTTTAATTAATATTAATTAAATAACTACTATTTATCTTTATTTGTTAAAATTATTATCATAATAATTATAATTATAATATATTCTTTCACTTTTTTTACCATGACCAAACACATTTGTCTTATACTAGGACATAGATTTTCATACATTTTCCGTCATTGAAAGTGCATATTCAAATCTGCATCCGCTTACGATTTACAAAATATATCCTAACAAGAAATTATTACATCATTTTAGACTACATACATATTTTGATATAAATTTACTTTTCATATCAGAATTACTGAGGATATAGAAGTTTCAAAATAATTTGTCGAATGGACAAGGCATATTATGTGCCAATTTGAATTGCAATTGTATTTTATCTAAAACTATATTTGGTAATAAATGCTAGGTGCGAGCCAAACAAATTTTATTTATCATTGACATTTATTGAAATGTTCTATTCTTTTCGAAATTCAAATGGACGTTTTGGAGATGAAGTCCACGAGGATTTAGAAATGGAAAAGTTTTGACAAATGAGATAAAGTGTAACTACAACCCAAACTATTCTGAAATATCGGCTAGCTATCAGTATCAAAGGAGACTTTTGGCTTATTGTACTGGCCAGATAAAACAAACCAAGATACCATCTACTATGAAGGTTTTTTTGGCTTCTCATAGTTGAAGTGTTTTAAGTACATTTTCTTTTTTCAATTTTTTTCTTCCATTTGTATAGAATATAAAAAATGTAATTGTAAATGTACAATCCTTAAAAGGTGTGGTCATTGGCCCAAAGAAATGATGGCAACTAACCAAACCGTTTATCATGATCACAAAACCATAGTACGGAAGTATTCATAATATACTAATAAAAATGTTGACTGAATGTTCGTGTCTAAAAATAATTACGTGCTTGCCTAATCTTATGAATTACATTAATGAAAAGTCATTATTTTTTTTATTTATAAATTATGAAAGTTGAATAACAGTGAATTCAAAGACACACAATTCAGTATGTACAAAATCTCAAACGTTACATTGGATCTCGAACTTTATGCCGAAAATAAATTTTTTTTTAATGAAAAGCAAAATCCAATATTTTTCCTATATCATATAAGAATGTAATTGCAAATGTACAACCCTTAAATGAAATAAGTAAATAACAAAGAAAATCTTATCAACTATCACGTTTAACCATAAACTATAATCCAATAAAAAAAATCAAATTCATGATTAAGAAACGCAAAAAAAACTATAAATTAAAATTGCAAAATTTAATTTCCCACAAATTATAATTTTGTAGAAAAATATGCAAACTCCTCAATAAAATGTAGGGGTGAGCGTTCGGTTTATTCGGTTTCAACCGAATCAAAATAGTCAAAACCGAATAAATCAAAATTCTAAAAATTCAAAATCGTACCAAAATTCGGTTTATTCGGTTTTGTGCGATTGGAATATTTTTATTGTTTAATAGATCGGGTCCAATGTTGGGATCGTGGTTAAATTATATTAAAATTTTAATTTTTATACACATATTTGTTGTATTTCAAAGTTGCGTTCAAAGTAGGACTAATTATTAAATTATCAAAGTTTGACTTCAAAATATATACATATAATTATTGTTTGCAAAATATACACTTTTTAATCAAAAAATATGTATAAAATTGAGAATATTTACATAATTACATAAGACTTATTCGAATTTCGATTTTGGACCAAAATCGAAATCCAAAACCGAATAAATTTTTGTAGTATTTTCAAAACCGAAACCAAACCGAACCAAATCTCTTATTCGATTCGGTTAGATTCGATTTTCGGTCCAAAACCGAATAATGCTCACCCCTAGGACCTGTTTGGTTGGCTGAAACTCAACTGAAAGTGCCCAAAAATATGTAACTTAAGCGGAACTCTTTTGAATTTATCCGTTTGGCTAGAGAAGTTGAAACCCCAAATTTTTTGATGAAGTGACATTTCGTAGTTCCTGTCCCCCACCGTTCGTCCATTTTTACATTCGCAAAAATGAGCGAAACTTCTCTTTGAAGTCCCAAAGGAAAGATAAAGAAATTCGGAGGAAACAGAATGGTTAGCGCCAACGTGGATGGTCGGTGCTCAGCGGCAACGACGTCGTAGAAGTCGTCTTCCTCCGCTAGTCCGAGAGGAACGTTGTCGCTCTCCACGAGTCTCTCTTCCATCGCCAACATGTTAACATTAGCGGATGTGAAAAAAAAAAGAGTGTGTGAGAGAAACAAGTGAGAGAAAGATTCGTGCGTGAGAAAGAAAAATAGTGAGAAAATTGAGAAGGAAAAAAAAATTAAGAAGGAAGAAGAAAAATCATCTAGAAGACGATTCATGTGTGAGACGGGAGAGAGTGAGAAAAAGAAGAAGAAGAAGAAGAAGAAAGAAGAATGTAGTTGAGTGGATTCAGGTGTGCAAGGAGATTTTGTGTGTTAATTACAGGTCATAAAAAAAGTACTTTATATTTTATATTTAGAATAATAATAATAAGTTAAAAAATTAGTGTAATATTTATATCTTTATTATTATTTATTTTAAAGTTGTTAAAAATTTGTGGTTTTAAAAATTATTAACTTTTAATTTTAAACACATAAATTTTAAATTATTTATATCAAAGTATTAAAATTTTAATCCATATAAAAAGAACAGGTTTTTTCATTTAAAGTAATAATTTATTAAATAATTATACAAAACGGGAAAAGTTTTGGGAATTTGCGGAGGGGGGGACCACTCGCCAACTCAGTTGGCGAGGTGCTGAGTTGGCGAGCATCTCGCCAACTGAGTTGGCGGGGCGCCCTCCTCGAGGGGCCGCTCGCCAACTCAGTTGGCGGGGGACATGCTGAGTTGGCTTAGACCCGTTGCACAACGCTCGTTTGCTCGCCAACTGAGTTGGCGAGTAAGGATCCGTTTCACAACGGCTTTTAACAACAACGGCTATTACAATCTCCCTCTATAAATTACCTATCTCAACCCATTCATCTCACACTCAATCTACTTCCTCTATTTTCTTTCTTCCCTCTAGCAAAGTCTCCAACACTCTCTCTGTCTCTCTGCCCGCAGCTAAAGTTCATTTGAGTTTTCTGTAGCCAAAGTTCTCAACCGTCATGGATCGTAGCGTAAGAATTGTATGCTCGCACGGCGGTACAGTAAATGGGTTAAATTACGAAGGAGGAGAAAGTATAATTTTTTCAACTTATCCGAATATTAGTTTTAAAAATATACGTAATCATATTATTGAACGTTGTTCTATTCATTATGATTTTATTCTGAAGTCTATTTTTGGTTCTAATTGTTTTTTGATAGATAATGAAGATGCATGGAATTATATTCTTGAGATTAATTCACAATCACGGTATATAAAAATATATGTTATTAAAGTAGCAGCAACCTTAGATAGTAGAAATAATGAATATTTTTCTGAATATCAGCATGTTAGTTCAGGTGCTAGTTCTTCTCAACAAATAGTTTCATTTATCCAAGAAGGTCATTCATCAGATGAATCTAACCATGATGATGATAGTGACAACGACGATGGAAATAGTGATAATTTAGTTGAAAATCTAGATTATACGGTAGATGATGATGTTGTAAAAGCTATCACTGATGAATTATTTAAGGGACAATCATTTCCTAGTCGTTCTCACTTTAGAAGCTTTATAAGTAATTTAGCAATTAAATATAATTTTAGTTGTTCAGCTAGTGATATGAATAATGCTCGTGGAATTATATATAGTTGTGATCAACCGAATTGTAATTGGAGAGTATATATCAAATCTATTGGAAATGGCGATATAGTTAAAGTTAGTACATTAGAAAATCGTCATTCTTGTTTAGGAAGACTTAGTACAGGACGTCATCGACTAGCTACCGCTTCATGGATTAAGACCATGATAATTGACATTATTAGAGATAACCAGTCATACAGTCCATCACAAATTGTTAAAGATATATATAGGGAGCACCGTATACAAGTTAGTTATTCCAAAGCATGGAGAGCCCGAGAGACAGCATTAGCTGAAATTAATGGTAGTTATGATGAGGCATACGCTAGTCTTGAGGAGTATTGTTATAGAATTATGGAGACAAATCCAGGTAGTACATGTTTTATTAAAACTACCGAAAACAATAGCTTCCAACAAATTTTTATTTGTTTTAAAGCATGTATTGATGGATTTTTAAGTGGATGTTTACCAATTATTAGTACTGATGCTATATTTCTTTCGTCTAAATATCAAGGTATCTTATTTATTGCTTGTGCTCACGATCCTAACTATCAATTATATCCTATAGCATATGCTGTTGCTGAAGGTGAGAATAGTGATTCTTGGTCTTGGTTTTTAAATTCTCTTAAAATATCTTTTCAAAGTTATTTTAATGATTGGAGTTCAATTTCATTTATATCTGACAAGCAAAAGGGATTAATAAATGCTGTTCGTGCTATTTTTCCTGCATCTCCTCATTTTTTTGTATTCAACATTTTAAATAAAACATAAAAAAAGTTACAAAAGAACCAGTATTTCAACGCTTGTTAGACTCGCTTGCTAGATCATATAATAAAACGGATGCAGAGAGTGTGTTTGATATAATTAAAGCCGAGAACATAGTGTTGTACGATTGGCTTATTTGTGTAAACGATGAAAGTCGTCGATTTGAACATTGGATAACAGCGTATGCTACTTGTCCTAGATTATATATTAACACTTCTAATCTTGCTGAATGTTTCAATAGCTGGATTAATAAATTACGAGATAAGCCAATTACAATACTTCTCGATGGTATTAGAGCCAAGATTATTACACTTCATGACAATCGTAGAAAGTTTGCTGAAAATATAGACACAAATTATTGTCCGAAGATGTTAAAAAATATGGCTTCTATTATCAAAGAGAAGAACCACCTAGAAATATTAGCTATTGATAGTTATAAGTTTGAAATAATAGACCGGGCAACAGGTAAAACCTATATTGTTCATATAACTGACAGAACCTGTATATATTTTAGATGGTACCATACTTATATACCATGTATACATGCATATTTTGTTTGTAGATATTGCAATATTAGTATTGATACTTTTTATCCTGCAGTATTTTCGACGAAAAACTTGAAAACCGTACACGCTCAAAAAATGGAGCAAATTCCAGTTCCCTACGAAATCCAAGGTCCTTTGGTAAGAGGACAAATTGGGGTGCCAGATGTAAGACGCAAAGCCGGAAGACCAAAGAAGAACCTCATCAAACCCCGGGATTCATCGACAAGAGATCTACGTTACAGTAATTGTGGTGCAATGGGACACAACCGAAGAAGATGTACTAGTCAACCGAGAGATTAAAATAGAATTGTTCAATACCCAAATATTGTAATAAAAAACCATTACAAATCATACAAAAATTTTAATAATACAATGTTATAAATTTTCTACTGATCCTCGTCCTCGTCTTGTTGAGTTTGGGTAGGCAGCGGTGCTGATGGAGTCGAAAAAAATTGTGTGAATATCTGGTAGCTTTCATCTCCAGCAGTTTGGTAACTCGGATCCCCTCCTGCATACTGGTAACTAGGGCCCGCTTCAGCATACTGCTCACTAGGGCCCGCTCCAGCATACTGGTCACTAGGGCCCGCTTCAGCATATTGGTTACTCGGGCCCGCTCCAGCAGTATCCCGACGCCGACGACGACGAGAGTGTCTCTGTCGTACTAAGCCGGTCGGATAGTCCGGTGGAAGACGGAATTGTAATGGAGGCATTTCCGGTTCCTGTCCAATACCCAGATGCTTAACACGAGTCACAAGTTCCTCCATAAGAAGTCGACCTTGTGGGTGAAGGTTTATCTCAGGTTGTTGCAAAAATTGTTGGTATACAACACTCTGAAATTTGAAGAACACGTAAATTAATATATTTATCATATCTATGTATATGTATTTTTGAAAGTTTAATGAAGTCATACCAAATCATGTATTCCAGCGACAAAAGCACGCAGAGTAGAATCGTCTACAGATCTAGTCTTGAACCTGGGCTCCTCGTAGTGGTATACTCGGTTGCTCATAAGAGGGCATCCCCACCATCGACTGTAGTCGAGGCTACCTATGTCTGCAAAATATAAACAAAATTTTAGCAAACTATTTACACTAAATCAATACGAATATAGTGATACAGTCCTGTATTGGTAGTGTTGATAATCCACTACGTTTGTAGGCCAGCGCATAGCAACTGGAAATACTCCAACATTACTGAGAATGCTGGTAACAGGCCTACCAATATAAAAGTGCTCGTAGGACCAGAACTATAAAACAAAAAAATGACATTAGTACAAACATAATTTGCGTATAAAATTACTCTTACTTTTTAAGGTCTTTAATTCATACCTGTATCAGTGAAATACATCCACAAATACTATTGCGATTGGATCTGACAAATTCTGTCAGATTGGCGTACAAAAATGCAAGAGTAGCAGCTCCCCACGCATGCGCAGTAGGTTTGGTCAGATCATCCAAGAATGGTAAAAGCTGCACATTTACCATATTTTCCGATGCATCGAAAAATAGAATTGCACCACATAAACAGAGCAGATACGCTCTAGTGCAACGAATGACCTGGATTTATTAAGTGTTATATAGAATTGCACCACTAAATTAAGTAATAAACAAATTTACTAAAAAAAATATATACTCGATTTTTATCTACATCAACCACCCCATCAATAGTTTGATGTAGGTCTATAAAGTTGCCACGGAGCCATGAAAATTTCACATAATTGCCGTCTTTTAGACCTGAAGGAGGGCTAACACCAAGATAACTCCGGATCAGATCAGATCCCTTTAAGTGCGGATCAAAATATATAGCGTTACCTTTAATAGGTAACCCTAGTATATTCGCCACATCAAAAAGGGTGATCGTCATCTCGCCGAATGGGAGTTGAAAAGTGTTGCGTTCTGTCCACCAACGCTCCGCAAGGCTTACAACTAAATGAAGATCGTGAATTAAATATCTAACACGATCTATATAGTGGAATCCAAAGGATTCCACCAAAGCCTTTTGAGCTGGATTAAGCTCCCACGTACTATAATTCCTTTCACACCGCCAATGTACGTGGATCCGGGTTCGTAAAGCATTATCATGATCGTATAACTATAAAAATTATATGCATTAATAAAGTAAACATAGGCATTATAAAAAATATATACATTAATAAAGTTGGCAACTTGTAATTTCAAAAATTACCTCGCCAGTAAATATCTGACTAGAAATGTGCTCTTCACGTTGCTTAATAATAAGCGCGGTAGTCGGTCCGCCAGGAATACGACCGTCATTGCGGGTAGCCATCGCCAGTAAATATCAAGAGGAGGAAGTTGTGAAAATAGAAGAAGAATGTGGTCTGAGGAGTGTTTGGGGTAGTGTTTGGGAGGGTGTGTGTGTGTTTATATAGGAAGGGAATATAGCCGTTGCCCAACGGCTGAAAAGCCAACGTTCAGTGGCCCGCCAACTGAGTTGGCGAGCGGGCCTCTCGAGGAGAGTGCCCCGCCAACTCAGTTGGCGAGATGCTCGCCAACTCAGCACCTCGCCAACTGAGTTGGCGAGTGGTCCCCCCCTCCGCAATTTTCCAAAACTTTTCCCGTTTTGTATAATTATTTAATAAATTATTACTTTAAATGAAAAAATCCCTAAAAAGAAGAAGAAGAGAAAAATAGTACTAGTTGAGAGGTAAGTCTACCTAGGATGGTTATATCTCTAACAAATATTTACTTTCAACAACCATCCAAACAATCTAATATCTATTTTTTTCATTTTCAACAACCATTTAAATAACGATTTTTTTTTTCCACTTTATATTTTACAATTTTACTAACCAAATAATTTTTAAAAAATTAAAATTTTTGCGTATGCAAACTCCATTTTGTCACTCACTTCGTGCAACCAAAAAAGACTTTCTAATGTGACACGTACTGAAAGTTCCTCATAAACAAATCCATCCATCAATTAAATAATAATATTCTGTTTGCAAAAAAAAAAAAAAAAAAAAAAAATCCTTTTTTTATTCTTGCAAAAAAAAAAAAAAACTCCCCGTCCTCTCCTCTTCTCCACTTCTACTCTCTCCCTCCCATTTCTTCTCCTCCCTCCAAATCTAGATCTCTCCCCCTCCCTCCCGGCGCACGTTAGTAAAACCCTAACCCTAATTTCTCAATATCCTCCTCCTCTTCTTCTTCTTCTTCTTCTTCTTCTTCTCCGATGGCGTCCTCCGCCGGAAACCCTAACCAGACCTCTTCCCCCGTCGACATGTTCTTCAAGCCCCCTCCCCCAAACCCCAACCTCCCCTCAAACCCTAACCCTAATTTCTACAACCCCCACCCCCAGGGCCCCTACTCCTATCCACCCCCCACGCCTCCCTTCCACCAGCACCAGCACCAGCACCAGCACCAGCACCCATTCCTCCACTACCCCCAGGCTCCCCTTCCCCCAAGCCCTAATCCTAGCCCCCTCCCCAACCCAGCCCACGGTGCCCACCTAATGGCCCTCCTCCACACCGCGTCCCCGTCCCACATAGACTCCGCCGCCTCCATGCCCCCCCCGCCGCCTGCCGCGGCGGCGGCCGATACTCTCCACGCCGCGCCCTCCGCCCCGCCCGGGCCGGCGGTCGCGAGGCTCCCCAGCGGCAAGATGCCGAGGGGGAGGCTGCTTGCGCGCGGCGACAGGGCGGTCCATGACGTGGACGCGAGGCTGGCGGGGGAGTCGGCGCCCCCGCAGCTGGAGGTGACGCCGATCACCAAGTACGCATCGGACCCGGGGCTGGTCCTCGGGAGGCAGATCGCGGTGAACAAGAGCTACATTTGCTACGGCCTGAAGCTGGGGGCGATTAGGGTCCTGAACATCAACACGGCGTTGAGGTCGCTCTTGAGGGGGCACAGTCAGGTGAGAGAATATCCACGGATCTGTTTTTGTATTTTTGAGCAATGCTAAATGTGTTACAACTCATTTACAACCGACTAAGTAGCGGTTGCCAATTGGGTCCCCTCTCTCAGCGTGGGATGGAAAGGGGAGGGAGGGGAGAAGAGGGAAGTCAGTTGGCAACCGCCACTTAGCCGGTTGTAGATGTGTTGTAATCCATTTGGTTGTAAACTTGGCATTTTTTTTTTTTTTATGGTTTTTATTTCGTTAGATCTTATTTCAAAGTACTAGGTGGATTAGATGTACTTGGAACAGGAATTTTGGAGCTGGAATGCCATATATATGTTTATATTAGTTCCATTATAACTTGGATGTCTGATACACCAAAATGTACCCGGCACACCAAATTTGGTGTTGTGACTCCCATTTCCGTGCAGGGTTACACACATTATTTATGCGACGTAGTTATATGGTCTTATTTAGATTATTAGATAGGGTCGCGTACTAATAGAACATTGGCAAACAATTTGAATCGGGCTCGATTTCTAGCTCAACATAGATTTATTTGACTAGTAACAAGTAATGAACCGAGGTTTAGCCTAAAGTTGAGCTCGATTAACGAAGGGTTTGAAAATGGGATGTACATTTGGTTTTGGTTCATGTAGACTTGGAACCGTGCTAAACTTTAATTAATCTATGAAATAGAGTAGGTGCAATTCATATACTCATTTAAGATCATTTATCTCAACTGACAGTTTTCTTAATAAAAAGTTGGTATGTGTAATGTCTGTCTTAGCATTAGTTTTAGAGGTAGCAACTTTTGGGCCATGCTAGTCTATGGTGCCAGAAACCCCGAGTTCTAGTAGTCTGATTCTATTTCCTGAACTGAGTTGAACTCGAGTATCTGGAGTCTGAGCTTTTAAGCTTGGTGAAATATTCTTTTTCTATTTCCAAGATAAGTGAGGGGAAAAGTGGGAAACTTTGAGCTACATATTTCTTGGAGATAACATCCGACTGTTTCCCACCCAGAGATCATAAACAAATATCTTTTCTGAGGTTATATGCAAATAACTTAGCATCTGTGATTTGTTAATTCTATGAAGTAACAGGGCTTTGAATAACACCCTTTCCAGATCGTGAAGTAAATCACTTGGTTCCCAAGTCTGCAGTTTTGTGTCGGAGTGGATGATATATGTGAATATCAGGAAGGGGAGTCATATTTTGTTCCGGAAAGAGATTTTATGGCTGGGAAGTCTGCTTAATTAGGACATGTTGTCAAATACCGGCACACATGATATCTTTCTTCAAAGCAAAATTGTAGGGTGAAGAATATTTCTTATAGATCTAAATGTTCTGTGCCGTGTCCCGAGTTAAATGGTTATTCTTTATGGCCCTATGTTGGCCGCGACTGACGTCTAGAGGTTTGCAATACTTCTGGTGCACTTTTAGATTAATACTCTCTTTGAAGTTTTATACTTCTTTTAGCTATTTTGGTGGTTGATTTCTAGGATTAGCGCAAGTGATGATTGTTTGCTTACTAATTATGTTTTTGGATCTAGCACTACTTGTAAGCTATGGGATTTAAGAAGCTGTTGAGACTCAAAATGGAAGTTCAGAGTGAGCAGTGGAAGGAATTTCAGTAAGGTCTTGAAGATGTACCCTTGTTATGACTCCTCCATATTGTATACTACAAGAAACTATTATTTGAAGCCGTGTTTGAAGACGGTAAAAGTTTGCTGGGATTCTGGAAATATTATAATGTCTTTGATTATTTGTTGCCATATGGCTCGTTATGAGGTAAGTTTGTCGATTACAAATCACTTTGTCATCATGAGGGGAATGATTTGGAAGTTTATACGATTGTGTACTAAAGCCAATTAGATGGTAGTTGTATACCAATTAACAAGTATTATGAAGACAAACTGCCAATGGCTTAATAAATAGAGCAGTTAAAATTATGAAGGGCAGGCAGAAAACCCGACGTAGAGGGAGTCGGGGATCATAGAAAGCTGTATTTTTTTAGTTGATTGTATATCTAGTGTATCAAATATTCTGAAAATACTATGAATTGTCATTGGTGTTCAATAAATTCAGCAATTTAAAAATTCAGTTGATAACTATTGCTTCATGTCCATTTTTGGAGGCATGGGGAATTATCAAAATTTGTACTGGTTTTTAGGCATTTCGCACCATAGAGTACCTCAAATATTTAACAGCTTGATGGTGATTATTTTTTGTATGAATCTACTACTATCAGTTAAATCATCCTGCTTTATATCAATAAAAAAAACTTTATTTTAATTTGGGTACTGTAAGCAGGCCTATCTACCTTAGATGTGGAAAATAACCATTGGAGTTGGCTGGATCTTTGGGATGTCATTTCAGTAATAATAAACTCACATCTCTGGTTAACTGTAGCTGTAGGCCAGATTGCTGCTTCTTTTCAAGAAGCAGCACCCCAAATCCTCCCTCCTCACCCCACCATACCTTTCAAGAGCTGCCCCAAAATGAAGTAGCTTATCTAAAGAACAAGCACAAGCGAGCCAAATAAGCTGTACCCAGCCCAAGCCTTGTTCAAACACTCAGTTGATGGATCAAAATGTTAGACGAAAGATTAGATTTGGAGAAACTAGTTTTGAGCTCCTGAATTTGAGGGAGATTAACTTTGGGTTTCATGTTACTTTCAGGTGTAACACAGACAGAAATTTTATACATCGAAATATTGACAAGTCTAATTATAAGTTCTCGTATAGTTCTGATAACATGGTTTTGACATTTTTCACAGGAAAGATTGTATGGCATCACATATTATAATACTTTCCTCACTACATTTCACGTTGTAAGATTCATGAGGGTTCCACAATTGCTGATGTTTTTTGGGTTACCTTTTGGATGTAAAATTATCACTAAGCCTGATATTCAGTGATACTGTTTCTTCTATAAGATCTGTTTTAGACAAATAGTCCTCTAAGAGGAGGAACCCGTCGAAACTACCAAAATCAATCAATTCAAAAGCACCGAAACCCTTTAAACCCCCCTAAAACCGCCCCGAATTGCCAATTAAGAAGGGTCTGATACTGATACTTCGAACCATGCTTTGAGGTCTGCTGAGGTTTGGAACGAGAAAACAGATAAAAGGTTTAATATGACATCTATTGTCTCCTTTATGTTCCAACCCTTTCTGATACTAACTTTCCTTCACAATTATTTATTGAAGAATTTACTGACAGTGATGATGTATTTTCCAATAACAACTGCCTTCATTTCTCCTTCTATTTATCTTATTGCAAGTTTGATTAACTCAATCTGCATCTTCTTGCCAGAGGGTTACGGACATGGCTTTCTTTGCAGAGGATGTGCACCTTTTGGCCAGGTACTCTTGTTTGTAACCTTTTTTTGTTCTCACATGTTTTCATTTTTGTTCAAAACCATCTCTCCCTCTTTTATCTGTCAGTTTGGTTATTTTGTATTGTGCAGTGCAAGTGTAGATGGGAGAGTTTTTGTCTGGAGAATTGACGAGGGACAGGATGATCAAAATGCGGCCCAAATAACGGGAAAAGTTATTGTTGCAATTCAGATAGTTGGAGATGAAGACTCGTATCATCCACGTATCTGTTGGCACTCTCACAAACAAGTAATGCCACATTTCACTTATGTCTAAAGCATAGTATCTATAGCTGCTGTTTGAATTTCTTACTTACTGTGTATTTTCTGCGATAAAAATGATGCAGAGGATGTTTCTGTTGGTTTGGAGGATTTCTTGTTTGATTGGAATTTACTACCACAAATTTAAACTAATACTTTCACTTTTGAAACTTATATTCTTAGGAAGTTTTGATTGTTGCAATTGGAAATCGTGTGCTCAAAATTGATGCAACAAAAGTTGGAAGGGGAAAAGTATTTTCTGCAGAGGAGCCTCTCAAATGCCCTGTTGAGAAGCTAATTGATGGAGTGCAATTTATTGGCAAACATGAAGGGGAGATCACAGATTTATCGATATCTCAGTGGATGACAACTCGTTTAGCTTCAGCATCAAAAGATGGCACGGTTTGTACTATAAATACTGTTGGCTGAATATGATAATCTCACAGTAATTTTTCTGAAATGTATCTGTAGTTTTAAATAAAAAGACCAAATACATCTGCTAGCTGAATGTTTTATTTAAAGGATCAAATTGTTAACTACTTTGTATAAAAATTGTGAATTAGTCATGAATACATGAATGTGATATTATTCCTTCATGTTTAAACAGATTTAACTTTATATTTTTTAAATGCTAGATTTTAACTTTTTATTTTATTGACTCTCCTGAACTATCAATCAGATGCTGGTTTTCTTCTGGAACCCCATCTTTTATTCCTCACCTAATTATTTACATACAATTTGTGAATATGCTCCTCGAGGAGAATCCCCTCTGGCTTTCAAAGAGGATCCATGTCTTGATGGATATAAGGTGGACTATTACGCTATACTACTTCACAAGTTGCACAAGGCGCAAGGAGTAAGGACAATGAGAGGACATCGTATAACTTTCAATATGAAGAACCGTGGATGATAATTCTAGTTCGAAGTAGAACACTAGGTCATATGACATTTGAATCAACAACAGAGCCTCTTAATCCACATTTTGGTGTGGGCTGCATGAATCTTTATCTTCAATTCAACTTTATGAAGGGCCATCGCTCTCACATTAGCATCTGGCGTTTGAGATTAATCTTCAAATTTATTTTATTCTTACCATGTTTTAGATAAGGACTTATATATATGTTATTAGTGTGATATGTATGCCTATGTGCATGTGCGTGCGTGTGTTATAAATACTTCAAGTAATATATATTATAAACACTTCAATATATGTATATTTTTGTTGTATCATGCTGATTATTCTTCTTATGCTTTAAAGTAAAACAGACGTGAACTATGAACTGATGGTCTTATGACATTTTTTGAGCCTACTAGACTAGGTCGCATAGACACGGATTAAGATACAAACATGATATGGATTTGGAATATGACAGTTTTCGAAAATTTATGACATTGGTGCAGTATGGATATTGTTATATACACAATAAAACATATCTATGTACATATTTATACATTATATTTTAGTATCATCTGTATTTATACATGATTTTGGTAGTAACTAGGTTCAAAAGTTATAGAAGCATTGATACAAAGAAATGTTACATTCTCATGTCTCAAATCTGTTTGACACAATCACGACGATGCAACTGTAACCATTTGATACAAAGAACTGTTACTTTCTCATATCTCAAATCTGTTTGACACAATCACACGACAATGAAAAAATTAGTGTCGACCATGTTTTTGATCTCTTTGGAGCTAGATGAGGTTGAGCTATTTCCAACATTAGTATCGAGGAGTGTCGTGTCTCATACGTGCCATATGCGAGAGCTGATATGTGCCATATACGAAAGCTGATACGTGCCATAAACGAAAGTTGATACATGACATATACAAACACGGATACGGCACTCTTTAGGAGTATCCGTGCAACATCGCTGCTAGTCCTACCTATCTATGATTGGATAACCATGCTTTGTGGAAATGGTTGATAACCCAAGCATAGTAGTCACCATTACCAATTAGTTTACATGTGATATATAATTTTCATAGCAGTTTTGAAATTGAATGAAATAATAGTCACCATTGCCAATTAGTTTACATGTGATATATAAGTTGTCTTCTTTTACATACTTTTACAACCTTATTATATTTTTTACACCCTTCTTGATTGCTTTTTTGTTCAATTTTCTTTGCCGAATTTACCGGAAAAGAGACCCCTAATGTCGGTATTGGTCAGTATCGGGCATCGGTCGGTATCGGATCGGGACATGTCAAACCGTATAGGTATCGGCCGTATCGGATTGGTATTGGCCAATACTGCAAACTATGGATTTTAGAAATTCTGGATCTGAATTCTAAAAGTAGATCCTACGCCTAATAAGTCAATATGATTTCTTCTCGAATCCTAGATCACCTCTCTCTCTCTCTCTCTCTCTCTCTCTCTCTCTCTCTCTCTTCATATATGTGTCTGTGTGCGTGTGCAACTCTTACCTCATCTAATGTGCATATATACAATATTTATATAGCTTCATATTAGACTAAAATGTTCTCGTGTTTTTAAGGCCTTATCCAATTTATTGTGGTCTGATTTTCTCTATTTTATGTTTTGAGAAGTATTTAGAATGAGTAACAAGAAGTCATGAAAATAATAAGAATTCAAACATGATTAGATTTTATTCTTATTTCATTGTTTCAATGAATCCAACAATCTCTTAGCCGTTGTTTGGTTGCATGCAATCATGCAGGCAATGAAAGTTTTTGTTGCATCCAGGTGTACGCCCCACGCTCGTGTTTTGAGGATTGTGATACATTTAAGTTGTACAGCTCACTCGGGCCTAATTGAGCACAATCTCCTGTGTGCACTAATGGCCTGGCCTGGCACTTGCATGTCTTGCAAGAGTAGATGCTCCCGAAGAGCAAATGCTACAAGCATGCAGCCATGCTTGCTACTTAAAGTGGGGCTTACAATGGGTTGTAGGCATCCATGTGCATGCAACGCTTGACTTGTAGGTTGAAAGCACCCGAGTTATTGGTGTCCTATGTTGTTAGTATCTTACGATACGATTCAATATATTACCATTTTGTTATGTATCGGTTGATCCGATACGATGCATATGGGCTTGTAGGTAGTATCATTTTTTTTTACTTGAATCATGTAATGTATACTTTAAGAATTTGGATTCTTGAACCAAATAGACCTATACTCATGGAACAAATAACAAGTTTGAGATAATTATATTAAAAGCCATGTTCATATGTGGATTTAGAAGATAGACCTAAACTCCTAGACTGTATTATGCGATATGTGTTACACGGGACGATGTAGTATCGATTTTTTTTTTTATACTTGAATCTTGTAATTTATACTTAAAGAATCGGGATTCTGGAATTGGATAAACCTGTAAAGACGAAACAAATACAAACTTTATAGATAAAACAAGTAAAAAATTTATGAGAAAAATATATTAAATTATGTTCATTTGGATTTAGAAGATACACCTAAACTCCTAGAGTTTGTGTATTACACGATACATCATACAATACGCAAGACGATACACAAACAAATCAAGACACGATACAATATGTGAGCTGACAACCTAACTAGTGACTATTCTTGCCCAATGTATCTTTATGATAGCTGATATTTGGTACAACTAACCATGGTTTCGATTGCTCGATTGTATTTTGACAAGCATCTTCGGTGATTTCCAATCAGTATCCAGTATAACCCCATCTAGCTTTTCTTTGTTGTTCTCTAATATAATACATATCCTTTAGCTTATTCCGCTGGAAGAACATGCTTGCTGCATAACCCCCACCCTAAAATAACTATAATTAGTATAGTACTATTTATACTAGGGCACCTTTTCTGATTCTTTTGGGTCTTTTGAATATAAGTCCTTTGAATCTATCATGTTTTTTAAATGTCCACCAAATCTTGTTATTTGCTTTTCCCTCAAACCACAAATAATTGAGTTGAGTACCCCTTTGTCTCTATCAGTCAAAAGTTAACCAACCGGATAAATAGGATGAAGAGTCTACTTTGTCCTCCCCATCTTCTTCTTCGTTCACATCCCCCCCTCCACCTGATACTTATTCCTCCATATTTTTATCTCCTTCCACTCATTCTCCTCTTCTATTCTAAAATTCCATATCCACTAACTTCTCCTTCATCCTCAACACCCACTCCACCATCTTCACTTCCCTTTCACTCATCCTCTTCCATTCTAATTCCATCACCACAAACTTCTACTTTACCCAACACCCACACCCACTACTGCACCATTTTTTTCTCCCTTTCTATTCAAGTTTCTCCTTGCCCACTCATAGCCATCACTCCAACCCTTCATTCTCCAAAAAACTCACCCACTTACCAAATCAAAGAGAAGCCATGATTGTTTATGTGTGTCACCATCAATCTTGTGATGTGGTGAGGGTTTCAAAAGGAGAGCAAAAACCATTAGAGAAGAAGAGAGGGAAGAGGAGAAGGGGTGAAGAAGGGGACTGATAAAAAGGGTCAAACAACTTCCGTTTGAATTAACGGAATATTCCTATTTTTCATTAGTTAAGTTAATCCTGAGGACTCCTAACTCAATTGTTAGTAAATTTAGAGAGAACAAAAACTGGGGGATTTATCTGAAAATAAACTAGATTTAGGGTTTTATGCAAAAGCCCTTATTGTTGTTATTATTTTTTGGCAAGGTGACAAAATCTTCACACTTTTGAGTTCTACCACTGTCAGATTGAGAAGGGGCTAGAGTTTGCAGCTTTAAGTGTTTTCTAGCGCCAGCTCTATAGTTTATTTATTTTTTCAAGTTCTACACCATTGATTTTCTTCTGAGAATGAAGCTTATCTTGTGTCTGCAATTTTGTTTCCCTATGTGCTATGTACTTGTTCCCTTTTAGCTCTAGTCTCAGCAAGCTGGCCCATGTGATAAATATCTTGTTAAAATCTCATTACAGGTAAAGATCTGGGATGATCGTAAGGCAGTGCCTCTAGTGGTTTTAAGGCCACATGAAGGTCAACCGGTTAGCTCAGTTGCATTCTTGACATCGCCTCACAGTCCCGAACACATTGTTCTGATCACAGCGGTACAATATCTTAGACCTTGTTTATCAGTTATATAAACAATGAATAGTTTTCTATAAAATTTTAAATTTAGGCTTATATGGGGATGTTATTCGTTTCACTCTTTTGCTTAATGTGTCATAGGGACAAAGTAGTTTCCTATATCAAATTGTATTATCTTACCTCTACGTCTTGAGTCTGGGGGAACTTGGAGGGTGTGATTACATAAGCTAATTAAACTGCATAGTCAAAAGAGAGGTCTATCTACCTCCCAACTAACCATCTAGATTTTTTGTCATGGCCCTCTCGTGCTCATATCTACCTTAGGAAGTTGGCACCAGCATAGAGGGTTCACATTAGGTTGACAGTCCTATCATAAAAACTTTGTTAATTGTTTTATGGAGCTTTCTTATGCTCCATACCTGACCCCATTTTGATGGAAAAGGCTGGATGATGATTAAAATTGAGATTCATAGTGAGGCTTGCTTCATTATCTGGCATAACTGCAAACTTAATAAGATTGTTTTGTAAACCTGTCATCCTAGAGACCTTGGCTTCACTTTATCATATTATCTCTGTAGCGATGATTTTTATCCGTTCATGATATCTTTTCAGGGTCCTCTAAATCGAGAAGTTAAGATATGGACTTCCACTAGTGAAGATGGCTGGTTATTGCCTAGTGATTCTGAGTTATGGCAGTGCACACAGACCTTGGAGTTAAGAAGCTCTGCTCAACCTCGACACGAGGATGCATTTTTCAATCAAGTTGTGGTTTTGCCTAAAGCCAGTCTTATACTACTTGCAAATGCAAAGAAAAATGCTATTTATGCAGTTCATGTCGATTATGGTCAATGCCCTGCTTCAACATGCATGGACTATATTGCGGAGTTTACAGTTACAATGCCTATATTAAGCGTAACTGGCACCAGTGACTGTCTTCCTGATGGTGAACAGGTGGTTCAAGTTTACTGTGTCCAGACACAGGCTATTCAACAATATGCCTTAAATTTACAGTGTTTGCCACCAGCTGATGCTCTTCTGGGGAGAGATTATGCTATTCGCATGTTTGATCCAACTGGTACAGAAGGGTTTGCATTAGAGTCTTCTCGTACTATGAGTTCTCATCCAGTAGGAAGTGCTTCACCCAAAGTCCCTCCCTCTGGAAGCAGCTCTGATAATGCACCTGCAGATGTGTATTCTGTAGTCACAGACTCGACAGAATCTCTTGGTATTAATGACTTGGCTACTTCAAATGTTGAAGCTAAGCCCTCTGCTCCTCCTCTTCCAAGTTTGAATGCTGATAATACACATGCTGTATCTTCTTCCCCTGGAGCTTTGAATATGGACCTTTCAAGTGGGATCTCGCTGTTACGGAACCCGACAAAAGGTCATGAGCAGGGATCATCGCTTGGTGATCGTGATGTTGTCCATGCAGCTGATTATTCAGCTGAAGGGAGGGTCGATACTGCTACTACGACTGTGCCTGACATTTCTTCTAGAGTTGATAATTTAGCACGGGGTGAATCTAAAACTGGCCAAAATGATATTTTGGTGGCGCCAATTTCACATATAATGAATAAATTAGCTGGTAACACAACACATTTGGTAACTCCATCAGAGATATTATCAGGGGCTATATCTTCCTCTGAAAATACTCTTGCCGATCAGTGCCAAAAAGGTGAAGAATTAAAGGTTGAGGAGGTCGTGTCCAACAATAACATGAGTGTGGATGTGGACAGAAAGCTTGTGGATGAGAGTGAACAGAGTCAGCCTGAGGAAATTGAGTCTCGGAAGGAGTCCCAAGGCATTAATCGTGAGGTGCTGAAAGAGATTTGTTCCCAAACATCCGGGAGTTACAGTGAAGATGTAGCTCA
Source organism: Iris macrosiphon (assembly GCA_036927795.1). Lineage (NCBI taxonomy): Eukaryota > Viridiplantae > Streptophyta > Magnoliopsida > Asparagales > Iridaceae > Iris > Iris macrosiphon. The sequence goes on from JAYESA010000004.1 coordinate 162,091,231, forward strand.
GGTAAAGGATGCTGCTGATGCTTTGGAGCAATCGTCCTTTAGCTATGGGGCAGAAGCACAGGATAACAAAAAAGGTATGCCTGAAAAGACAAAGGAATCTGCTAGTACAGTCTCACAATCTCCTGGTGCTGCAAAAGGGAAGAAACAGAAATCAAAGCAAACTCAAGCATCTAGTCCTTCAGCTCCTCCTTTAAGCTCGTACAACTATACTGATTTGTCTAATGAACCAGGAAGCTACACTGATTTCCCTTCAAATGATTCTGCTTTCTCCCAGTTTCAGACTATGCAGGAGACCCTTATTCAGGTGATAATGCAAGTGTAATTCATAGAAGGCTTACTACATTAATATAGATTAGTTGGGTCTCCTTAGCTTTTTCTGGATTTTCATTTTTTTACTGTCTTAATGTGTCATAGAGATGAATGCAATTTCTCATAGCAAATTGTATCATCTTACCTCTTTATCAAAGTGTGTAATGGGCCGGGCTGGCCCGAGGCCCGGTTTGACCGGTTTGGACCGAATTCGGGCCGGTCTGGGTTCAAACCCAGGCGTGGACCGGTCCGGCCCGGCCCGTAGGCGTTGAAGGCCGACCCAGTCCGGGCCCATGACCCGGTGGCTGGCAGTCTGGGTCGACTGGGCTGGGTCCGGGCCGGTTCCTGGTTGGACCGGGCCGGCTCTATTTTTTTTATTTTTTATTATATATTGTATATTATATATAATATAAGTTATATAATATATTATGTATATAATAAATAGAAAATTATAAGTTATTTGTTAGCAAATTTTTTTATAATTCTCGTTAACTCAAATGACAAGATGTAATTTTTTTTTGATAAAACTAACTGACTAGTGTAGTAATCATTTGTGTCAATTAAATCACCTATGGATCGCTATTTAAAGAGCATATTTTCTTTCATTCATATGTGCAGCCGATGTGGGACTAAAATTTCTCTTTACATATGAAATCTTCCAACCATGTGCTACATAGAAATGAGAACATTTGCTAGTTCCCTTTTATTCATTTAGAGTCCCACATCGGCTGCACATATGGGTGAAAGGAGATATGCTCTTTAAATAGAGATCCATAGGTGATTTCTTTGGCACAAATGACTACTACCCTAGTCAGTTGGCCTTATAAAAAACAATTATTGTACAACCTGGTCATAAAAAAAATTATTGTAAAAAAAATTATAATTTTTTTTAAATTATATATATATATATATATTAAAGTAAATAAAACAAACCGGGCCGGCCCAGCCCGACCGTGAACCGGCCCGGACCCGCAGCGTTGCACACCCGGGCCGGGCTTACGGGCCGATTTTGTCGACCCAGCCCGGACCCGCGAAGGGGGTGGGCCGAGCAAGTCCGGGTCGTTGACCGGGTCCGGGCCGGCCCAGACCGGCGTTGTCCGGGCCGGGTTCCGAGCCGCCCGGCCCATTATACACCTTGACCTCTTTATCTAGATTCTTTATAGCCTAGGGTAACTTGGATGGTGCTCCTTGGTTACATGAGCTTAACTGCATATGCATCATATCCAAAATGTATGTATGCCTACCTGCCAATTGGCCGTGTAGGTTTTATGGCATGGTCTTCTCATGCTCATAGATACCTTTGACTAGAAATATGCAACTAACATAGATGGTTGACCATAGGCAGACATGCACTCATAAAAACATTGTCAAACCCTTTATGGAGCTTTCTTATGAACCATAGCAGACCCCCTTCTAATGGGAGAAGGCTTGGAAGATGATGATGATGATGGTGGTGGTGATAAAAATAAGGCATTGCAGGAGAAGTAATCACCTTGTCTGATGACTGGTGAAATTTATATGATACTTGGATTTTGCTATTACTTGATTATTTTTTCTGATTTTTTTTCCCCACTAAGCATTCAATCATATTGGTGTACTTGTCATGGAAACTCTTTTGTGATCTTTTTGAGAAAACATGCGATGTTTCTAAAGTAGTTGAATTTTATCAATAATTACTACTTGCATCTTTTAGGTGGTTGTCTTGCCATAAACATTGGAGACTTCGACAAGCTTTTGTTATTACTTGTGAGTGCGCAATCAAATTACTGTTATCATAGCATTTCTTTTTTATTTGATTTCTTTTCATTGCCTCACTTCTTGTTTTGCATATGAAGCTATATTTCTGTAGTTTCTGTTTTCACATCCAACCTTGACCAGAATTTAGTTTCTACTTGAAAGGTATCAGTCATGATGGATACTCATCCTTTTGTTCCTCTACCAACCACCAATACTTATGAGCATGAAAACCCTATATTTACTTTAGATAAGTAGATATGATCTTCCTGATCAGTTGAAGTCACGAAGACAGATCACATGTACTTCTAAAGAATACTTTTTTTTGTTTTGTACCGCTTTTTCCATGTGGATAAGAATCTGGTACCGACCAGTTTTTGGTTTGGTTTGGTCTGGCTCTCAAGTCCCAAATATTTTTCTTTCAGCTTTTCTGTGTTTTAGTTTCGTCCAGTCTTATAGTTTCTCCCCTGAAATTAATGCGTGACACCATTTCGCAGCTTGTGAGCATGCAAAAGGAAATGCAGAAACAGATGAGTACAATTGTTTCTGTACAGACTAACAGAGAAGGCAAGTTAGAAGCTTCCTTGGGCCGAAACATGGAGAAATCTGTTAAAGCCAACTTTGATGCTTTTTGGGCCCGATTCCAGGAGGAAAATGCAAAGAATGAGAAGGCTGAGAGGGAGCGGATGCAGCAGTTAACAAGCTTAATCACAACCTTTGTGAACAAGGATGTCCCTTCTATGCTTGAAAGAGCATTAAAGAAGGAGATGAATTCAGTAGGGCCATCCGTAGCTCGGGCAGTCACTCCTGTCATTGAAAAATGCATTTCTTCAGCTATATCAGACTGTTTTCAGGTTTACTCTTCACTTGTAGCTCACCTTTTTGTCTGAATTGGATTCCCCCTAACCCATGGATAATTCTTCCAGCGAGGTATCGGGGACAAGGCAGTTAGTCAGTTGGAGAAGGCTGTCAGTTTAAAACTTGAAGCTACAGTTGCAAGGCAGATCCAAGCACAATTCCAAACTTCTGGCAAACAAGCCCTCCAGGTATTAAAAATTTGGATAGGAATTTTTTTAATGTTGCCTCAATTTTCTGCACCCTTCACCTTCTAGAAGACGAAGGCCAGATTGATCAATAAGTTTATGCTATTAGAACACTGTAATTAGGGTTAGTTAGGGTTTTGAGCGAGAGTGAGGGGTTGATCTTTAAAGCCAATTACTGAAGTGTATGTATCTTGGGTTTTAATTTGTTATTAAAAATGCCTGCAAATATGTTTCTTGGATATTCAAGATATCCAGGTGCTGGGGATTCAAACAGTTTCAAAACTTTTTAAATATACTCTGTATGTCCTAATCCAAATATAAAATCAGTGCATGTTACTATAGCTGGTTGGTTTAGTTCAATATTGGATAGGTTCATTTGAATATATTTCTTCTTTTTTTTATGGGGGATTAGGAGTTAATTTAACATATGCTTATTTATGGTGTAAATTACATGTTTGGCAATCCAAATTATCACTAGAAATATGTGTTTGCCCTCTGATATTCAAGTGCCAGGAAAGGGCTCCAAAGAACTTGCTTGGACGTTAGTCGAACCCAAATGTGAATATCTGTAAGTCTAAATCATCGCTATGAGTACTTTGTATTCTTTGTATCCCAAAATGTGGGACTATTCAGTCGATATTTTAGCCATCTATCGTTTGGGTTCTGATGCATGGGTAGACAAGCTCTAAACTGTCTTTTGTTTTAGCTTTTCGGCTAGATATTATCTTACAGTTCCAATTAGAGGCTCCTCAGCATATAGGCCATATCTAACATTCCATGTTAGATGCTCCTCAGCTGACAGGTTTTGACTCAGATCCTAGTGTTAACACACTAGATAATTGGTGTGCGTGCGCGTGCGCGCATACAAGGACCAGGATGTGTGTTTATATCTGCACTGACTTGCTCCATGTTTTAGATTTGCAATAATTCAATTTTGTGCTTTAGATTTGTGTAGTAATAATACTATTAACTGCAGGATGCTCTGAGGTCCAGTTTGGAGTCCTCTGTGGTTCCAGCATTTGAGCGGTCATGTAAAGCAATGTTTGAGCAAGTAGATACTGTCTTTCAGAAAGGAATGAGTGAACATACTGCTGCTGCTCAACAGCAGTTTGAATCTACACATACTCCCTTGGCACTTACTTTAAGGGTATGTTTTTGCTATATAATATTCTTAATGCCTTTGACCTAGGTGCATTCTGTTATGAACTTAGCTCATCAAGTTTGATTTCCACTGCTCTTTTTATGACATTGTTTACCATGTTTAGATAAATGAATAGACATGAGTCAATCTATTTATGTTGATACCAGATGATTGATAGATAACATTGTGCTAGGGAGAATTTTTCTTCTATAGAAATCTGAAGCAAAATATGGGTAGTGTTATTGCCGAGCATTTAATTTCTGAAAAGAGAATGATGGAATCACTTTTTAGTCGGGTTTTTAGGCTGTGGAGCACTCAAGTTTTCATATTATCAGTTTGGTGTAAACACCTATCATGACCTGGGCATGATTGGTACACTTGATTTCAATGCTCCTATTACTTAATTGTCTGATATTTCAGGTATAGGTTGGTGGTTGATACCAATATTTTCTAGTATAAAGGAAATATCAGCTGTTATATCGGCAATAAACTACAAAATGCAACTTCTTTTGGTGAATGATTAATATAACCTTTTATTGGTTGGCTTGACAGATGTCGTTGATAGTGGACTGGAAAGACATGCCAATGGTTAGATGAATTTGATATGTAATATTAAATACTTATGTAGTTATTGATAACTAGAGTTAAATAATATGATATAGTTTATAATCACCTTAATGAAGTTATGATATGTAGATATTATATAGTTAAATGATGTTCTCCTATATATAGAAAACTACTTATTTAATAAATCAAAGTTATCTTTTTATTAATTTAACATTTAATGAGTATTGAAATCACAATTTGAGTGTCAATATATGCAATTAGTACTTATTATAATAAATATTAATATATTTATTGAATAATAACTTGAAGCAAGAGAGTTTACATGAAACAGGTAGTTCTGGAATATTTTATTAGGATTCTAAGTCTAACGTTGAATATTAGTACTGGCATGCTTTAGTAGTATTGTAATATATGTCATTAGTGCTCTAATCTTCTAAAGAATATTCTGATTGATCCGTACCTGCTCTGCAAGTAATTTCCAATTAGGTAAGAGTCATAGTCAGTGGTTAGAGGCATGTGCCGATATACTTTCTAATCCTAACCCCCCCACCCCGCAAAATGCATTACTTGCATTTTCGTCCTTGACTGCATCATCATATAATCAGACCGAAATTATTGTGAGAAGCTGCTTGTGTTTTGTTTTCAGGAAGCTATTAATTCTGCATCATCAATCACTCAGAATATTACTAGTGAATTAGCTGATGGCCAGCGCAAGCTCTTAGCTTTGGTAGCAGGAAACGCAAAGGCACTAAATCCTATGGGAATGCAGCAAAGCAACGGACCTATGGCCGCAATTCCTGAGATGGTACTCAAAAATTTCCCCTTTTTCTTTTCTTTTTTGTTTCATTCCTTACCGTGTACATCATCTTTAGTCATAATGGCTTTCCTAGTAAGGGCCTTTGCCTCAAGTGTTATGAATTGTATGGTGATCATTTTTGCCCCTTTTTTCTTTTAAATAATCTTTATCAGGCCTTGTCTGTACAACAAGTGGAGGCACCTTTGGATCCAACAAAGGAACTATCAAGATTGGTATCTGAACACAAATTTGGGGAAGCATTTACAATGGTTCTCCAAAGAAGTGATGTTTCTATGGTCTCCTGGTTATGTTCTCAGGTACATAGGACTTTAGTATAATGTTAACAAATAAGCAATTAGTGCTCTTTAACCGTATTTTTGGTTCGTATTGCTCGTTTTTTTGACTCGTGAAGGAATTGGACATCAGGTGGATCTAAATGCAATCTGTTCTATGGTGCCTCTCCCACTGAATCAGGGAGTTTTATTGGCTCTCCTGCAGCAGCTGGCCTGTGATATAAGCAATGATACCTCCCGCAAGTTGGGATGGATGACCGATGTTGCTGTTGCCATAAACCCAAATGATCCAATGATCGTTATGCATATACGACCAATATTTGAGCAGGTTTATAATATACTGGCTCATCAGAGATCACTCCCTACAGCATCACCCAGTGAACTTACCAGCTTACGTCTTATAATGCACGTCATAAATTCTGTACTTTTGAGCTGTAAATGAGTTCCCCTTGTTTATGTCAAGTGTGAAGTGATTAGGGAATGTGTAAAATGTACAGAGGAAAAAAAATGAAAAAAAAATGCGAGAAGTGGAAGTATAAACCAGATGGGCAATTATCATAAACTAGTGGAAAAATACTTTATAATGTCTCCTCTTCCCTATTTTAGTTTGAGCCGTATTGTCATAGAAGTATGTCATCAGATTTTTCTACATTATGCCATATTTTGAGGATGGCGAGTTGGCTATGTTTGGTCTCCTGTTGTATGTTTTTTGCAAACAAGTTGTCATTTGTTGAAACAATTAAGAGAGATCGTGTACACATGGTATTTGGTTCAAGCCACTTGTAGCTGGCTGTTTGTGAAGGATGGCTTGAGTGATTTATATAGAAATTTGTTTTTGGCAAAGACATTCATTTTGCAGCATATTGTGGATGGGGAAACCTGATTCTGGTAGTTCTCTTATGCTAGTTGCTCCTTACTTTTTATGTCAAGCTTGAATTGTACATTAGATTATGCTTGTAAGTTTAGGAATACGGTTGTAGTTATGTTACCTGGGGATAATGTGGTGGTGTTGACCTTTGTTGATAGTAGATCAAATTCTTTTGGTTCCCTTGGGGCTCTGCTTTACTTGGCTTGATTTATTAAGGAAAACATTGCATTTGTCAATTAGCCCATGTTAGAATTCATGCCTCCTAAATTTTGTCTATGTACATAGAGACTTATTGTTATGTACATAGAGACTTATTGTTAAGTACGTACTAATCAAATTCATGCCTCATAAATTGTCTATGTACATAGACCATAACAGTCGATTGAACATCTAAGATACATAGTCATCACCGGCAGAAAAGTTGAATTGACACAAGATATACAAATAATGATTCTTTTATTGATAACACAACAAAATTATAATGGTTTGAAGCAAAGAACAACTTGATTATAAATCTCTCTCTCTCTCTCTCTCTCTCTCTCAATATAATGGATCATGCCACAAGACTTACAACACAAGAACTATGCAATAGACGATGTTTCATACATTATGTCCTTTATAAAAAATGAAAGCCATATCTTTCGCTGTAATGCTTTGCGTCGTCAACCAAGCTCCTAGAGTCAACAAAGTCCTAACGTCTCAATGCCCCTCAAGCGAACTTCGTACCTGAAAGGTGTCACGTCCCGATCTCCCGCTAGCTCAATCGTTCCCGCTGAACGTGAATCACCACGTTGCAGCGCTCCCGTAGGACAATCGTTCTCATGGGGATGTGATGCCGTACGAGCCTGGAGTTACGCTCGCACAAGACGATGTTGTCAGATATGAAAGTTATCATCGAAACGACCAAGTTGCAGCGAAAGTCAAGTATTGTGTACCGAGCACACATCAGAGTATACGCAACAAAGCTCTCGATAGGGTCCAAATAAAAATGTCACGAAGGAGAATGCCAGAAAGGCGATGCAACACTCTTGCTCTTTCTCTTGCCCACAAAGGTACTTACCGTTCCATACATCATGTCCCGTATATCCAAGCAACGCCACTACACCTGCGTACCTGAAATAATGTCCACAAACATGGGTCAGTACATAGCTGTACTGGTGAGCGGGGTAACCCTCTCGTCTAAACTGACACTAAGTAGATAGTGAATGCAAACAGTTATATGGTGATCTTTCTACTTGAATACTATATTCATTTCATGGCAGAGGTATGACATGTTAAGAAAAACTGTAAAGCAGGTTAAGCATGTAAGCATTCAACTCAAGCAAATATACAAGCAGATATATATCCAATTCAAAAGGAAACTAGCATGCAAACCGTCCTACTCAAACCCAAGCAACGCGTGAACCTATCGAACCACAATCCAAGCCTCAATATCCATCCTCAAACCATACCACAATCTAAGCCTTACTAATCCAATCATCGATATGCACACTCTTGCCGAGGCAAGGTGGCCGCCGTCTATACGAAAAGCACAAACCAAAGCAAAGCAAAGCAAACCAACTCTTATCTATATGAAGTCACTGGCCAAGCCATAAAGGACTAATCAACTGGAGTTCTACCCGATCCAGACTGAGTAGCTAGCCCGCCTGGTCGTATCGAACTGTCGGCACCGTGCCCAAGGCACGTTACCATTTGTCTCCTCCATGGCCGAACGGTCCCGGTGCCCCGGAGCCTATCCCGTTCGAGGAAACCAAACCATGTACGCAACAGGTTGTTCGTGACCGATACAAACATCAAGTAGGTATGACGAGAGAATCGAGCATTCTCGTCCCACCAAACGATACTCGCCTCAACCCATCCAATATCCATAACCATTCTCCAACTTATATCCCAAGGTACCATCTCAAGTTATCCCCATAGGCACTATGCCGCTTCGACACAATGCTCCAATTGGTGCAACACCCCTCACTCAGAAAACTCCGTGGCACAATGCCCCAACAGTGTCACAATGCCCCAACAGTGGCACAATGCCATCACCTATGCAGTTGTCCGGTTTTGAACCACAACTGCACGCTTTGCTTGACAAAGCGCTCAACTGATACTCGTGCACGGATGCACGTCCGCTCGCCCGCTCGAAGTGCCTCGATGTTCCAACCAAGATACTCCACTCAAGCTCCAACTGCCCAAATGTAAAACCAACTCAAGCCACAAATCATATCCAACCAAACTACGCACACTCTATGCGCGCCATAGTGTAGTGATTTTCAAGTTCCAGTCCAAGTGTTCAAGTCATTACGTGTATTCCATATTATTAGGCATGAAGGAGTAGAGGAGAAGGGACATAGCCCACTCACCAAGTCTGATTCTGTTAGCACTCTGCCTTTGCCGATTCGGTCGATCTCTTGAACCCGTGGTCCGATGCAAAGCACGATCTACTCAATTGGTATGACCGTGCGAGCAGGCTGTACTCTCCAAATCATCCGACCGATCAGACTAAGAAAGATGGCATTATCGCTCCAATCCAGCTATTCCACTACTGCTCTGAACGAATACCTGATTCCATCGAACTCTGCTTGCAATCTGCACATGAAACCAACTCAAATCAATACTTATTCTCAAATCCAACAAATCGAAATATAACCAACTATATGCCTCATTCAATCCGACTCAGCGTAATGCACCGTGCGGTTATGGGGCATTACAAAAGGATCTGGTGGGGGATCAGTACATAGAAATTTACTAGTGAGTAGTATCTCGTCCACTCAACAGAACTAACACGTTCATTATGTGAGTGCAAGCAATCTTAGGTTGTCTTTCTAATAGTGTCCTAGGATCAGTTACATGACGTAGTAAGAATAAGCCATACTTGTGTCGTTAGCATAAAGTGCCATGCAACAGACTAACAAAGTCGATCTTACCCATTACTTACCTCATTCCTTCCCTGTCAGATACAACAATGATATCAATATATAATGAATCAAAAGAATCTATACTCAAATTGTCACGATTGTGTCTCTGCAGAAGACAATCGTTAGGCTCATAAAATATAAGTAGTGTATTGTGCACCTATTTTCCTGCAACATTATCGATAAACCTACACACAGATTGATGTTAGCATGCAGCCTAACTTATATGAAGGTCACTAGCCTCACAAGCCATCTTGGACCGTAGCTGGGTTAAACTATGATCCTTTTGGTGTAGGTAACGAACTGAAAGTTTCCGATTCACCAATGCTAGTTTGTCATCACAGCTACTATGCTAGTACGACATCGCCATTCTCCTAAGTCGATACGATCTCGGTTCCCCAACGACTGTTCGAGATCTTTACCTTGTGCACAAATTTTTTATGACCATGCAAATGCGTGAACATCTAGACTCTACACAAATGAAATAAGTACACAACATATCTATACTCAGCATTACCCTTCCTTGAGCCATCGCTTGCATAACTCTTCCCAGTCCAGGGATTACTGCCTTAGCGATCCAACGGTCCCAAACATTGCTATATTACTTATCTAAAGCATCAATGTTATTGTCTTCCCGTCTAAGCAATAGAACAATATACTATATGATTCTCTACGACAGTGCTACTATCCATGTGATAAGATACATCAATAGTACAACAATCTACTTCTATAGAAGCAAGTTAGATAGTCTAAGTAATAAGATCAAGCATTTTCTACCTTACACAAGTTTACAACAATCAGATTAATAATTACATGTTCTATAGCCACATGATATGGAGTGAGATTACTCTCTTATTTATGTGGGTTCTTTTACTTAGCATTACTATCTCATGGCATCGAAACATAACTAGCAACATCAGTTATTAAGTATGAAGGCAAAGAAAAAAAGGGATCATCGAAACCACCCACCTAATGAAGGACTCTTCCTCGACCGAGCAGAACTCTGAATACTCCTCCAAACGAGCCCAAGCCAAATGATACTTCGCCAACTAACCATCCCAAGGCACCAAGCAGAGCGAGACATTACATAATATGCCACTCAGAAAAAGTTTAATCTTTGATACCTCAAAGGGCAAACTCCTCCAACTGAAACACTTGACCAATGAAGAAGTTGTCACTCAAACTCTGAGCAAATCTATCTTGCATATAACTAACACATCTCTGCAGGAACTCTCTTCAAATACATAGCTGCATAAAAAATACTCGAACATATGCATTCAATGAAGCATCACCCTCTAGTCCAACTTGAATACGTCTTGCATAAATTCAAAGATCGATCCAAAAAAACTTTCTATTCATTCCTCAATCAATGCAAGGTCCTCATGTCTAGATAAATCGGTTGAACAACTTGTACGATCAAACTCAATCCAATCATATCAAAAATTCAACTCATAATCTAATGCCTCCACTAATACATCTCCTACAAAACCACACTGCACAACTCACTAGACAACTAACACTCACAACACCAAAGGACCAAAACTTAGAACTAGGTCAAACCTACCCAAGCACCATATTTTAATCAAATCTGAATCAAGAAACATAGTAAAAAAAATCAATCGATATCTCCCAATCAAAACCAAGTATCGCACCTCAACCAACCCAAACAATTCTAAAAACATCAAGTTCAAATCACAATAAATCTTTCAAACCTGACAGCATCAAGGTTTCAATCCAATCATATGTCAATACTCAACTCTCGCCAAGAAACTTCACTATCTCCGAAGTTAACATTGAATCGATTCACGTTCCATCTTTCGAGAACTTCCCAATCTATGAAACAATCAACCAATATCTGAATCCCTTACTATGCATATTTCGATCGCATTCTTTCAAACATGATCTCAATCCTGATAACATCATCCAAATTCGACCAAGTATAAATTTATCTTTATTCGATCCACAAGTAACAATCTCAATTCATCTCTTGCTTGCAATATATCAATTTTTTATCCATCTTGCTTATCGACTTTCTTCTAATAATAGGAAATTTCGACCATCAAAATCCAATCTATTCTGTTTAGCCAACCACCGATTCTTCCAATCAAATCCTTTTGATAACACGATCGATCCTAAATATTCAATCTATGCAAATAATAATGTTACATCGAGTAAGATCAATCCAAGTCTAAGCCAATTCTAATCTAACAGTTGCACTACCATCAATTACTTCTTCCAAGCACACAATTTCAAATCAAAATTCATTTCATCAATCAAAATTTATCCATCTTCCATTTGAGTAAAGGTCCAACATGATAAATTCAACAATATATGATCAATCCAACTAGTCTCCGATGCCATCTCGTTCTTTCGACCGTGAGCAATCCATCAAAATTCTCAAGAACCAACATTAAATTTAAGTCTCAACTCTCAATCTCGCTACCCCAGCTCTATAGTCTACCCAGACAACTCTTCTAAGGTCAATCAAACTGATCCCATTCTCAACATTGGGACGTCTGCCTAACTACTAGGCTAGCTCACAAGGCCAAACTTCAGCATTTGATAATTCATATCTGACAGGCAACCAAATTATTGTACTCACCCCCAATCCTAGGATCAGACCCTATCCAACAATCTATGGCATTCTACCTAACTCTTCTCACTCACACATCTAAACATCCAGTAAATATCATCCCTAGCATCATCTTATTCAAAATCCAAGGGTCAGAGTCTATCTAACAAATCCATTCCTAGGATATATTCATCCAACCATCATCCTCGATATATCATGATCGACAAACATCAATCTGAACAACTCTCATAGTCCAAATCTTCAAGTCCGTACAATAAAGTTCACCGATCAATTTCGTATATCTCGATCACCAATCCCAAGTCATAAAATCTAAGTCATCAATCACAAGTTACACATTCAATCATAAATACACCAAGCATGTCACGTCCCAGTCCCAAAATACGCGGGACTAGGCCACATGTCAATGACCAACTACGTATTCAACCAGACTCTTGTCCGACTCGAGTACCCATAAGCTGTCCTAATCAGATAATGTGTCAATAAGTCAATAAATAACATCCGCAATTCTAGCTATCTACTATGAACTAAGAATAGAAACAAGCTAAGGAAAAGCAGATAAGAAGGCATCAATAGCGATACCTGAGATCCCGAAGAAGTTTCCAATCCTATGTCATCACTCAGCAATAACCTGGCAGGGAACTAGGTCCTCAGAGGGACGTAACAAGATACAGAAAAATACATGCCGAATGAAACACAGTAAATGACATGCAAAGAAGTAAACATGGGTCTACGTACAACTACCAACAACCAGTCTGACCAACCTATGTGAAATATAAATTGAGGACAACGTTCGACGCATGGGCTTTCTAATAATAAAATCCGTAGCTCCGGGAACGAAATTTCCCAGTAAATAGTATCAGAGGTCCGTAACTCCAAAATATCTGGATAACTATATATAGTGATACATAAATAGTGATATATGCGTAGTAGCCCTCACGTCTAATAATCGTCCTCTCCACCCAATAGTACTGTCTGTGACGCACCCGCGACACGTCCAGTCTGACTCTAATAGGTATACGCCAGTCTATCAAGTATACATGTAACTCCATCGAAAATGAAATAAAATAATGATCATGTACGCGTATCCTATATGCCATGCAATACGAATCCGTGTATCTTATCTGTGTGACAACAACTATTTCGGACAGTACACTGGTAATAACCAGAATAAGCAGGTAATAGCATACCCAGAGTGAACGACAGATGAAAAGAAAAGCATGTAAATACTGTAATCAAATAGGCAATGTATACTTGCCTGGGGTTTGTCCAATGATGTGCTGAGATTGCAGGTACAAAAGCTGTATCCAAGCCTAACCATGCTAGTGATATTACGGTCCACATAAAATCTACCAAACCCAAACAAACAACCAGGAGTCACACAAATTATTTAAATACAACCGACAACTTTTATATAGGAAGTGGGGTTGGTCTAAGTCGTCTATTACCTATATCACCTACGTTGTGCACAGGCTATAACATCTAGGGCTAATACATCCTTGTCTCAATAATCATTAATTGTAGATACATATAACATAACAAGTATTAGCTAAGAAAATAACGGAGTTTAATAATGCATATTAATTATTTGGTAACAAAAATAACGATTACATAATAAATACTAGGTATTTGATAACAAAATATTGGTATTTAATAAATACTCGATAACAAGGTATCTCATTAACAACTAATTACTGGTTTATTTTATTAATATTTGAAATTTTATGCAAATGTAGAAAAAAAGGAGGGCTTTTATTTAACTAGGCAACTATTTATTTCTTGCTGAGAGAGTAGAGTAATTTTACTCAAAACACACCTTCGAGAACAGTGATGAAGAGAGGTAATAAAAAAATAAAAAAATAAAAACATGTATAATAATCTAAAAAGAAGAAGTGAACTCCTCATCACACAGCTGCTAAATGAGAACGTCCTACTGATTTCTTACACATGAATAGGGTGGTAGGCATATGCATTTCAAATGGCCATACGTCATTTGTGGGATGCTCGATTTTCCATAGTTCACAGAAGGCCTCGTTCTAGCAGTCTCGTTAGGTGGGTCTCACCACTCCTATGGGCTGTTGCTTAGCTAAAACTAGTGGATCCTCGTCCAACCTACTGCTGCTATACATTAAGAAAAAGAACAAAGACAAGGAGTTCATGGGGGCGTGCTCACCTTGGCGTCGAGGACGCGGACACGCGGTGGTGTGCGGCCGGCAGGTGGCACGACGTGGAGAGCCTGTATACGAGTAGGAGAAGGAGGGGTGATGGGTCGACGTGGTCACATGGAGAAGTTGCTTCGAGGAGGCATGTTGTGCAATGGCTCGTCGGAGCACCGAAGACATGGTTCTGCAGCTCACGCCCGCAGCTGCTGCTGCTGCTGCTGCGGTTGCCGCAGTGCTTCACGCGAGGCCGCGTTCCGGTGATCGAGCGCTCGATGGCCTTGGGCGAAGACTTATGCATAGAGAAGGTGGTGAGGATGATGGTGGTGGTCGTGGAGATCGCTGGGGGAAGCCACTGTGACAAGATTAGGGTCGGGGTCGGCGTAGTCCTATGGTGGCGACTGCAGTCGGGTTCTGGCGAGATGGAAGGTCGTGAGGGAGGCGGTGGGTCGATGCAGCAGCCTTCGCCTCCACGGAGCTGCACATGGTAGAGGAAGCTCCGGTCGGGGTGAGTCTCGATGGAGGGGTGTAGTATTAAGAGAAGAAGAGGCCCTGGAGAGGGAATATGTATGCTCAGGAAAAATGGAGGATGTATTGGAGGAGAAGGTGAGCATTGATACACTGGCGGCTGAAACTATTTGAGGTTAGGGTTATTGTAGCAATCATATACCTTTATCCGATATAAGTTCGAAACTCAATCATATTCAATTTAAGCCATAATTCCATATACGATTGATTTCTTGATGCATTCTACCAGTCTTAATCCTTATCCGATATAATCTCGATCATACACAAATTATTCTCAATTGTCCCAACCAATCTTATATGAGACATTTAAAATCATAACTTACCAGGCAAGAGTCTAACGGAGGCTTTGCACTATCCCACCTCTTGCTGATAGACTTATCGATACCCAAATTCTCGATCGAGCAAACACCGCCAAGCTGCCTAATACACCACTCAAGGATCAAGCCACTCTGCAAACAACCATTCCACAAAATCAAACTAAAACCATCCACTTGAACATCTAACTCATTCTATTTCTCAAAATCCAAGCACATTTTCTTCCAAACTCACAATATACTACATTATACCCACTAGTAACGTGATACTCATCCAAAAATCAACTGAACCAAATCCAACTTATCCTTTTCTTAAAATATTCCCGTCCATAATATCCTGACAACACAACTGCTCATTCAAGACTACTCAAACCAAATATTCTTGCCTCAAAAACCAACTCAAACTGAACATTGTGCTCTTCGAAGCTATCCCTGGTCAACAAAATATCCACATGAGATTCATATTATATCTAGACTTATTGAATGGAACATCCAACATAACATAGATAGAGTCAATGACATCAATCACGGAAGCAGCTCGAAGCTAAAGAGAATTTATAAGGGTCCAAGGACGTAAAGCCGTACTTTGATACGAAAATGTTATGCCCCGATTCAGTAGAACCAAACGACGCCACTGGACGTAATGTCATACAAGTCTAAATTGCTCTTATATAAGGCAATCACAAAAACGACTGATTGAGCATCTAAAGATACAAAGTCATCACCACGTACATACTAAGCAAAAAAAATTTAAATTGACACAAGATATACAAAGAAAAATTATTTTTACTGATAACGCAGCAAAATTATAACGGCTTGAAGCCAAGAATAACTTGATTACAAATCACACACACATACCCTCTCTCTTAATATAATGGATCATGCCACAAGTCTTACAATACAAGAACTATACAATCGACGATGTTTCATACATTATGTCCTTTATAAAAAATGAAAGCCACATCTCCTGCCGCAACTCTTCGCGTCGTCAAACAATCTCCTAGCGTCAACCAAGTCCCAATACCTCAGCACCCCTCAAGCGAACTTTGCACCTATGAGGATCTGGTAGGGGATCAGTACATAGAAATGCACGGGTAAGTGGCTTATTGCCCACTCAACAAAACCAACATGTTTATTATGTGAGAGCAAGCAATCTTAGGTGAATTTTCTAATCTTGTCCTAGGATCAATTACATAGCATATTAGGAATATGCATACTTGTGTCGCAAGCATAAAGTGTCACACAACAGAGTAAAATAGTCGATCTTACCCAATACTTACCCTCCATCCTTCCCTGTTAGATACAAAAACAATATCAATATATAATGAATCAAAAGAATCTATACTTAAAGTGTCAAAAATTATAAGTAGTACACAATTGTCAGGCCCCAGAACTAGAATACTGGATAGCGGGGGCTGACAAAGCTAGCTACGTATACAAAATTGCTCCAGTACCCTTAGCTACGGTCACGACTGTGAATAGACATGGGGGTTGATAGTGCAAGCCATCGGTCAATCCTAGGTCAAGCAACCCTAGTGTCTCAATCACAAACAGATAGAGCAATAAACAAGATATATGATAACTAGAAGCAAGATAGTAAAGCATCCCAAACTATATATACATAGATGATCATGAAGCTAGTAATATAAAATAAAGAACTAGAAAGAGTAATAGTCATAAATGATCAACTCTAGCTATAGTTTAGAATATGCTAATCATGTCATGCCGAGCTGGTGATGTATCAAGTCCAAAATACGATCTAAACAAGTTCTCGGGACTAAACGTCATAAAAGAATATGTACAATAAGTGGGTGAACAAGATAAAAATCTACTCAATCGGTCTGGTGCTTCGCGTGGTCACCATCCTCAAAAGAAACAAAAGATCCTCTGGCTCCGCTACCAGATATGGCCAAGCAAAACCAGTGGGGTGATACCCCAAATAGCAAGTGTCACAAAGGAGGTCAAACTATAAACTAAAACCAATAATACAACACAAAGCTACAGGGTCCTAAACATTATGTAACAACCAGGATAATGTAAAGTGCACAGGAAAACATGAAAGAAAAACGGAAAATATGTAAAGAAAACAAGAAACATATAAAGTAAACATGACATGTAGCATATATGGGAATCATGTGAGTATGTACGAGATCATGTCAAGTGAACGGGAACATGTAAGTAAAATCGAGACATAAAACAGGTACATGGATCATGTGAGTATAATACATGATTATGTCAGGAAAACAAGAACATATAAGTACACAGAATAAAAGCCAGAACAGGGAACATGAAAGTAAACAAGACATGTATAAGTACAAGAACTTACATAGCAAGAATGGACTTCATCCAATATCCATGGCCAAGCAATAATACAGCTTGTTATGTTAGCTAACTAGGGTTATCACAAGTCATAATTACTAACAAGATGCAATAGTTGAGAATTTCTATGGTAGCATGCCCTGCAGTCTGTCCTAGCTATCCAAACAACAAAATAACCAAGTATGTACTGGTGCCCCACTTAACGATGTGCTAGAAATGTGCCCTACTGGATAGCATACTACAAATCCATTCAGGCTGAGGTCAAGATAACGGGACTGCATGCAACCCAGAGATTCTCTCCATCCGATGCTCTAAATATTTAAACTAGTCATTAATCCTTAGTAATTTATTTTAGGATTTTGGGTGTGGCATTCCGCAGAATCCATCCTAGACATGATGCTCCCCGCAGGGATGAACTAGACAGGACAATGATTTAACAAACACAAGAACAAGACTAGACAAGAAAACAACCACACGGTTTTAGGCATGATAAGCATGCGCTATAACAAGCCACAACAGGAAATATACATGTCAAGAATCAGGAGTGCACCTCTACGGGCCACTATCAGGTATGTATATGACATATGTATAATGGGTAGGTGTCCCAAACTATACATAGGGTCAAGTATCAGGAGTGCACCAAGTTGGGTCACTATCATGAATGTACATGACATGTGTATAATGGGTAGGTGTTTCAAACTATACTAGGACAGGTCTGGACATATATATAATGGGTAGGTGTCCCAAACTATACAAAGGGTCAAGTATCATGAGTGCACCACGTCGGGTCATTATCAGAAATGTACATGATGGGTGTATAATTGGTAGGTGTCCCAAACTATATCTCGACAGGTTTGGACAAATGTATAATGGGTAGGTGTCCCAAACTATATATAGCGTCAAGTATCAGGAGTTCACCACGTCGGGTTACTATCAGGAATGTACAAGAATGGTGTATAATGGGTAGGTGTCCCAAACTATAACATGACATGTCTGGACAAATGTATAATGAATAGGTGTCCCCAAAAGTATACACGGTAGGTGTATAATGTATATGTGGCCCCAAAACTATACATGATGTCAAGGCGGGACAGGTACGGTATAGTAAACAAATAAGACATAAAAAATCACAGGAAAATATACACATGCAATACGCGCACGGGCGCCAAACACAAAATAATAAAAAGTGTAATGGAAAATAAAACATATGCAAGAGAGTACAAAATCGGTATACCATCGATATACTACAATATACTGTCGGTATGTCGTCCAAGACCAAACTAGAAAGGCAAGAAAAATAATTCAGGGCAATCGATATACCGTTGGTATACACCAGTACACCATAGGTATGCCGGTCTAGAGATAGCAAAAAGACAGCAGCTAAATGATTCCAATAAATCGGTATAACATCGGTATGCCGGTTTAGGTCACAACAGGTTTCTCGATTCTAAGTCAGATTAAAATCGGTATACTGTCGGTATGCTCTAATATACCGTCGGTATGCCGATTTTCATTGGCAATTATAGGAAAAGTCAAAGAATGATGGGTTTTCGGTACCGAAATATATTTTCGAAACTCAACGGAAACTGGTTTAGCAAGTTGTCAGGACTGAGGGTAGTCTCATATAACATTTAGACTAGGTTTCGTTGTGATCACTCTGGTTATCGTTTTCCGACACCGAGTTTCCTAACAGGTAAAGTCAGGGTTTCTACAGGAAAAATAAAAACCAATCTTAAAATATTTTTGAAACATACACATGGTTGGAAATCACTAGAGAAACATATTTAACAAAATAAGTTCCATGAAATTCTAAGTATTCAAAGTCAAGGAAAACAAAAATGGCAATAAAATACTTTTGTTCAAAAGTTCGGCAAGATGTACTTGCATGAAGTCAAGGCCCCAGCCTAAACTTTCAACTCCATGGTCCCACCACCAAGAGGGGTTCAGAAATCACACTCTTAGGCCTTAAGACCAAGCTCCTAACTCCCGCGAGAAATGGAGAGGAAATAAAGAAAGTGAAGAAAGAAAGAAAATAGAGGAGAGAGATAATTAATTCATATATATATATATATATATATATATATATATATATATATATAAGAGGTGATTTAATCGTGACCGTCCGATCTGCCACGTCAGCGATCTAAGTCATGAGTCAAATCGATCTCGTCCATCCAATAAAAAATAAAGAAACCAATGGATAATAGAAAGTATTGGTTACTATGTAAAAAAATATCTCAATAAAAATATCTTAAAAATATCTCAAAAGGAAAACAAATATCTGCTGATGGTATACCGTCAGTATGTCGCAATATACCGACGATATGCTGGTCAGTGAGTCAAGTTTCAATTTTTAGAAATTTTAAGATTTCGTGAGATCCAATAAAACACAGTATATAATATAAAATATGTATCCATATACCAATACAGATACTGTGAGACATGTTTTATAACTCTCCCCTCCTTAGAAAAATTATGTGCTCAGAATTTTAATAAGGCTCCAAATCAGACAATAAAATCCACAAAATTATGCTATCAAGAACTAAGAAGGAAACTCATATAACTACAAAATCAAGACAAGTAAATATAATAAGAAATTTAAAAGCAACTATCTATAACAAACCACAATCATACACAAGATAGGATAAGGTACGAAGGATACGAAATAAGTATACCTCCCGAATCGAATAGATGCATGTAACGAGCACGAATACCATCCTCGTGCTCCCATGTCGACTCACCCGGTGAGTAATGACCCCAAGAAACACGAACTAGTCGGATACCCCGGTTCTTAAGAACCTTCTCCCTCCGGTCCAAATAGATATGGGCCTCTCCTCATACGATAGGTCGGTACCAACGACCAACTCGGAATAATCTAGGATATAGGTTAGATCTAGAATATACCGACACAATTGAGATCCATGGAACACATTATGTACCCCACGAAGCCACGATGGAGGATCTAGTCTATAGGAGACATCTCCTACGCACTCGAAAATATCGAACAGACCAATAAACCTAGTTCTAAGCTTTCCCCGTACTCCAAATCTGATAACTCCGCGGGTAGGCAAAATACTAAAAAATACGTAGATGTCGACAAAGAACTCAAGATGTCGCTAATGTGAATCTATCCAATGACGCTGACGATCCTGAGCTACTCTGAGATGCTCTATGATCTGTCTGATAACCTCAACTGACTGAGCTATCATCTCGGGACTGAGCATCTGCCTCTCTCCGATATCATCCCAAGCTAACAGTAATCTATATCTCCTGCCATACAATGCCTCAAAGTGTGCCATCTGAATACTCCTCTGGAAGCTGTTATTGTAGGAGAACTCTACCAAGTGCAAGTGATTCTCCCACGAACCACCGAAGCCTAGAGTACACAATTGAAGCATATCCTCCAAATTCTGAATCGTATGCTCCGACTGACCATCTGTCTGCTGATGGTAAGATGAATTGAACCTCAGACGGGTGCCTAAACTCTGTTGAAGGCTCTGTCAGAAATGCAAAGTAAATCTGGAATTCCTGTCTGAAACTATGCTAACTGGCACACAATACAGTCTAATAATCTGTATCATGTACATCTTAGCTAGCTATTCTGTAGACTAACCAACTCTCAATGGTAGAAAGTGAGAAACCTTCATGAGTCGATCCACTATCACCCAAATGACATCTCTACTAGTCGGGGATCTAGGAAGACCGATCACGAAGTCCATAGTGATATGTTTCCACTTCCATTTTGGAATCGATAGAGGCTGAAAAAGTTCGGCTGGTCTCTGATGCTCAGTCTTAACCTGCTGACAGACTAAACACCGAGAAACAAACTATATTATCTTCCTCTTCATCCTATTCTACCAAAACTATTATCGAATATCATGGTACATCTTTCTCTCTCCTGGATGAAAAAAATAGTGAGAATGGTGTGCCTTTGACATAATATCGTGTCAGATATCTCTACTCGGTACATAAAGTCGACTCCCGGACCCGAGCGACCCATCCTCGTGAATACTCAACTTTGCTCGGTGTCCTACCTCACACACTGCTCTGAGTCGCTGTAGCTTGGCATTACCTGATTGTTCTACCTTAATTCTCTCAACTATTATGGATTGACCTGTAATCCTGCCATCAAGCTCGTATTACCAGGTTACATTACCTCGATGCCTAATTTTTAAAGATCCTCCAGGATGTGATGCTGCTCCATCAAGAAGTAAGCTCCTGCTCTCCTGCTTAAAGTGTCTACAATAACGTTGGCCTTTCCTGGATGATACTGAAGATGAAGATCGTAATTTGTCAGTAACTCTAGCTATCTCCTCTGTCGTATGTTGAGGTCCCTCTACATGAACACATAACTCAAGCTCTTATGAATAGTGAAGATCTTCACCCATTCACCATGCAGATAATGCCTCCAGAGCTTGAGTGAAAACACAACCGCGACTAACTCTAAATCATGGGTTGGGTAGTTCTTCTCATGGTCTCGAAGCTGCCGAGACGCATAAGCAATAAACCTATCATGCTACATAATGACACACCCTAGCCCAATGTCTAATGCATCACAGTAAACCGTAAACTCACCTGGTCCAACGGGAAGTGTTAGAATAGGAGCCAAAATTAAACCTCGCTTGAGCTTCTTAGAAGAAACTTGAAAAGCATCTGACCACTCAAAGCGCACGTCCTTACACGTCATCCATGTCAAGGGTATGGAGATCCTGGCAAAGTCTGCCATAAACCGCCTGCAGTAGCATGCTAATCCCAAAAAACTGCGTACGGCTGAAACTATACGAGGTACTGACCAACTCTCGATATCCTCTACCTGCTTGGGATCCACCTCTACTACTCCACCAAAAATAATATGTCCCAAGAATGAGATACAATCTAGCCTGAAATCACACTTGTTGAACCTTGTGTAAAGCTGATGCTCTCGAAGAGCCTGAAGAACTATACGAATAAATTGCCCATGCTCTGCCTCGATCTGACTGTAGACCAAGATATCATGAATAAACACTATTATAAACTGGTCTAAGTGAGGCATGAAGAATCGATTCATGAGATCCATGAATATCGCTAGCGCATTGGTCGCTCCAAATGGCATAACAAGAAACTCCTAATGGCCATATCTAGATCTGAATGCCGTCTTGGATATATCCTACTCTCTGACTCTGATATGATGATACCTAGATCATAAATCGATCTTAAAAAATATAGCCGCCCTGCTAAGCTGATCAAATAAGTCATCTATCCTGGACAAGGGATAATTGTTCTTAATGGTCACCATATTTAATGTATGATAATCAACATATAAACGCGATGAGCCATCCTTCTTTTCAACAAGAAGTAACTGGGCTCCCCAAGATGATCCATTAGCATGAATGAATCCTTTGGTCCTCAACTCCTCAATCATTTAGTATAGAATCTCCAACTCTGATGATGACATCCTCTAAACACTCTTTGAAACTGGCCTAGATATTGGAATCAAATCGATATGGAACTCCACGTCTCGAACCAGTGATATGCCTAGAAGCTCATAGGGAAACACATCTGGGAACTCACAAACAACTCTGGGTAACTACACATCCTCGACTACTGCCTTCCTCAGGATAACTGACGGAGACTCC
The DNA here is from genome assembly GCA_036927795.1 of Iris macrosiphon. Lineage (NCBI taxonomy): Eukaryota > Viridiplantae > Streptophyta > Magnoliopsida > Asparagales > Iridaceae > Iris > Iris macrosiphon. The sequence continues at coordinate 162,114,413 of JAYESA010000004.1, forward strand.
ACATTGCCTCTAAAAAATGAGAACTCCTCGTCAGGGACATAAAATATGACCATGCAAGTACGACAATCTATCTTCATGTGTCGAGCACTGAACCAATCTATTCCCAGGACGATATCATAGTCACCCATAGAAAACTCTACCAGCCTAGCAGAAAACTCTCTACCGCACACTACGACTCGACATGAGACATAAACTCTATTTACTCCCACAAGACCGTCACCATTAAGTATATTCAACCTTACAGGTAAGGACTCAGACTCTAAGCTTACTCGTATCACAAATTATGCAAAAATAAACGAGTGCGATGTGCTAGAATCAAATAAAACTGAAGCTGATTGCGAATGAACGAGAATGATACCTGCAACCACCTCTCCAGCCGCTAGTGCCTCCTGAAAGCATGTCCTTGCACTCTAGGCACTGATCCTCTCTGCTACTGGCCTCTCTACCTAGCTTGAGCATGGGCCTGTGTATACTGCTGCAGCCTCTATTGCTGAAATGTCTGGGACTGCGTCGGTAAAGGCCTCGGGACCTGTTGCTCCTGTACCTGCACTGGTGCCCTGAACTGCAGAGCTGCTGGATGGAGTGATCATGATCTAGTTGGAGCCCTCAAGGGATAAGTACTAATCATGTGTCTTACTCTACCACATGTCGGACACAAACCTTGTGCCCTACGGCACTCTGCGAAGACATGGCCTAGCTTCCCACTGTGGGAACATCCAACCGAAGATCAGACGACTGGCTCGGCTGATGAGGATGAGTATAAGAAGACTGCTGAACCGAAGCCGCTCTCCTCAGAGACCCGATCGATAAAGCTCGAACTGTTGGAGCTGGTGCTGAAGATTGGGCAGAAGATCCCCATGAAATATGAGGCCTCTTCTGGCTCCCAATCATATCGACTATCCTTTGGGAGGTATACTCGTGCCACCTCGTCGCACTTATCACATCGTCAAATATCTGGAACTCATGCTGCTCCACCGTCAGAATGATCTCCAGATGGAGTCCCTGCTGGAACCTCCTAGCTCGATCCAACTCGGTTGCTACCAAGGTGGAAGAAAATCGACTGAGCCTACAGACCTCCGTCGCATAGCCATCGACGGTCCTCCCCATATGTTTGAGGTTGTTAAACCTTTATTGTAAGTCATATCGTGATAATGTATCATAGTACCGAGTCTGAAATTTCTTACTGAAGTTCGTCCATGGGATCAGCGCCGTCAGTAAAATACCCTGAGCTGTCCACCAGTCGCAGGCCAAAACTAGCAACTGCTGTCTGAGCACTGCCACATGCTCCCTAGTCGGAACCCTAGTTGCCTCAAGTATGGATTCAATATCCTGAAGCCAAGCATCAGACGCAATCGCATCCTCAACACCATAGAAGTACCGGCCGAGGATGGGGATGCCTGAAATTGTTCACAGAATTATAGATCTGAGGACCACCTAGCTCCATGGACGTCTGAACTGACTGAGTGAGAACGTCATTCTGCTGCTGATGCGTCGCCATGAAGCCTGTCAGAACGTCCCTCAATGCTCGAACATCTTGCTGAACTGACTGTACAGGTACTGCCAACGAATTGGGCTGAACATGCTATTTTGCCCCGGGATCTATCCTAGACTCTGCACCTGAATACTGAGATTGAGCCCCAGGAATCGACTGGCCATCAGGATGTTGATCTGCCATCATCTGAGCTTGAACTATCTGATCAGAAGGACCAGGAATAGTGCCTCCCAAAAGTCAAATAACACAAAGATCAAATCGAGGAACATGATAGAGCAAGGATGAAAACTGATAACAGATCAAAGATCAGTAGCATATGATAAAGCAAAAAGAGATCAAAGAGGAGAAAAATAATGATTGAGAAATCTAAACACTGATAACCACTACACGTCTGGTAACCAGACCTGCATAGGCCACCACTAAAACCCTGTCAGGCCCCAGAACCAGAATACTGGAGAGCGGGGGCTGACAAAGCCAGCTACGTATACCAGAGTACTCTAGTACCCCGAGATACGGTCACGACTGTGAATAGACATGGGGGTTGATACTACAAGCCATTAGTCAATCACAGGTCAAGCAATCCCAATGTCTCAATAACAAATGGATAGAGCAATAAACAAGATATAGGATCACTAGAAGCAAGATAGTAAATCATCCCAAACCATATATATATATATATATATATATATATATATATTATATATATATATATATATATATATATATATATATATATATATATATATATATATGATCATAAAGCAAGTAATACAAAATAAAGAACTAGTAAGAGTAATAGTCATACATGATCAACTCTAGCTAGAGTCTAAAGTATGGTAATCATGTCATGCCAAGTAGGCGTTGTATCAAGTCCAAAATACGAGCTAAACAAGTGCTCGAGGCTAAACGCCATAAAAGAATATGTACAATAAGTGGGTGACCAAGATAGAAACTCACTCAATCAGTCTGGTGCTCCATGTGGTCACCATCTTCTGGAAGAAACGGAAGATCCTCTGTCTCCTCTACCGAATCTGGCCAAGAAAATCCAGTAGGGTCTGATCCCAAATAGTGACTACCACAAAGGAGGCTAAACTATTAGCTAAAACCAGCAATATAACACAGTGATATAGGGTCCTAAACAGTATGTAAAACCAGAATAATATAAAGTGCATAGGGAAATAGGAAAGAAAAATAAAAAATATGTAAAGAAAATATGAAATATATACTGTAAACAGGACATGTAGCATTTACGAGAATCATGTGAGTATATATGGGTTCATGTCAAGTGAATAGAAACATGTAAGTAAAATCGAGACCGGAAACAGGTACAAGGATCATGTGAGTATTGTACATGATTATGTTAGGTAAATAAGAACATATAATTAAACAGGAAAATAGCCAAAACAGGGAACATGAAAGTAAACATGACATGTATAAGTACAAGAATTGACATAGCAAGAATGGACTTCATCCAACATCCACGGCCAAGCAATAATACGGCTTGCTATGTTATCTAACTAGGGTTATCACAAGTCCTAATTACAAACAAGATGCAATAGCTGAGAATTTCTATAATTGTATGCCCTGTAGTCTGTCCTAGCTATCCAAACCATAAAATAAACAAGTATGTACTAGTGCCCCGCTTAACAATGTGCTAGAAATATGCCATACTCGACGATATGCTACAAATCCATTCAGGCTGAGGTCAAGATAATGAGACTTCATGCAACCCAGAGATTCTCCCCACCTGATGCTCTAATCATTTAAACTAGTCATTAATCCTTAGAAGTTTATTTCAGGATTCTAGGTGTGACATTCCGCAAAATCTATCCTAGATATGATGCTCTCCACAGGGATAAACTAGACATGACAATGATTTGACAAGCACAAAAAAAATAATAGACAAGAAAACAACCACATGATTATAGGCATCATTAGCGTGTGCTATAACAAGCCACAACAGGTAATATATAGGTCAAGAATCAGGAGTGCACCTCTACAGGCCACTATCAGGTATATACAAGACATGTATAATGGGTTGGTGTCCAAAACTATACCAAGACAGGTGTATAAATCCTAAACTATACATAGAGTCAAGTATTAGGAGTACACCACGTTGGGCCACTATAAGGAATGTATAGGACGTGTGTATAATGGGTAGGTGTCTCAAACTATAACATGACAGGTCTGGACAGATATATAATGGGTAGGTATTCCAAACTATACATAGGTTCAAGTATCTGGAGTATACCACGACCAAGCAATATTGTAAAGTGTACAGGGAAATAGAAAAGAAAAACGAAAAACATATAAAAAAACTGGAAACATATAAAGTAAACAGGACATGTAGCATGTACGGTAATCATGTGAGTATGTATGAGATCATGTCAAGTGAATAAGAACATGTAAGTAAAATTGAGACAGGAAACAAGTACATGGATCATGTGAGTATAATACAGGATTATGTGTATAATACAGGATCATGTCAGGTAAACAAGAACATATAAGTAAACAAAAAATAGCAGAACATGGAACATGAAAGTAAATAAGACAGATATAAGTACTAGAATAGACATAGTAAAAATAGACTTCATCCAACATCCATGGCCAAGTTATGTAAGCTAACTAGGGTTATCACAAGTCCTAATTACTAACAAGATACAATAGCTAAAAATTTCTATGGTTGCATGCCCTGCAGTCTGTCCTAGCTATCCAAACCACAAAATAAACAAGTATGTACTATTGCCCCACTGAATGATGTGCTAGAAATGTGCCTACTCGATGGCATGCTACAAATTCATTCAGGCTGAGGTCAAGATAATGGGACTGCATGCAACCTAAATTTTTTTCCCGCCCGATGCTCTAATCATTTTAAACTAGTCATTAATCCTTAGCAGTCTATTTTAGGATAGTCCTCATTAGGATAATCTACGTGTCCAATTTTGGATACAAAAACACCTTCATATGAGGCTGAATACTATGACAAATTTAGATTATTTTGGACAAAAGAACACATGTATACACTCAATTTACCAATTCTACCTATACTTATTATGACATATCATGATACAGACTCTACGTATCCAATTTTGGATACAAGAACATCTTTACACCATCAAATAAACATAAATAGTCTTCATTAGGAAATAATACATACACTCAATGGACATAATTAAGATTTTCTCCAAATTGAGCCCTAAAATCATGATACCAACTTAGATCTACCAAATTGAGGGCTCTTAGTGCCTAGATCTACTATTGGAAAGTCAATTCTAACCATAGGAAGGTTCCCATATGATCAAGGGATGTTTCTAACTATGAATTTGATAAAATTGAGAGATAGTATTTTGGTAGCCTTTTTGGAGAATTTTGAATTTGGACACGGAAGGGATGAGTTGGACACGATCTTCTAACAAGCTCCTCTCCTATGGATCTTCTTGTGCTCTCCAATTATCTAGGCCTTCATGATGGTGAGAATGAGTGGAATTGAAAGTGGATTGAGTGAAATTGGTTGGGAATTGGGTTTTCTTGGGAAAGTAGAAGCTTTGAAAAAATGAGGCTAATGAGTAAAATAAAATGAATGGATGAGCCCTAAATTGAACTTATCTCTTATAGTAAGATTTGGTCATGACAAAATATCAAGTTTGCCCCTCTCCATTTATCATAAATGTAATCTAATTAACTAAAGGAAGGAATATCTACAACTAAGAGGGATATCTCTTCATGACAACTAAACTTAATTAATTCTAGTTACTAAAGTCATGACTAACAATAATTAGCACTAACTAACATTATAAATTCTAATGAGCTAGCCATTAATTAACACTAATATAATTCAAAAAATCACTAATATAAAAATAATATATAAATTTTTTAACAATATACAAAATTACTAAAATATTCCTATGGTGGAAAGTGGTAGTTACAATCCTACCCCCCTTAGAAAAAATTTGTCCTCAAAATGTAAGGATGGAAGTAGACACGAACTGAAAGGATAACTCATGGTCCAAAAGATAATCTTGTCTCATTTCTTCTACGATCATAACATACTCATAAACCTCACTATATTCAAGCCTCCATCTAGTCATGATCTAAGAAAGTTTTATCTAAAAATCATAGCCGCATACAATTCTAATAGCCACATTATACATTTCTAAAAGCACGGTTATGGTCTATATCTGTCATGATATTGTAGTCTCTATCAAGAGTTTACTAATGTAAGCTATAAGATACTAGGGAATCAAGCAGATCAATAGATGAAAAGGAAAGGAAGGTCAAGAATAGAACAGAACCTGCTAACTCAATACTTGTAGCATCGGTCTCTCAACCATCATCGCTAAAATTCTGTCTTGCTGGGGTGTCTCCCTCTGCAGGTGCAAGACAATTTATTGTGCCATAGGTGCTCTAGTTGGACCTTTACCTATATATAATACTTACACTAATTATTCACTAAGTATTAATCTAGCCATAATACTTAATATCAAGGGATACCACTTCTAATATTAATGATATACTATGGTTCTATGCCATGGACACATTGGCACACACTACCCAGGATACTATACTAACACTTCTAGTATACTATATTCTTATACTAGAAGGGTACTCTACAAATACTCAGATTTTTTACGTCCTTGTGAGACACATGAACGCATTCAATAGTATGTCGATTCTTATTCTAGCTCACCCTCTAACACACATACAGTCTTCTATCTGTCTCAATTTCTTGCAGTCAACTGCACACTGCTTAACCATTCTTCTTGCAAATAAACACTTATATATACTCACGCTTATGTGCCATATTAGTACACCCTTACCAATCTAGAATACTCTCCATAGGGTGCCTACCCTAGTCTTGACACCATCTACATAAGACACTAGCTCCTATATATGCCACTTAGATGTACCAGGTTACTCATGTTTCTCATCTATACTTAGTACACTAGCCACTAGAATATTTGTACCGTAAACCTTCTTAATATTTGAGGTACTCTGGATCTTAACACTAATGTACTCCTCCTATCTTGGCATCTGGTGCAAACTCATATCTTACACCTAACAATTACCCTAGGTTATTTACCTGTATCTGTTATCAATATACATACATAAATACCTCCTACCCACTATGACACTATGATATCTCATTGGTACCATTATGCCCATTATATGGTTCACTGATGTATTATCACTGCCCAATTCTAGAAAATAGGGTTATTTTTTTTTTAAATTGTGAATTATATTTAATTAATTATATTTATATTTAAATAGTGATTGTATTATTTTTTTAATGATTGTTTTAGGGTTTTGGCTAGCCTGGACCCATGTCCGACCCAGCCCACACCCTTGTGAGAATTATTTTGGGGCTTAGATTTATTATTTTATTTTTAGGAGGTTAGTTGGAGAGATTTGGAACTAGTTTGAGCGTATTTGGAACCCGGAACCCAAAACCGAGTGAGTAGGGGCGTTTTGGGAATATGGAACTTAGTGGAATCCCCTTTAATTCACTTGGCCGGCCCTATTTTTCCACACCCACCCGTGAGACCAGCAACACAGCAGCCCCCTTGTTCCATTTTCCACTTCTTCTTCATTCTTCTTCTTCTCCACTTCTTCTTTCTTCTTCCTTCCTTCTCCAAGTAAGCTTTTCTCCATCTTTCTTCTTTCTTTCTTCCATTTCTTCTTCTTTAAGCTAACTCTCACCTTACATTTTCTCTAACCTAGGTGTGAGGAGCTTAGATCTAGTGTGGGAGCTAGAATTGGTGGCTTGGAGCTTGAGGGAGGTGAATCCTAGGGATTGTGAGACTTTGGCCTTGGGATTCCAACTCCCAAGAGGTAAACCTAACTTTCTCCTTCCTAATTATTTTTGTGTAGTGTAATTAGTGTTGTAGAACCCTCCTAGACCCTAACCCTACCCGTAGGAGGAAGTTGGAACTAGTTTGGGTGAGTTTAGAGACTTTGACATTAGGTTTTGTGTCAAATTCGGGTGGAATCCGAATTTGGCCCAATTTTGGGTGATGCCCTAGTTTAGATGGACCTAGGTAGACGTTGTCGGGTGTCTAGAGGGTGAGTGTGTGTCTCCGTTCGGACATGGGAAGCCGTGTCGCGGAGAAACGGGCGTTTCGGGCAAAATTAGGGCTTTTCGTCGTCGCCGATTCTAAGTGCGTGTGCGTTTCTGCCACGGGCCTAGAATCGACGTGGGAGTGCATTTTCTAGGATCTAAACATCGTGTAGAGCGCGTGGGTAAATTTTGGGCCGATTCCGAGTTCGTTTGGTGTGCGTTTCAGGAGGTTTTCCGAGCCGCGCACCACGTGTTCGTCGAAATGACCGAATGGCCATTTCGACTTGGTTTCCTCGTTTCGGCTTTGTGCGCGCGTTGGGTTAGTATCGGAGAGTGTGTGCTAGAGGTTTCGAGTTATATTTTATATATTTTAGGGTATTGGTGAGTGTCGGGGTCGTTGGGCGTGAGTGGGGCGCGTTGTCGTGTGTTGTTGTGTGTAGTGTTGTGTAGGTGTGTTTGTGTCTTTATATATATATTTATAAGTGTGTCTATATATATATATGTATATATTTATATGTATGTGTGTTTATGTATATATATTTATATATATATATGTGTGTATTTATATCTATGTGCTTGTATATGTATATGTCTATGTGTATATATATATGTATATGTATAAGTGTGCTTGTGTGTATATGTATATATATAGATGTGTATATATATATATATCTTAGAGTGTGTGTGTGCAGTGATATGTATATATATAATTGTATGTGTGTGTATATATATATAGGTGTTTATATATATATATATAGCTATGTATATTTGTGCGTGAGTGTGTGTATTAGTGTGTTTGTGAGTGTGTAGGTGTGTGTGTTAGTGAGTGTGTTAGAATAGATATAAGTGTATATATATATATATATCTAGTTATATATATATAGAGATATGTGTATATATATATATATCTTACTATACAGTAGTAGGTATATAGTATATAAGTATATAGGCGTGTGTGTGTGTGTGCTTGTGAGAGCGAGGGGGGTTTTCAGCACTGCAGCAGGACTGCAGCAGCAAGCGCCAACAGCAGCTATATGCTGCAGCAGCAGCATGCAGGATCAGCGAAGCAGCAGTCAGCAGTAGCAAGAGCAGCCAGCAGCAGGATCAGACACAAGCTAGCAGCAAGCAGCAAGCTCTAGGCAGTAGCGAGGGGTGTTGGCGAGGGATAGATACATAGATAATAGATATATCTATATAGATAGATAGGTACAAGTTATTAGATAATAAGTTAGATACATAGCTAGGTATTTAGATAGATAGATATATAGTTAGATAGGTAGCTAGATAGTTACCTAGATAAGTAGATATGTGATAGATACCTACATCTATATGCATAGATGTATATATATACCTAGAGATGGATATATATATTATAGTTAGTAATATATATTTATGCGTACGGTAAGGTAAATGGGTATTTATGTATATGTGTGTGGATATATATGTATATAGGTAGATACCTACTTATATATATATATATATGATAGATATCTATATTACCTAGCCTAGATTAATAACTAGGTGCATAATTAATAGCTAGATAGCTAGTTAGAGGGCCTTAGGGCGAAACCTCAATATCTTGAGATACCGAGGTATCTCGATACCTTGAGATATTCAAGGTATTGAGTTTCGAGCGGGGTATTTGAGTATTAGCCTAGGAAATGCTTGGGAGTTTTTTTTATATGTTTATATATATATAATTACGCGTGCTAGCATAGGTTTTAGCGGATTTAGGCGGGATGCGTGGCCTAGGGCGAGGTATCGGATACCGAGGGTATCCCGGTATCTCGATTAGGCGAGTTTGTGAGTTTAGTAGCTTTATGAGCTCGGGTTTGACCTAGAATTTCAGGGGCACCCTAGTTTGACCTAGCTTTGACCATAATTGTCCCCGTTGACCGTAAAAGTCAACGTTTGACCTAGTTTTGACCTAGAGTTGACTTTTTGGACCCCGGGTTGACTTTTTGACTCGATTTTCACCGGTTTGATCCGTTCGACCTAGAATAGCCCTAGAAGCCTGTTTTTTAATTATTTTTATATCAGTTTAAATGCTTAGAACCCTGTTTAATTCTGCTTTTCGTATTAGGTCCCTGCGATACCGGTCCGGACCTCGATCCTCATCAGTTGCTCAGGACATCAGGCGAGTACCTACCTCTGATAGTTTCCATTTCATGATAGCGTTTATATCACCTGTTCTAGAACTGTAATACTTGATTCTGACACTTTATTACACGAGCTGGTACTAGTGGATCCCGTCATGAGGTGCTATCCCCCTTACCGTGTTCAGCGGGTACTCTATCACGTGTATTTCATCATGTGCTTCGGGTATTGATTATCATGTGCTATCATGTGCTTCTTGTGCTCTTCGCCTTCGTGTGCGCGAGCTATTATCATGTACGTAGCGTGTTGTGGTTGGATCCAATGGTATTAGTGGGGGAGGGGGAGTAGTGAGTTGGTTATATGATCAAAGCCAAACAGTATTCATGTGTATGTCGGTTATGCAACTCACGCATAACGGAGTTATCGTAGTGTTCTTCATGTGCAACCTAAGCCGATCATATAACGAACTTGTGCTCAAGGCACTTAGCTAGTATTCATGTTTCTCACCTGCAGTTACTTTTTCACTACTTGTATTGTTCTCCAGTTTACATTGTGTCACGCCCCAGTCCCAAAAAATACGTAGGACTAGGACACGTAAGCATGCCAGCCGCATGGATATGGCAACTCCAATATATGGAAACCAAATCCATACGTACGCTGTAATATGAATATAAAATCCACAAGTGGTATAAAATGTAATACAAGTCACAGAGTAAAATCTAAATCTCATCCACCAAAATCATATAGAAATAAATAACCAGTATCTATGAAACTAGATCTCAATAAGAAGTATCTAAGGATGATAGTTGGATGGAAACAAATACACTACCAACTCGAATATAAGAGCAAATACAATATGAGTACAACACTACAACACAATATAAGAATACCAGCTATCCATCACAGCTCGAAGAGAAGACATCCCTCGGATCACATGTAACCATCCAAATCTGCGCTCCTGTAAATACTCAAAAAAAGATACACCTGGCAGCGGACCAGGTCCTCAGAGGGACGTAACAAGATACAGAAAATACGAGCCAATTTGAATACAGTAAACATGCATATCGGTTTGAAAATAAATAAGTACGCTGTACAAGACAATCTATATGAATGCAAATGAGGACACTTTTTGATGTATGGGCAAGGGTAGGCTACTCGATCTAATCCTCACAACCTCACGCTCGTCAGTGGACATCATCAGCCGACATACCTCTGGGGTAGCGACCCTCGGACTCCATCAATCGACATACCTCGGGGGTAGCGACCATCGAACACGACCACCATAGCGCGTGCTAGTGACTACGGTGTTACCAGAGTGGTTAAAAGCCCATACGCCTAATGATTGTCCTCTATGATACTAAGTGCCATGTGTGTGTCAACATATCTAATACATAGTAATGACTGGAGAAAAACTACACATGCAAGAACTATACAGAAATGAAATAAATAAAAAGAAATATAAATAGCATGCAAAGTACTGTAAACAATTTGGCAAGGTATCTTGCCTGGGGTCCTGCTGCTGGTATGAATCAGGGTCCAAGTCACAGTCCAAATAGCCTATGTATTACAAATTTATCACGTCAAAAATAATTTATTTTAATTTATTTAATTCTGGAATAATTACTCTAAAATTCTATTTTAATCTTATTATTCTGATTTTTATGTTAATTCCTAAATTTTGTCCAAAGAAACTGAATTTTATCAACTCGAGACTCATGGCACGCAAATCGAGGCGATCTGTTGACCAAAAAGTCAACCGATACAAACTCGACTTTCATGCATGATTTCTTGTAGATTTTAGCATAAAAAATATACTGGAACTTACGGCTCGTCTGAATTCAAATCCGTTTGGGAATTATGGCACATACAAATTTTGTATTGTGCACCGATGGTTAAATTCTAACCTAGAAGTTCTACAGAATTAACAGTATGTAAATACTTCAAATTAAATTCTGGAAAAAAATATATGTCGATGATATCGACATTAGCTTTCCGAAACTTTAAACGGTTCATGATTCTGATTCCTGGTTCTCCCGGAATCGCAAAAACATCGAAACACGTCTATTTTCGGATATGCTGTACTCTACGAATTTTCCAGAATTTAATACTCATAATTTCATAAAAAAAATTATATAATCAGAAAGCTAACCTCATTATCGTTCTAACAAAAAAAACTGGAGCGTGTTTGGAGTCCGGAGCTAGGAGATATCGTCTTTTTAATTCGTCATAACTAGTAAAAAATGAGGCTGAATTTATGACGAATTTTGACTATTTTTGGACGAAAAAGAGAGGAATTTGGGGAAAAAATATGAAGGATGAGGTATTTATAATGGTGGAGACTACTTAATTAAATACAACTAGGATTGGTTAATTTGGATAGGATTGTGATGAATTTAAATAAGGATATGATATACATTAAGTTGTATTCCTAGTAGGTTCATGATTTGAATTAATTTAAAGTAGAGTTTGAATCTATCTCAATAATTTATAATCTTGAATATAATTAAATATAATACAAATAATTTATAAAATCTTATTAATATCTATTAACACTAAATTAGCATCTATCTAATATTAAGACTATATATATCCAAATAAATCCTAATTAATTTCAAAAATCTAAAATAACCTAAAAATGATTCTAAATAAATATTTATATAAGTAAATATATCAAAAAATTCATTTGCTAATTAAATAATAGAATACTCTAAAGAAATTCAATACCTATAATAATATAAAATATACACAAAATATCTATTTTGGGTGAGGGGGTTTACAATCTACCCAACTTAAAACAATTTCGTCCTCGAAATTAAAATAGAACATAGTTTCTCTCTATCTAATCTCACTTGATCATAATCTAAAAGAATTTACCTCAAGTTTAATAATGTAATTTCTACCCAACTTAGAATTTACCCATCTATCACATAAGGCTCTTACACTTAAGAAAATATTCCTCAATTTATTTTCTCATGTCATTCAATCCTCAAAACTTTAACACCAACTATATCATATGTGATATGCCCTTAATCAATTATAAAAGATAGTCACCAAATAATGTGATTGGCCTATGGGGTATATCTTGTACTATCCGTGTATCACTTATATCCAAGCACGAGATTTTGTCTTTCCGAAACAAGGGAAGACGGAAAGCAACGGAAAAGAGTTCAAGGAGGGGTAATAGAATGGAAGTATGGGAATCAAAGCGTTTAAAGAATTCAAATGAGAATTGTCAAGACAGTTGTGGATTGAAATCTTAATTTGGTAATTTTCTATTCGCATGCTCACATCGGTACAGTTATGTACTTGATATGATATGCTTTGTTGTATCTAGAGGGTAAGTATATTTGTCTACTGGTCCACTATACATCTCAATCCACGTAAAATATTATTGCGAAGGGCGAATCAAGCGTATTATGGCTAGCTAGACCATAATACACTGATTCTGATTAGACAATTTGTATTAGTGTGGTTGATCAGGCCCCAATAACACATATGTCATGAACAAGCTCGATATAAGATTAAGCTTGCAAAAACTAGGCTATAATAGCAGCATAATTCAAGGTAGCATAGAAAATATAACGCTGGATTATGATGTGAGAAGTTACAAAATAATTCAAGTTCGCAAAAGCAAAAACAACATAAGCAATAATAATAAAAGACTCTACAATCTCTACAGTTATCATACAACCTCCTTATCTAAGTCGCTAGTCGACCAAATAGGGCAAGGACCTCTAAATTCTATGGTCTGAATAAACACTATCGTCTTTTGCTAGCATGCGATAAATATCATTCGGTTACACTTCAATTAATAGGTCAAAAGACTATGTGATACTAGGTGTCAAATATTATGGTAAAACTTCTAACTAACTCTAGTAGTGTCTATACTACTCTCAAGTCTTCTTAATACATCAAGGGGTAATGGTATAACAATCTAAAGATAAAAAATTCTAGGTTCACTAGATATTCTAAACTTAGTGGTGTGTCTATATTCTCGTTGTATTCTTAATAGGTGTGCTACCATAATTATCATCATAATAATAGGGGTTCCTATATTCTAGCAGAAGGCTATTCTCAAAGAACTATTAGGAAAGTACAGGAATCAAGCAGGATGCAATTATTCGAATAGAATAGAGAGGAGGAAGATGAATCATAGTCAATTATGGATGAGATCCTATACTCTAGTCCTAGGTGCAGGCTTGTTCGGTACAGTAACGTAACCGAGACAATATGCTCTCGACCTGCATGGGCCACCACAAAAACATGTCACGCCCCAGTCCCAAAAATACGTAGGACTAGGACACGTAAGCATGCCAGCCGCATGGATATGGCAACTCCAATATATGGAAACCAAATCCATACGTACGCTGTAATATGAATATAAAATCTACAAGTGGTATAAAATGTAATACAAGTCACAGGGTAAAATCTAAATCTCATCCACCAAAATTATATAGAAATAAATAACCAGTATCTATGAAACTAGATCTCAATAAGAAGTATCTAAGGATGATAGTTGGATGGAAACAAATCCACTACCAACTCGAATATAAGAGCAAATACAATATGAGTACAACACCACAACACAATATAAGAATACCAGCTATCCATCACAGCTCGAAGAGAAGACATCCTCGGATCACATGTAACCATCCAAATCTGCGCTCCTGTAAATACTCAAAAAAAGATACACCTGGCAGCGGACCAGGTCCTCAGAGGGACGTAACAAGATACAGAAAATACGAGCCAATTTGAATACAGTAAACATGCATATGGTTTAAAAATAAATAAGTACGCTGTACAAGACAATCTATATGAATGCAAATGAGGACAACTTTTCGATGTATGGGCAAGGGTAGGCTACTCGATCTAATCCTCACAACCTCACGCTCGTCAGTGGACATCATCAGCCGACATACCTCTGGGGTAGCGACCCTCGGACTCCATCAATCGACATACCTCGGGGGTAGCGACCATCGAACACGACCACCATAGCGCGTGCTAGTGACTACGGTGTTACCAGAGTGGTTAAAAGCCCATACGCCTAATGATTGTCCTCTATGATACTAAGTGCCATGTGTGTGTCAACATATCTAATACATAGTAATGACTGAAGAAAAACTACACATGCAAGAACTATACAGAAATGAAATAAATAAAAAGAAATATAAATAGCATGCAAAGTACTGTAAACAATTTGGCAAGGTATCTTGCCTGGGGTCCTGTTGCTGGTATGAATCAGGGTCCAAGTCACAGTCCAAATAGCCTATGTATTACAAATTTATCACGTCAAAAATAATTTATTTTAATTTATTTAATTCTGGAATAATTACTCTAAAATTCTATTTTAATCTTATTATTCTGATTTTTATGTTAATTCCTAAATTTTGTCCAAAGAAACTGAATTTTATCAACTCGAGACTCATGGCACGCAAATCGAGGCGATCTGTTGACCAAAAAGTCAACCGATACAAACTCGACTTTCATGCATGATTTCTTGTAGATTTTAGCATAAAAAACATACTGGAATTTACGGCTCGTCTGAATTCAAATTCGTTTGGGAATTATGGCATATACAAATTTTGTATTGTGCACCGATGGTTAAATTCTAACCTAGAAGTTCTACAGAATTAACAGTATGTAAATACTTCAAATTAAATTCTGGAAAAAAATATATGTCGATGATATCGACATTAGCTTTCCGAAACTTTAAACGGTTCGTGATTCTGATTCCTGGTTCTCCCGGAATCGCAAAAACATCGAAACACGTCTATTTTCGGATATGCTGTACTCTACGAATTTTCCAGAATTTAATACTCATAATTTCATAAAAAAATTATATAATCAGAAAGCTAACCTCATTATCGTTCTAACAAAAAAAACTGGAGCGCGTTTGGAGTCCGGAGCTAGGAGATATCGTCTTTTTAATTCGTCATAACTAGTAAAAAATGAGGCTGAATTTATGACGAATTTTGACTATTTTTGGACGAAAAAGAGAGGAATTTGGAGAAAAAATATGAAGGATGAGGTATTTATAATGGTGGAGACTACTTAATTAAATACAACTAGGATTGGTTAATTTGGATAGGATTGTGATGAATTTAAATAAGGATATGATATACATTAAGTTGTATTCCTAGTAGGTTCATGATTTGAATTAATTTAAAGTAGAGTTTGAATCTATCTCAATAATTTATAATCTTGAATATAATTAAATATAATACAAATAATTTATAAAATCTTATTAATATCTATTAACACTAAATTAGCATCTATCTAATATTAAGACTATATATATCCAAATAAATCCTAATTAATTTCAAAAATCTAAAATAACCTAAAAATGATTCTAAATAAATATTTATATAAGTAAATATATCAAAAAATTCATTTGCTAATTAAATAATAGAATACTCTAAAGAAATTCAATACCTATAATAATATAAAATATACACAAAATATCTATTTTGGGTGAGGGGGTTTACACATTGCAGCTACTTATTGTGCTCCAGCATATATTTATTTCCTGTGCATCTTGATTACTTTTCTATTGCTCGTCATATACACCTTACCATGTATTTGGAGTTGCTTTCAGAGTTATGTACTTCGCTCCAGTCCTGACTGGGCATATTTTTTCCAGAGGATCCTGAGGACTATTGCCCTACGTTCTACGGGCCTGGTATTGACGACTGTTGTGACCCCGTGATCGAGGAGGAGTGCGCCGAGGAGACGCCTATAGCACCCTAGTTAGCTAGGTGGGTTTCCTGGGTTTTCCAGTGGTTTGTATTTTGGATGACTGTACTTATTCTTTTGTGCTTCTGTGAGATGTTGTAGCTTTTAGACTTGGACTGTATTATTTTGGATTGCCTTGCTCTCTTGGTTCTGTTTCTGGTTTATATCATATCGTGCTTATATTCTTCCTCTAGTTTTGTGATTGAGATTATTGTCATATATATATTGCGTGGTTGCCCTCCTGTTGGAGAGGATTTTATTCACATATATATATTGCGTGGTTTTGCCCTCCTTTTGGAGAGGTCATGCCGGATTTTTCTGTGAGTTATCTAGATAGTTGGTTGACCTAGAACGGACCTTTACAGCGTTCTACCGCCGATTCTGTGGCGTAGGCTGGACGTACCCACGGCTCATGCCCGATTTTCGGGTGCGGGTCGTGACATGTATAACTACTCTCTCACTTCCAGTACACTAGCAAGGTGCTTACACTACTAAAATTTACTTCTATACAGGTTACTTCTCTTCTCATTGTCTAATACACTTGCACCTTACGCTCCAGGACTCATCCCTTATATGTCCTACCTCAATATCGCACTAGTACACCTAGCTAATATCATCACCCACAATAATAATTACTGAAATCAGATTGACACATATCACATGTTACTTATCCAAATCTTGGTATACCCTGAATACTTGCATTCTCTAAGCATTCTTGGTACACATACACTAACTTCTTAACACTCACAACAGCTCATCACACACCCTACTACCTATACTAATGCACAACTTCTACATGTAGCTCAAGTCCTACTACCTCGCACAATATATTCTAATACTATCACACTCACCTATACACTTATGGGTATCACTCTACCATGGCTAACTCTCTAATACATCTCATGGATACACATCTCTACACAATCGAGTATCAAGCACTAATAGAATAGTGAGGCTCTATTAATTCCCAAAATAATTTCATAATATTTAATTGCTACTTGGATCACTCAACTATATGACCCTATATCCATCTAAAACATGTATGATAACATGATACCAATACCTAGAATCAAAAATGGGTATGCTACTCCCTCTCAAAACTCTCTTATTTCTAATACCAAGGTACCAATCACTAACTATACTCTAACATAAACCTTAGATCCATTGTTACAAATGTACTATGCTTCGAGTTACTTCTAGGCTTATATATTGATACCTGATGCTCATATACCCAACCAAGAACCACTCTCAAACTCATAAGCTACACTCCCTATAACCAACACCAATACTCAACTTGACACAACCTATCTACAAGTTACCAAACTACTGCACTATCTAAGAAACCTCAGAAACTATTAAAATAAATCTCTATAAGGAACTGGACTAAAGGAACTAGGATATCTCTATTCCTGAGCTAGGAAAGGTGATGGAACAAAATTCTATAATAACATGAGTAAAATAATAAAGATGATATGTTAAGAACCAATTTAAGATACAATCTGATAATCATATATGTCTATCTAAAATTATGTTACCCAGAATCCTCGTCACGCCAATAAGCACAGCTGCGATAAACTATTGAGTCCATAACCAAGGTACGTACCTCTCAAATCATGTTATCTAAATTCTTGCGTTGCCAGCTAGCATGACTGCGAGATCTCTAGATTCTATGACCAAGATAACTATATCCCAAAATTAGCTCTATGTTTTCGCTATGCCAACTAATATGGCTGTGATAAACTCTAGACTCCATAACTAAAGCAGACATTTACCTTTTTCACCGTCCTCATCAAAATATATTATCATAATATACCCTAATTCAGTCCATAAAATTTATCTCGATATAAGAATCAAAGTCAACAACAAACTTCAAGAATCAAATTCAACAACAACAAGTGAGAGTGAACGAAAATAAGTGAAAATAAATTTTGAAGTAGAGTTTATAGTAAGATTCTCAAGGGTCGTCCCAGGAATCTCTCAGGGAATTCTAATTTGTGATTGCGTATTCTCTTATCTTATATCTTATATCCTATATTCTATCATAGGCTCGCAGTAGTACAACTAAGTCGTTACACAACTACGATATCGCACTAGTTGTGAAGCCTGACCTGCATGAGCCACCATAAAAATATGTCACGACCCGCACCCGTATGATCGGATTCGAGTACGTGGGTACGTCCAGCCTATGCCGCAGCATCAGCGGTAGAACGCTGTCTAGGCCATCAATATCTAGCTATCAATCTTACTAATATAACTAGTTCTATTATATACTCAATCACCATAATCTAAATGCAGAATAAATAAGAAAGATAAACCAAATAACATTCTAATAGAAAGAAACTAGTCATAATATGGAATAAAAAGCACTAGCCTAGATCTCTACAATTGTCACCTCAAGGTCCACAGTGTAAGAGTAGTCATGTCTATAGCATCACTCTGAAATCCTGAAATATAAAGTACAATAATCACTAAAAATATTATCTAGTCAGGATTGGAGCGAAGCACACCTCTAACAACAGTTCTAAATAAATGATAAAGACTGTGTAATAATAAATAGAGAGAATATACAAGATAAATAGAGTATGAGCCAGAAATATACAAAATATAAAAATACTGTAAATAGTACAAAAGAGATGAGCATCTAACTAAGTGAGTAAGTACTAGCTTCGATATGTGACCGGCTTATGAACTTGTACAAGAATCATGGCCTGGCTAATCAAACATGAAGTGTATGATTAACACTAACATGGTACTTATACATGAATACTCGTACATGGTGGGTATGATCACATATCTAACTAATACTCCCCAATCCCCGACTGGTATAGTAGATCCAACCATGGTACGTTACGATACGAGATTCTCTAAGAAGGTAGCTAGTCTCCCCAGGAATTAGTGTCTATATAAGTACAAGAGTAATATGCATATACAGGATACGCCATGAACTACCCAAAATAACATCTTATAATGGGATCCAAAAATACTAATTCGCATAACCATGTGTCAAAAAGTCAAGGATATCTACACTAAATACAAAAAATATAGAAGATATCATAAATAAAAACTATCAGAAAATGTACTCGCTTGAGGTCCGGAGCAACGAATATCAAATAGTGTCTGAACTGGAGTCCAAGTGACCTATATATGATGTATCAGGGTCAAATAGTATTTTAAAGTCAACAATAAATTTAATTAACTCAAAACTAGATTTTTAGGTCAAAACTAGGTCATAATAGTCAAACTAGGTAAAATCTAGGTCAACACAGTCAAACTAGATCATTTTCTAGTTTCTAGGTTGATTTTACCTATTTACAAGGTTTATAAAGTTATACTAGGTCTTAACAAGTCACTATTTGGTTTTTAGGTGCTAACTAGGACAAACTAATTAATACTACTTAATACTAGGTCAATACTAGATTTTTAGGCTATACTAATAAGTTACTAACATATATTACCCTAATATATACTTTTGCCTATAATTTCTGATAATACATTGGCCTATAGCTATTTACCGTATCCTATATCATGGTATCTTAACCTGTATCACACATTTACCTAATACCTTAGCCCGTATCTCAAATACCTTAACTATTAGTCAATACCTTAGTTCTAGGGTTAATACCTTGGCTAAACAAGATTTTAAAGTCATACTAGTTAGCTATGATATAATAATATCATATATACTATATAGATATACTAATATATATAATAACTTAGTCTAACACTTAATACCTAGCAAATACCTTAGTATTACCTCATTACCTTAACCAATACCTTAACATATTTTCATGTATCATAGTTTCTAAACTAATACCTTACTAATACCATTACCTTGACCAATATCCAATATCTTAACTCATACCTTGGTACCTAATCCATTATCCAAGCTAGACACTACCCTTACTATGGTATCTTAATCCAATACATAATATCATAATATTACCTTAGTATCCTAGTATTACCTCATACTAATTCTAATATTTTGATGTCTTGGTATTCTAAATACCTTGATACATCCTAGGATACAACACTCTAATTTACCCCACACATATCACACTTGTTTGTACATGGTACTATGGTACCACATTAGGTATCATATGATGCCAACCCCCAAGATACTAACCCATGACCATAACCTACATTTACCTTACATCCGATATACTCACCCTACTCTTGGCACTTGATATCTTAATATTATCCATTATCTAGTTCTCATATCCAATATCTTAGTATCTTGACCAATACCTTATCCTCCTAGATATTTATTCAACTAACTCTAATACTAATACTTGATAGCAAATATGATACCTTACTCAAGCCCCAAACTCACTTACCCTCACTCATGATACTTGAATGTCATAATACCAATATCCTCATGGTACCCAAGTATCACACCAGTACCTTGCCCCAAACTCTAATATCTTGACATATAACTTACCTATACTTGGCTCACTTGATAACCACTTGTATCAACACTAACACGCACACTAACTCATACATATTATCTAACACACACACACACACACACACACACACACACACACACACACACACACACACATATATATATATATATATATAATATCATACATATGTTTGGCAACCTATGATAGCTACACTCACTTGATATCCATATAACCTAGTCTCATAGGATACACAAAATGCCTATATCGTATAATCAGTTCTCTACTTGTAACCAATACTTCACCTATTATACATATTCAATAAATTCTAGGGTTAAAGTATGTCATAGCCCTTCGTATTATCTTTTTAAAACTTCAAACGTATCATATTTTTGTATCCGAAAGCTCCCAAAATTGCGAAAACATTGAAAAGCATCCGTCTTTCGGATACCCGACACTCAAATAATTTTACAAAATGTTTTAGAACAATTTTTTTCTATTAATTTATATATTTGGAAAGCTAACTTCGATACGGTTCTTTTTAAAAATAGGATATTAATCGGAGTCCTGAGTTAGGAGTTATAGAATTCTAAGTTGCCATGGCTGCTAAAAATAAGACTGAACACTATGACGAGTTTGGATTATTTTGGACAAAAGAACACATATATACACCCAATTTACCAATTATACCTATATGTATCATGGAGTATCATGATACGAACTCTACGTGTCCAATTTTGGATGCAAGAACACCTTCACGCTATCAAATAAATATCAATAGTCCTCATCAAGACACAATACACACACTCAATGGATATAATTGGGATTTTTCCCAAATTGAGCCCCAAAATTATGACACCAACTTAGATCTACCAAATTGAGGGCTTCTAGTGCCTAGATCTACCATTGAAAAGTTAATTCTAATCATGGGAAGGTTTTTACATGATCAAGGGGTGTTCCTAACCATAAATTTGATAAAATTAAGAGAATTACTTAGTATTTTGGTAGCCTTTTTGGAGAATTTTGAATTTGGACACGGAAGGGATGAGTCAGACATGATCTCTTAGCAAGCTCCTCTCTTATGGATCTCTTTGTGCTCTCCAATGCTCTAGACCTTCATGAAGGTGAGAATGAGTGGAATTGAAAGTGGCTTGAATAGAATTGGTTGGGACTTGGGTTTGCTTGGAAAAGAAGAAGCTTTGAAATAAATGAGGCTAATGGGTGAAATAAAATGAATGGATGAGCCCTAAATTGAACTTATCTCTTATAGTAAGGTTTGTTCATGTCAAAATATCAAGTTTTTCCCTCTCCATTTGTCATGAGTATAATTTAATTAACTAAAGGAAGGAATATCTATAACTAAGAGGAATATTCTCTTCATGACAACTAAACTTAATTAATTCTAATTACTAAAGTCATGACTAACAATAATTAGTACTAACTAACACTTGTAAATTTTAATTGGCTAGCCACTAAATAACACTAATATAATTCTAGCAATCACTAATATAAAATAATATATAAAATTTTAACAATATACAAAATTACTAAAATATTCCTATGGTGGAAAGTGGTAGTCATATGTCACTTTCAGGAATGTACATGACTGTATAATAGGTAGGTATCCTAAACTATATCAGGACAGGTCTGGACAAATGTATAATGGGTAGGTATCCCAAACTATATATAGGATCAAGTATCAGGAGTGCACCACGTCGGGTCACTATCAGGAATGTACAAGACAGGTGTATAATGTGTAGATGTCCAAAACTATACCAAGACCGGTCTGAACAAATGTATAATGGGTATGTGTCCCCAAAACTATAAGCGGAAGGTGTATAATGGGTAGGTGTCCCCAAAACCATACACGGAAGGTGTATAATGGGTAGGTGATCCCAAAACTATACATGATGTCAAGGCGGGATATGTACTGTACAGTAAACAGATAAGACATGAAAAATCATAGGAAAGCATACACAGGCAATACGCGCACGGGGGCCAAGCAAAAAGCAGTAAAAAGTACAAAGGAAAGCAAAACATATGCAAGAGAGTACAAAACCGGTATACCGTCAGTATGGCGTCCAAAACCAAACTAGAAAAGCGGGAAAAATAAACTAGGACAATCAGTATACCGTCGGTATATACCCGTACACCGTCGGTATGCCGGTCTAGAGATATAAAAAAGACAACAGCTAAATGATTCCAATAAATTGGTATAGCGTCGATAAAGACCAGTATACCCTCGGTATGCCGGTTTATGTCACAACAGGTTTCTCGATTCCAAGTCAGGCAAAAATTGGTATACCGTCGGTATACCGGTTTTCATAGGCAATTCTAGGAAAAGTCAAAGAATGATGGGTTTACGGGACCGAAATATCGTTCCAAAACTCAACGAAAACTAGTCTAGCAAGTTGTCAGGACTGAGGGTAGTCTCCTATCCTAAACCTTCAACTCCGCCACCAAGAGGGGTTATGAAACCACTCTTAGGTCTCAAGACCAAGCTCCTAGCTCCCACAAAAATAGAGAGAAAATAAAGAAAATAAAGAAAGAAAGAAAAGAGAGAGGAGAGAGAAAATCAATTTATATATATAAGAGGTGATTTAATCGTGACCATTGTAGTGCCCCGCTCCACGTAGGCACTATGTACAAGAGATATCGATTTGCTGACTCAAAAAGGAAACCTTCTTGAAGAGCTCCTTGCTGAATCAGGAGATGACTGATCTAGGTAAGTGGGTAGAAACTTCATTCTCCGATTCTTGCATGCCTTAATAATAAATCTGAGTTTTTGAATTGCTTGTTTGCTTAATAAGATAATTTTGTATGAATGATAGAACGAGAACCTTCTTGCCTAAAAGCGATAGAACCATTGCCATGCTAAGTATAAGAAAGACAAGTTGCATGCTAGTTACACTGACACAACTATCGAACGAACCTTGCCATGCTAGAGAAAGAAAGAGTAGAACTGGATGCTAACTTGAAGAGATAAATAGACCGTGCCATATCTGCTTAAATCATAGATCATGCATATGTTTGCTTGTCATTGTATATATAATTGCTTGTCTTGGATGCTAAATCTTGATAAAAATGTATGCTTGTTTTGTTATAAGAGTAAATGCTTGTCTTGTTTGTGCAGAGACTAGTAGCCCGTCCTGATATTCTGGTCCTACGGGATCTAGGGGGTACGACTATTATATAAGAGTTATATGGATTAAAAGCTTGAATTGTCACGTTGTATGTGTTATAAGATGTGATATACTTGTTATCGAGGAGCTTGCGGGGGATGGAGGCTAAAGTAAAAGTTGGGAGACTAATAGTGCGCCCTGAGATCGGGGTGTGGCTATTAGAATGGTAGATGGAGATTGATGGGGTGAGACTAATAGTGCATCATGATGTTCCGTTCCTATAGGATCTAGGGGGACGTGGCTATTAGATGGGAGGCGGTGCTTCTGTTGAGAAGAGTTGAATTTGTATTAGAGAAGTTAGCTTGTTCATGGAGATAGCTGCATTCAGGTAGTTAGGGAACATGCTAGGCTAGCCTTCTTGCAAACTATTTGATGCAGAGATAGACAGAGAAGAGAACCATATGTTTATATATGCATATATTGCTAACTTGTATATCTGCTGCAGGGATAACCGATCGGCTAGGGGTAAGAAACACAAAGAGTATATATATAGTCTGCTTGTTCATGAACATGTGTATCTTAGAGTTTATCTGATAGTGTTTCATGCATTTGTATCGGTCAGACAATGACTATTAGTGCAGAGTTAAACCATGAGTCACAGCTGCTAATAGTATCAGATAAATGAGTCATTGGTTAGTTGGATTACCACTACTGATTCTGAGTTTCTCGGGGACCAACATCTTATTGATAGTTCAACTTATGTGCTTGATTGAATGATAGTTCCTGAATGCTGTATTGACCCTAGAGTTCTTGAGTATAGCTCACGAGACACGCTGCGTACACCCTGATTGGTACATCGTGCTTGAACTATTTGCCTTATATGCTTGGTTGTATTGAACTGCCTTCTATTTTTAAAGATGTTTCCAAAAAAAAGTAATATGGCTCCATTCTTGTACTGTATGTAACGAACCTAGGTAAAACTAGAAAGATCACTAGTAATAAAATGTTTTATAACATGATTACTTAGTGTTGGTTTTAGTGAATGTTGCTTCTGTTCGTTGATTTTATACTCACCAGTACTTTCTCCAAAGTGCTGACCCACCAACAGTTTACTTGTTCGCAGGTGCTGGATCATCCGAGGAAGCGATAGCCTTGCCTCATCCCCAGGATCCGAAAATCTTGTTTCGATGCCTTGAGCCGTATCGATTGCTTTGTGCTTCTTTTGTATAGAGGGACATAATGTATGAAATGATGCCTTTGTATTCAGATAACCTCGTGCATACTCAGATAGAATTATTGTTTGTAATACTGTCCCTCTGCTACGTACTCGATCGATTCGAAGATAGCCATAACTTTAACGATATTGTCTTGTGCGGGCGCTGTCACGACCCGATTTCGTAGAATCGTTTGAGGCGTCCCCCGAATCGTGACCACCGTACGGGCCTGGGGTTGCGCCCGCACAAGGCTTTAATGATTTGCATAGCAAGCACATATTCAGAGTACGCAGATAAATTGAAACACAGATTTGAAACATGAAAAAGTTCTCTTTATTGATAATGAACATCTATTACAAACTCCTGAACGAGTCAGCTAATATGCCGCACGGGCTTACAAAAGTGTTGACTCAAAATGAGATAGCAGTCCTGTACATTACATCCCTTTATAAACTTCAAAATGTATAGACCTCCGGGCTGGAGGACGGCTTTGCCACGAAGCTGCATTGTGTATGGAAAGTTGCAAGCTTCTTCTTCAGTACTTCAAAAGCAACGCGATCAGAGGATGCGCCTACAGCTGGACTGGATTCGGGAAGACGACTTCGGCTCCTCGTTCGGTTCGCCTTAGTGCGGAGAACCTGTTTCAACGAGGGTCAGCATGTCGAAACATACTGGTGAAGGCGAGCTAACCGAACTATACCAATCAACACATTGTTTTTAATGAAGCATGCATAATTTGTGGGTTTCTATCTTGCCTTAGTTCATTTACAAGCAATAGTATATATGTATGATACTGAAATAAACTTGCCACCGTTCGGTGGATTTTACCTGACCGTCTGAATCACCTACACAATACTTACCATGCCTTCCCTGCCACGAAGACACAAGTTAGTTTGCAACAGGTTTAAATATACAAGATGATCACTGGCTTGATTGCCATAATAGACACTAGTCTATGACGAAGATGGTTTGCTACGTGCAAGAACGTGAGGCGCCGCATACCATCCCGTCCAAGTACGTGAGACTAAACGTTAGTTCCGTCCGGAGCCGGAACAGTGCCAGTGCCCAAGCAGCCGCCCGCAGGAACTATACCTTGTGCACAAGTTGTCTGTGATCGCACATTAACAATCTTACGCCCTGAGGCTACGTTAACAAGCATTCGCCCGGAGGTTACGTGATTCGCCCTGAGGCTACATGAGTACAAGACAAGCAGTATTGCATAATTTATTTACATTGCATCTACGTTCAATTCATGCATTCAGGATATAGCTTTGTACATTCAAATTTGTATCTATGCATATGATAAACATTCTGAACGAACAAGCATGCAAAGATATAACCGTTCACAAGTTTAATTGACAAGCAATATAATTCAAGCCTATTCCCTTTTTATCTTGGTATCTTTTATTATTTCATGGTATCGTTTGATCGGGGCAACAAAAATACAAGAGTTTTAGGTGTGAAGACTGGAAGCAGGGCTAGCTAATCGGGTTGGTAGCCACTCACTTGGATATTTGGAAGGGAGAAGGAAAGAGGCACTTCACGACTCCGCTCGCGAGCTGCCTACTGCTCGTTCACCTGCATCACGAACAGCTCGATCAATACTTCTTCCACTCTTTTTAATCTTGAAATTGAAGTGCAGTTCAATGAACGAAAATAATGAAACTCATCAAAACCGTTCAAGCAAAACAAGCAAATCCCAAAACCAACTCAAAGCACGAAAGCAACAAGCGACATCGAAAACCGAGGCAATAAAAGATAGCAGCAGAGAGGTCCCTCCTGACTCTGCCGCTAAGCCGATCCTTGGGGCGCGGTCCACTGAATATGGGAATCGATTCCGAAGAAACAAATCCATAACGAGGACGAGTTCTTGTTTTAATCTATCCTGATCGAACGATACCGTTTGTGTTTCTTAGCCGCGCTCCCCGCACCGGGAGAACGGGGCGCTACAGGCGCAACCCCAGGGTCGTACGGCATCACCTCCCGATGGAAACGATCATCCCGCAGGAGCGTTGGTGCGATGATTAACGCCTAGCAGGGACGGCCAATTCCTGCGGGAGATCGGGATGTGACAATCGTTCGATCTTCCACATCAGCGATCTAAGTCACGAGTCAAATCGATCTCGTCCATTCAATTAAAAACCAAGAAACCAATGGATAATTGTCATAACCCTATTTTTTAAATATTTATATGGCTATATTTTTCTGTATTTGGAGGATTCCCAATATTTGCGTATTCTTAAAATTTTATTTTATTATTGGATCTTAATTTGACTGGGATATTGAGGCTTAATTTATTTTGCAGTTAATATTTTATTGATTATTATTAAGATTAATTATTGTTGGTAATTGTGGTAGTGTTGGTATTTTACTTTGAGGATTATTATTATTATTGTCATTATTATTATTATTAATTTCTAAACCCTAACCCTACCCTCTTTTCCCTGCTCACTCACTCAGCCACTCCCCCTTTCTCTCTCTTGCTCTCACCCCCACCACAATGGAACATCCCTCACTCGCGGAGCAGCCCCCCATGGAGACTCCCTCTCTCTACCACTCTCAGGTTCTCTCTCCTTTCTCCCTCTCTCCCCTGTTTTTGCTCTCTCTCTTTCCTTCCTCTTTCTCTCTCCCTCTCTCCCCCTATCCTCCTGACCTCCCTCTCTCTCTCTCTCTTTCTCTTTCGACCTCCCTCTCACCACCACCACCACCACTTTCACCACCACCACCACTTCCACCGTGACCACCACCTCCATCACCGCCACCATCAGATCCGGCCCAACCCTGACCCAGACCCGGTGCCACCACCAACACCATAGTCGTTGTCTTCTCCATCTTCTCCGGCACTCTTCTCGGGTCTCATGCCACCGTTCCTTGGGATACGTGCATCTCAGTGTATATGTCAGCTCCTTTTGTCATGACCCGCACCCGGGGTAAGGGTACTAGTCGGAAATAACGCCCAGCCTACGCCGCAGAATCGGCGGTAGAACGCTGTCTAGAAAGTCTATCTAATATAATGAACCACCAAAAGATAGTGTACTCAATCACAGAACTAAGATAGAATGAACACGGATCAGATAAGAATAGAATAGTCATCAACTCATGAGTTTAAAATAATACATCAATGAGTCTGAAGAGTAACAAAAATAAGCTGGAGACAAATCCAGTACAAAAGAATACTATCATACTACAAGCTACACTCCAGGGTCAACTGTCTCAGTTGGGATAAGTCCCTCTTGAGCCAGGGTCTCCGAATCTAAACCCACAACATCCTGGGGTCCATAATAGGTAGGGTACTCCTCAGTGTCATCTGGAAAAATATATCCAGTCAGGAAAGGAGCAGAGTACATCTCTAACAGCAGTTCTAATCCATGATAAAAACTATGTAACAGTAAATAGCTGTGGATAAACAAGATGCACAAAATAGATACAAGAGATATATAGACAATAAGGAAATACTGGAAAAAAATACAATAATGAACAATATGTCAATGAAACAATAATACTAATGACTAAGTGTGTGAGTACTAGCTTAACATGTGATCGGCTTGGGCAAGATACAATGCGGCCTGGCTAATCATACGTGCGGTGCATGATCAACACTATTCGCTTACCAATACTTTATTCAATAGGGATTTGATCACATATCTATACTAATACTCCCCACCCCCAACTGGTATAATAGATCCAACCACGGTATGCTATGGCACTAGATTTTCCAAGAAGATAGCTAGTCTCTCCGAGAATCGGTGTCTGTACATGTACAAGATAACCAATGAAACAATACTTGCACCATATACACCATATACCAAGGAATAACATCTCATGACGAGATCCGGATATACCAATCCGTGTAACCATAGTGTCGAGAGAAACATGTAAATCTACACTAGATACAACGAACATAGAGGATATCATAAATGAGAAACTATCAGAGAATGTACTCGCCTGAAATCCAAAGAACAGTCTCACAGATGTCTGACTCGGTGCCTCGAAGACCTAGATATGGAATACCATATTAAAACAAGGTCCCGGAAAGAGAACAAGTCAAACTAGTCAACTCCTAGGTCAATAAATAAATTCTAAGTCAAAAGTCAACTATGGTCAACTCTAAAGTCAACTAAAGTCAAACCAAGGTCAACCTCACAAGAAATCTATATAAATAATATAGAAATAAAATACAACAATTTAGGAATAAAAATTAGATCCCCAAATCATACTCACACAAAGTATACTACTAATACAAATAATATATACCCTAAAATAATATATATACAAACCAATATGTATACAAATAACATAATATATTATTACAAATATTATACAAAACACATATATATACACATATATATATACTAGTATATATGCACGTGCTTTGCACGTATCTTGGAGTGGATGATTTTGATGAGTTGGTTTAACTTTGCTGCTTTTAATTATATAGGTTAAGAGTTCAACCATTGGAATTCCTTGGTAATAGCTTTGAAAACTTAGCAAGTAGCATGAACTCTTTGATTTCTATAATATATTAATGCATCCCTTAAATGGTTGTCATTGGAATTTATTGTAGGTATTATTTTTAATTAGTAAATATAATGAAGGGTATTTTTGGAAAGAAAACTTTCACGGTGAAGCCTACTTTCCTCATTATATAGTAGAATAGATACAATAATAATATATAAAATATAATTTAAAACTATCAAAGCGTCACTGAAACAGTAAACAAAACAAGATAAAATAAAACAGGTTTAATAGTGACAGTCTTGACTGTCACTGAAAATTCATCGCAGAAACTCCATATACAAAACCGCTGCTGTCACAGTTTGCTGACAGTTTCAAACTGTCACAAAAAAAAATATCGCTGAAAGGTTGCCGCTCAAAACTGCCGCAGCATTAATGACAGATCTGTCATTAATGCTGACCACTGTACAGCGGCTGCTGTTCAGACCAAATAATGACAGTTTTACTGTCATAGAAACCACTGTCAACAAAACAAATAAAAATAAATATATATATATATATATATATATATATAAATATATATATGCAATAATAATCACAATACATATATATAAATAAATAATTATATACTTATATATATATGCACATATAAACTTATAATTAAATACTAATAGTTACAACAAATGCACATATTAAAGTTCATATTTTACATGGCTAGAAGCACACCTAAAATATATACATTAATATATAAATAATTACATAATAATTATAAATAATATAATTACACAATTAAACACATAAATATATTTTATAAAACATTTATGTATAATTTATACTATTAACATAAGTACATATATAATTACATGCAAGAAAGCTACATATTATATTTGTACATCATATTAGCACACACAAAAATATATAGATCTATGCTACAATAATTATTATAATAAATACACAAAATAAATATATAATATCTATATATATTTACTAATTATAATTAAAGAATTTAAACCATACATAATTAGATCTATTCAAAAATCCACACAATTGGAGAGTATCACACCGTATCCCACTAGATCTAGGATACGCATGTGACACGAGTCCAACACACAACCAATTGTACCCCGAAGGATACAAACAAATCACAAATAATATTTATAAATAAATCAAAATATCAAAAGTAGATCTATGTGTCCGTGTCAAAATACGACATGTTCAAAGCCCCGTGTCGGAGGGAAAACCCCCAAAATAACACGTATCACCAAATAGTTGGGATACGAATCACATGTACCAAATTATGGACACGATACTAGCCCCAAACACATAAGCTCATGTCCAATTGATCTATAGGATCAATTGATACACACAACAAAATGTAAATTCGGAATTCCAACAAAATTAACACAAAAAGTACCATAACTTTCTTCATGGGTCTCCTATGAACACAAAACAAAGTCCTATGGGTAGTACATACATATAGGTTAATTTTACATGATTAAATCTCATATTTAGAAGCTATTTAAATTGGAAAATTTGAATTATACCTATTGGAAGATGGATTCCCAATGAAACCTCCAATTGAGAAGAACTTGCTTCCAAATTGTAGATCCTTGCTCCTCTTTGTAGATCCTTCCTTCCTCTAGATCCTTGCTTCCTCCTTCTCTAATGGTGAATTGGGAAGAATTTGGAATAAATTTGGTAGGGAATTGGAATAGGAATGGAGGGAATTTGGGAGTGGGAAATTCTAGATCTAGATTTGGAATGAGAATGAGAGGAGAGAGAAATTTCCCCCCTCTTTTAATAGGCCGGCCTTGCCCCTTTCCTAAGCAATTGTAAAATGTCCAATGTACCCCTTGAGGCCTCTCATGAAGAAATAATTAAGGAAGGAAGCTTCTAGTCTAATCACTTAATTAATTTAATCCATCTCCTTAACTATGGGCTTTCTAAATGGACCAAATCTAACTATTTAATTCATGTTGGTCCATGGGTCCAAACTACACTAGTTGGGTCCACTAAAATAAGTCCAAAATAATTAAATAACATCCAACAACAATTAAATAATACAACAAAAATTATTTACCATGCACAATATTTATTTAAATAGGAAATTACTAAAATACCCTTTTTCCTAAAATGTGGTAGTGACAAGTCTACCCTCCTTAAAATAATTTCGTCCTCGAAATTCAAAGACGAAAACTACCCCCAGAAAAACACAGAACAGAACTAAAGAATCACAACTAACTAATGAACAGAACATAACTAAAAATAATATACCTCAAGGTACAAACAAATATGGATAACGCTCTCGCATGTCATCCTCTCTCTCCCAGGTAGACTCCCCCGGAGAGTGATGCCTCCATGCGACGCGCACTAAAGGAATAGTCTGGTTCCTCAGCACCTTCTCTCTCCGATCCAGAATCTCAACTGGCTGCTCTGGATAGCTAAGAGTAGGGCCCACCTCTATCTCCGAGTGATCCAATACATGACTAGGATCTGCCACGTATCGTCTTAACTGCGACACATGAAACACGTTATGCACTCCCTCTAATGCAGGTGGCAAGTCTAGTCTATAAGCAACTGCACCGACCCTCTCTAGAATAGTGAAAGGTCCGATGAATCGTGGACTAAGCTTTCCGCCTCCACCGAAGCGAATCGTGCCTCGTGTCAGAGAAATCCTCAGAAATACCAAACCACCCACCTAGAAAAAAACACCATCTTAAGAACTTAATCTATAACAAACAAGAACAAGCACAAACAAAATCTAAACTATACCTCAAACTCCAAAGGTCTCCGATGGCTATCGGCCCAATGCCGCTGTCTGTCCTGCGCCACTCGAAGTCTGTCTCTGATCAAATGAACCTTCTCCGCTGCATCCACAACCATCTCTGGCCCAAGCAAAATTCTCTCTCCAACATCGTCCCAAGACAAAGGAGTACGACACCTCCGACCATATAGAGCTTCAAAAGGTGACATCTCTATACTGGCCTGGTAACTGTTGTTGTAAGCAAACTCTACCAAATGGAGATGGTCCTCCCAAGAATCCCCGAAATCTAGTACACAAGTGCGCAACATATCCTCGAGAGTCTGGATAGTCCTCTCTGACTGCCCATCTGTCTGGGGATGATATGCAGTACTGAACTTGAGCTGAGTGCCCAAACTCTCCTGCAAACTCCTTCAGAAATGAGAAGTGAAACGACTATCTCGATCTGAGACTATGCTGACGGGAACTCCGTGTATCCTAACGATCTACCTCACATACATCTCTGCCAGCTTCTCCGTAGACAAACCCACTTTGAAAGGCAAAAAGTGGGCCGACTTGGTCAATCTATCAACAATGACCCAAATCGCGTCTTTTCCTCCTGGAGATCGTGGAAGTCCGGACACAAAATCTATAGTAATGTGTTCCCACTTCCACTCTGGAATGGGTAATGGCTGAAGTAACCCTCCTGGCCTCTGCCTCTCGGCTTTCACCTGCTGGCACACTAAGCATCTGGATACAAACTGTGCCACTTCCCTCTTCATGCCATACCACCACACACTCTCTCGCATATCCCGATACATCTTGTTAGCACCTGGATGTATGGAATACTGAGAGCGATGCGCTTCCTGCAACACCTCCTCGCGCAACTACCCACTAGGCACACACAATCTAACTCCATGCCTCAAGGATCCATCCTCTGCAATAGTGAAATTATCCTCCAATCATGCTCTCACCTGAGCTCTGATACTCCTCAAAGATACATCATCATACTGTGCTGCCTTGATCCTGTCCATTAAATCTGAGTGTATCTGCAATCCCCATATCTGCATAGCACACCCAGGAACAATCACCTCAATGCCCAAGCTCTCCAAGTCCTCCAACAGATATCGATCCTGCGTCAAGAACATAGCTACCGGATACCTGCTCAAAGCATCGGCAACTACATTGGCTTTCCCAGGATGATATTGCAAAGAGATATCAAAATCCTTTATCAATTCCAACCACCGACGCTGCCTCATGTTCAACTCCTTCTGCGTGAAAACGTACTTCAAGCTTTTGTGGTCTGTGAAGATCTCCACACGCTCTCCGTACAAATAATATTTCCACAACTTCAGGGCGAATATGACAGCTGCCAACTCCAAATCATGGGTAGGATAGTTCTTTTCATGAGTACGCAATTGCCTGGATGCATAGGTAATCACTTTCCCATGCTGCTGAAGAACACAACCTAAACCCTTCCCCGATGCATCACTATAAATAGTGAAACCTCCGGACCCTGATGGCAATGTCAAAATAGGAGTAGACGTCAACCTCTTCTTCAACTCCTCAAAAGCAACCTGACAATCCTCCGTCCAAACAAACTCCACATCCTTCCTTGTGAGTCTGGTCATCGGCTCGGCAATCCTCGAAAAATCTTGCACAAACTTCCTGTAATAGCCTGCCAATCCCAAGAAACTCCTGATCTCTGCTACTGAACTCGGAGTCTTCCAAGATTCCACTGCTGAAATCTTCTTCGGATCCACTGAAATACCATCACCAGTCACAACATGCCCCAAGAATTCTACTTTGTCCAAGAAAAACTCATATTTGGACAACTTTCCATACAGCTTCTCCTTTCTCAGCACATCCAACACAATCCTCAAATGCTCCTCATGCTCCTCCGGTCCTCGAGTATATGAGTATGTCGTCGATGAACACCACCACGAACTTGTCAAGGTACTGGTGGAACACCTTGTTCATCAAGTTCATAAATACCGCCGGTGCATTAGTCAAACCAAACGGCATCACCATAAACTCGAACTGACCATACCGAGTTCTAAAAGCAGTCTTCGGTATGTCCTCCGGCTTCACCTTCACTTGATGGTAGCCTGATCTCAAATATATCTTAGAAAATACCTTCGCACCACTCAACTGATCAAACAGATCATCAATCCGTGGCAAAAGATACTTATTCTTGATAGTAAGATTATTCAAAGCCCTGTAATCAATGCACATACGCACCGATCCATCCTTCTTCGGTACAAACAATACCGGGGCTCCCCATGGTGAAGAACTCGATCTGATAAACCCCTTATCCTGTAATTCGTCCACCTGCTTCTTCAACTCGACCAGCTCGCTGTTGTTTACTCTATAGACATGTTACGAAATTGGTTCTGCACCTGGCACCAAATCTATAGAAAATTCAACATCTCGATCTGGTGGCAATCCTGGCAATTCTTCAGGAAACACATCCAAGAATTATGCTATCAACGGATGTGGCAACTCCTTGTCTTCTACCATAGCTCCACAAATAATGCCTTCTTCCTGTTTTGCAGCTCCTCTAGTAAACTCAAACTCTGGCTCTCCTGGCGGACCAAACAAAACTCTACCTCCTCTACAGTCTATGCTAGCACGGTGCCTACTCAACCAATCCATCCCAAGTACAATGTCATAGCTTGGAAGTGGCATTACAAGTAGACACGCACTCAACTCCCGGCCTCCCAGAGTAACTCTCCGATCCTTGCAAATATCATTAACCAAGATAATGCCTCCCCCGGTCATGATCTTGCAAGTCCTAAGCAAAGACTCAGCTACCAAACCATGCTTCAGAGCAAAAGAAACAGATACAAAACTATGGGAAGCACCACTATCAACAAAGCTAAAGATGGAACGGAATCAAGAAGAATAGAACCTGCGATAACATCTCCGGTGGGTTCCTCCTCTTCGACGGTCATAGCAAACGCTCGTCCCTGTCGAGCACCTCCCTGCTGTTGATGCTGGACAAAATGCTGCTGCTGTGTCGGAAGTGGTCCCCTCGGCTGTGCTGCAGGTGGTCTCGTCTGTGTCCTCGGAGCTGGAGCTGCTCCTTGAACTGCACGACGAGGACACTCCCTCGATTGATGCCTTTCAGTACCATAATACAAACAAACTCCTAGCCTCCTCCTGTAAACTTCCCAGATGTGGCCGGGCTTCTTGCAAAAGTTGCATGGGGCCTGCTGTAACTGCCTCTGCTGCTGAGGTGCCTGGTGAAAAGGTGCTCTAGCTGGAGTCTGGTTCTGCTGTGGCTGCTGGAAAGGTCTGGACTGGAAATGAGGACGTTTGGCAGATACTGCACTGCCGTTGGCCCCCAGAAAAGAATCACGGTCTCTCTTGGTCTTCAAACCCAGATCCCGCTCAACCTTGCGTGCCTCCACAAGTATCTCCGAGTATGTCTCATAAAAAGACGGAATAAGAATCTTCACCTCCCAGTTTAGACCCTCTCGGAAACGAATAGCTCGAACCTCCGGCTCCCTCACCAAGTACTCTGCAAATCGGCTCAACCTACCGAACTCCGCAGCATATTCCTCCACAGACATGCTTCCCTGAATGAGACTCTCAAATTGTCTCCCCAAGTCAAGCCTGTCTATCCGAGCGAAAAACTTCTTCTTGAAAAGGTCCTTGAATACCTCCCAAGATTGTCCTGCGTTAACTAGAACCAGCTCATTCCTGAACCAAGTACGAGCGACGTCGAACAGTTAAAGTCCTACCGCCTATACCTTCAGATCTTCAGAAAGACGGGACACCCTCATAAGACGCTCAATATCCTCGAGCCAATCATCAGGATAGACAATGCCCTCCGTCCCTTTAAAAACCCTAGGCTCCAGTTTCTCGAAGTCCTGAATGTTGCCTGGCCGAAGCTGAGCAACTTGAGGAACAACCTGCTGCTGGATCGGAACTCCTCTCTCAACTACAGCACGAGCAAGCTGATGAGCACTCTCGATGCCCTGTCGTAGAACGTTGGTCTGCCTCTGATGTGCCTCTGACTGAGCCCTCTATGCCTCGAGCATCTCACGAAACAGTGTAAACTTCTGTGACGCCTCTGCTGGCACAGGAGGTGGAGGTGGAAGCCCCTCAGATACAGCTGGCACAGTCCTCTGAGTAGGTGGTGGACCTCCAAAAGCAGCTGACACTCCAATCACCAGAGAAGTGACTGGTGCAGGCCCTCGGGATGTCGCAGACCTCTCAGAAGCTGCTCTCCCCTGCTGTGATCTAGTCTTAGGCGGCATCCTGAGACAAAGCGAAAGAAAGAATCAATATGGCACAAGATGTAAGACATCAAGGAAAGGTCAGTTTAAGAGATCAAGTATTAATACCAAAGGAGAATAGTTGAATCAAAAGAATTTTCCTAGATGTGATTGAGTATCTCAGACATATCCTATATCCTATTGCAGGCTCGCAGTAGTACAACTAAGTTGTCGCACTACCACGACATCACATACTTGTGAAGCTAGACCTGCATGGGCCACCACCAAAAATGTGTCACCGCACCCGGGGTAAGGGTACTAGTCGGAAATAACGCCCAGCCTACGCCGCAGAATCGGCGGTAGAACGCTGTCTAGAAAGTCTATCTAATATAATGAACCACCAAAAGATAGTGTACTCAATCACATAACTAAGATAGAATGAACACGGATCAGATAAGAATAGAATAGTCATCAACTCATGAGTTTAAAATAATATATCAATGAGTCTGAAGAGTAACAAAAATAAGCTGGAGACAAATCCAGTACAAAAGAATACTATCATACTACAAGCTACACTCCAGGGTCAACTGTCTCAGTTGGGATAAGTCCCTCTTGAGCCAGGGTCTCCGAATCTAAACCCACAATATCCTGGGGTCCATAATAGGTAGGGTACTCCTCAGTGTCATCTGGAAAAATATATCTAGTCAGGAAAGGAGCAGAGACATCTCTAACAGCAGTTCTAATCCATGATAAAAACTATGTAACAGTAAATAGCTGTGGATAAACAAGATGCACAAAATAGATACAAGAGATATATAGACAATAAGAAAATACTGGAAAGAAATACAATAATAAACAATATGCCAATGAAACAATAATACTAATGACTAAGTGTGTGAGTACTAGCTTAACATGTGATCGGCTTGGGCAAGATACAATGCGGCCTGGCTAATCATACGTGCGGTGCATGATCAACACTATTCGCTTACCAATACTTTATTCAATAGGGATTTGATCACATATCTATACTAATACTCCCCACCCCCAACTGGTATAATAGATCCAACCACGGTATGCTATGGCACTAGATTCCCTAAGAAGATAGCTAGTCTCCTCGAGAATCGGTGTCTGTACATGTACAAGATAACCAATGAAACAATACTTGCACCATATACACCATATACCAAGGAAACATCTCATGACGAGATCCGGATATACCAATCCGTGTAACCATAGTGTCGAGAGAAACATGTAAATCTACACTAGATACAACGAACATAGAGGATATCATAAATGAGAAACTATCAGAGAATGTACTCGCCTGAAATCCAAAGAACAGTCTCACAGATGTCTGACTCGGTGCCTCGAAGACCTAGATATGGAATACCATATTAAAACAAGGTCCCGGAAAGAGAACAAGTCAAACTAGTCAACTCCTAGGTCAATAAATAAATTCTAAGTCAAAAGTCAACTATGGTCAACTCTAAAGTCAACTAAAGTCAAACCAAGGTCAACCTCACAAGAAATCTATATAAATAATATAGAAATAAAATATAACAATTTAGAAATAAAAATTAGATCCCCAAATCATACTCACACAAAGTATACTACTAATACAAATAATATATACCCTAAAATAATATATATACAAACCAATATGTATACAAATAACATAATATATTATTACAAATATTATACAAAACACATATATATACACATATATATATATACAATAATAATATATAAAATATAATTTAAAACTGTCAAAGCGTCACTGAAACAATGAACAAAACAAGATAAAATAAAAACAGGTTTAATAGTGATAGTCTTGACTGTCACTGAAAATTCATCGCAGAAACTCCATATACAAAACCGCTGCCGTCAAAGTTTGCTGACAGTTTTAAACTGTCACAAAAAAAACATCGCTGAAAGGTTGCCGCTCAAAACTGCCGCAGCATTAATGACAGATCTGTCATTAATGCTGACCACTGTACAGCGGCTGCTGTTCAGACCAAATAATGACAGTTTTACTGTCATAGAAACCACTGTCACCAAAACAAATAAAAATATAAAAAAAAATATATATATAAATATATATATGCAATAATAATCACAATACATATATATAAATAAATAATTATATACTTATATATATATGCACATATAAACTTATAATTAAATACTAATAGTTACAACACATGCACATATTAATGTTCATATTTTACATGGCTAGAAGCACACCTAAAATATATACATTAATATACAAATAATTACATAATAATTATAAATAATATAATTACACAATTAAATACATAAATATATTTTATAAAATATTTATGTATAATTTATACTATTAACATAAGTACATATATAATTACATGCAAGAAAGCTACATATTATATTTGTACATCATATTAGCACACACAAAAATATATAGATCTATGCTACAATAATTACTATAATAAATACACAAAATAAATATATAATATCTATATATATTTACTAATTATAATTGAAGAATTTAAACCATACATAATTAGATCTATTCAAAAATCCATACAATTGGAGAGTATCACACCGTATCCCACTAGATCTAGGATACGCATGTGACACGAGTCCAACACACAACCAATTATACCCCGAAGGATACAAACAAATCATAAATAATATTTATGAATAAATCAAAGTGTCAAAAGTAGATCTATGTGTCCGTGTCAAAATACGACATGTTCAAAGCCCCGTGTCGGAGGGAAAACCCCCAAAATGACACGTATCACCAAATAGTTGGGATACGAACCACATGTACCAAATTATGGACACGATACTAGCCCCAAACACATAAGCTCATGTCCAATTGATCTATAGGATTAATTGATACACACAACAAAATGTAAATTCGGAATTCCAACAAAATTAACACAAAAAGCACCATAACTTTCTCCATGGGTCTCCTATGAACACAAAACAAAGTCCTATGGGTAGTACATACATATAGGTTGATTTTACATGATTAAATCTCAAATTTAGAAGCTATTTAAATTGGAAAATCTGAATTATACCTATTGGAAGATGGATTCCCAATGAAACCTCCAATTGAGAAGAACTTGCTTCTAAATTGTAGATCCTTGCTCCTCTTTGTAGATCCTTGCTTCCTTCCTCTAGATCCTTACTTCCTCCTTCTCTAATGGTGAATTGGAAAGAATTGGAATAAATTTGGTAGGAAATTGGAATAGGAATGGAGGGAATTTGGGAGTGGGAAATTCTAGATCTAGATTTGGAATGAGAATGAGAGGAGAGAGAAATTTCCCCCCTCTTTTAATAGGCCGGCCTTGCCCCTCTCCCAAGCAATTGTAAAATGTCCAATGTATCCCTTGGGGCCTCTCATGAAGAAATAATTAAGAAAGGAAGCTTCTAGTCTAATCACTTAATTAATTTAATCCATCTCCTTAACTATGGGCTTTCTAAATGGGCCAAATATAACTATTTAATTCATGTTGGTCCATGGGTCCAAACTACACTAGTTGGGTCCACTAAAATAAGTCCAAAATAATTAAATAACATCCAACAACAATTAAATAATACAACAAAAATTATTTACCATGCACAATATTTATTTAAATAGGAAATTACTAAAATACTCTTTTTCCTTAAATGTGGTAGTGACAAGTACCAAAAACGTGTCACGACCCGCACCCGGGGTAAGGGTACTAGTCGGAAACATCGCCCAGCCTACACCGCAGAATCGGCGGTAGAACGCTGTCTAGAAAGTCTATCTAATATAATGAACCACCAAAAGATAGTGTACTCAATCACAGAACTAAGATAGAATGAACACGGATCAGATAAGAATAGAATAGTCATCAACTCATGAGTTTAAAATACTACATCAATGAGTCTGAAGAGTAACAAAAATAAGCTGGAGACAAATCCAGTACAAAAGAATACTATCATACTACAAGCTACACTCCAGGGTCAACTGTCTCAGTTGGGATAAGTCCCTCTTGAGCCAGGGTCTTCGAATCTAAACCCACAACATCCTGGGGTCCATAATAGGTAGGGTACTCCTCAGTGTCATCTGGAAAAATATATCTAGTCAGGAAAGGAGCAGAGTACATCTCTAACAGCAGTTCTAATCCATGATAAAAACTATGTAACAGTAAATAGCTGTGGATAAACAAGATGCACAAAATAGATACAAGAGATATATAGACAATAAGGAAATACTGGAAAGAAATACAATAATGAACAATATGCCAATGAAACAATAATACTAATGACTAAGTGTGTGAGTACTAGCTTAACATGTGATCGGCTTGGGCAAGATACAATGCGGCCTGGCTAATCATACGTGCGGTGCATGATCAACACTATTCGCTTACCAATACTTTATTCAATAGGGATTTGATCACATATCTATACTAATACTCCCCACCCCAACTGGTATAATAGATCCAACCACGGTATGCTATGGCACTAGATTCCCCAAGAAGATAGCTAGTCTCCCCGAGAATCGGTGTCTGTACATGTACAAGATAACCAATGAAACAATACTTGTACCATATACACCATATACCAAGGAATAATATCTCATGACGAGATCCGGATATACCAATCCGTGTAACCATAGTGTTGAGAGAAATATGTAAATCTACACTAGATACAACGAACATAGAGGATATCATAAATGTGAAACTATCAGAGAATATACTCGCCTGAAATCCAAAGAACAGTCTCACAGATGTCTGACTCGGTGTCTCGAAGACCTAGATATGGAATACCACATTAAAATAAAGTCCCGGAAAGAGAACAAGTCAAACTAGTCAACTCCTAGGTCAATAAATAAATTCTAAGTCAAAAGTCAACTATGGTAAACTCTAAAGTCAACTAAAGTCAAACCAAGGTCAACCTCACAAGAAATCTATATAAATAATATAGAAATAAAATACAACAATTTAGGAATAAAAATTAGATCCCCAAATCATACTCACACAAAGTATACTACTAATACAAATAATATATACCCTAAAATAATATATATACAAACCAATATGTATACAAATAACATAATATATTATTACAAATATTATACAAAATACATATATATACACATATATATATATACAATAATAATATATAAAATATATTTTAAAACTGTCAAAGCGTCACTGAAACAGTGAACAAAATAAGATAAAATAAAAACAGGTTTAATAGTGACAGTCTTGACTGTCACTAAAAATTCGTCGCAGAAACTCCATATACAAAACCGCTGCTGCCACAGTTTGCTGACAGTTTCAAACTGTCACAAAAAAAAACATCGCTGAAAGGTTGCCGCTCAAAACTGCCGCAGCATTAATGACAGATCTGTCATTAATGCTGACCACTGTACAGCGGCTGCTGTTCAGACCAAATAATGACAGTTTCACTGTCATAGAATCCACTGTCACCAAAACAAATAAAAATATAAAAATATATATATATATATATATATATATATATATATATATATATATATAAATATATATATGCAATAATAATCACAATACATATATATAAATAAATAATTATATACTTATATATATATGCACATATAAACTTATAATTAAATACTAATAGTTACAACACATGCACATATTAATGTTCATATTTTACATGGCTAGAAGCACACCTAAAATATATACATTAATATACAAATAATTACATAATAATTATAAATAATATAATTACACAATTAAACACATAAATATATTTTATAAAAC
Source organism: Iris macrosiphon (assembly GCA_036927795.1). Taxonomy (NCBI): domain Eukaryota; kingdom Viridiplantae; phylum Streptophyta; class Magnoliopsida; order Asparagales; family Iridaceae; genus Iris; species Iris macrosiphon. The sequence continues at coordinate 162,156,702 of JAYESA010000004.1, forward strand.
ATTTATGTATAATTTATACTATTAACATAAGTACATATATAATTACATGTAAGAAAGCTACATATTATATTTGTACATCATATTAGCACACACAAAAATATATAGATCTATGCTACAATAATTACTATAATAAATACACAAAATAAATATATAATATCTATATATATTTACTAATTATAATTGAAGAATTTAAACCATACATAATTAGATCTATTCAAAAATCCACACAATTGGAGAGTATCACACCGTATCCCACTAAATCTAGGATACGCATGTGACACGAGTCCAACACACAACCAATTGTACCCCGAAGGATACAAACAAATCACAAATAATATTTATGAATAAATCAAAGTGTCAGAAGTAGATCTATGTGTCCGTGTCAAAATACGACATGTTCAAAGCCCTGTGTCGGAGGAAAAACCCCCAAAATGACACGTATCACCAAATAGTTGGGATACGAACCACATGTACCAAATTATGGACATGACACTAGTCCCAAACACATAAGCTTATGTCCAATTGATCTATAGGATCAATTGATACACACAACAAAATGTAAATTCGGAATTCCAACAAAATTAACACAAAAAACACCATAACTTTCTCCATGGGTCTCCTATGAACACAAAACAAAGTCCTATGGGTAGTACATACATATAGGTTAATTTTACATGATTAAATCTCAGATTTAGAAGCTATTTAAATGGAAAAATCTGAATTATACCTATTGGGAGATGGATTCCCAATAAAATCTCCAATTGAGAAGAACTTGCTTCCAAATTGTAGATCCTTGCTCCTCTTTGTAGATCCTTGCTTCCTTCCTCTAGATCCTTGCTTTCTCCTTCTCTAATGGTGAATTAGGAAGAATTTGGAATGAATTTGGTAGAGAATTGGAATGGGAATGGAGGGAATTTGGGAGTGGGAAATTCTAGATCTAGATTTGGAATGAGAATGAGAGAAGAGAGAAATTTCCCTCCTCTTTTAATAGGCCGGCCTTGCCCCTCTCCCAAGCAATTGTAAAATGTCCAATGTACCCCTTGGGGCCTCTCATGAAGAAATAATTAAGGAAGGAAGCTTCTAGTCTAATCACTTAATTAATTTAATCCATCTCCTTAACTATGGGCTTTCTAAATGGGCCAAATCTAACTATTTAATTCATGTTGGTCCATGGGTCCAAACTATACTAGTTGGGTCCACTAAAATAAGTCCAAAATAATTAAATAACATCCAACAATAATTAAATAATACAATAAAAATTATTTACCATGCACAATATTTATTTAAATAGGAAATTACTAAAATATCATTTTTCCTAAAATGTGGTAGTGACACCTTTTTCCCGTGCTATCTTGGTTCACTTATTGATTTGGATAGTGGGATGCCTCGAGCCCCACGCTGCCTCGAGCACCGTACTATCTCGGGTTGTGTGTCGCCTTGGTTTTTATGCCCCTCGGCGTTTGTGCCTTTCCTCGTAATTCCTACTGCATCGATTTGTGCATACGCACCAATTTATGTGCTGCATCGATTTGCATAATTCGTGTTTCCAGGGAGTTCGTGCGCATCTCAATTTACCTGCATGTTTAATTTCTTACTCATCTCGATATTCGTGCTACTTCGGATCTCGTGCACGTCTCGATCTATGTGCACATCTTAATTTAAGTGTCTGTATCGATCCACGTACCTTAATTTCCGTGTTAGATCCTTACACCGCTTGTGGGATCCGCACGATATAGCCTCCTGTCATCCCTTGTGATTTTATTTATATTTTATTATTTGGTGCTAATGATTGTTTGTTGTGTGTTTTGAGGACCCCGATGGACGTGACAGCTTGGATCTTGGTTGGCCGAAGACTTGCGTATCTAGCCGAGGACACGAGCACGACCTGGTTATGAGCATCATCCCTATATGTCCGTGTCCGACTCGCGGTCGGGTTATGGGTTGGCACTAGATTATTGGACTTGTTTATTGTGGTTTGGTTAAAAAGATAAGACTCTGTGGTTGTGCGTCCTGCATGACAATTCTTGTTGATTGTGTTGGCATGGTGCCTAGTACGCATTGTAGCGCTGCTGGAGGCCGAGATTTAGTGTTCTTGGTTTGGGATTCTACGGTGGGTTGCGCTGGGTGGATATTATTTTATTTTCCAGGTTATGTTTCGGTCTTAGAAATATAGGGGAGGTTCTGCCAAAATTTTCTAGACCTTTGGTCAGTAATTTGATTTGGATTCTGATTTAGAAAATTGATTCAAGGATTTCATTCGTGGATTTGATTTGTTCGAGGGTTTGATTCAAAATTAATTGGGGAATTTATTCGATAATTTGATTTATAATTTTGTTTGAAAGATTTGGTTTGGAAGATTTGGTTTAGGATCTTGGTTCATGATTTGATTCGATATATGATTCAGGATTTGATTTGGGAACTTGATTCGGAGATTCATGATTCGATTCAGAGATTTGACTCGAGATTTGGTTTTATATTATACGTGTAGTATTTATTTACCCTTGTTTGTCGGATAGAGTAAGGGGGTAGTTCTACTCAGAAGACGGTCAGCGACCCCGGTCCTTGTTTGGTTTAAGGGTCGTGGTTCTGCTCCAAAGTGGTTCACGTATTTCCTTACCACTGTCCGACGACATTAATTATTAAATCCATGTTTCCATATTTCTTTCCAGGTATTATCCTAGATTAACCTGATTGGACTAGCAGTTGCCTTTTATCGGGATTGTGAACTTTGGATAAATTCAAGGATTGAATATTATTTTAAATTAGAAGTATAATCTTGGAATATTGACTTGGCAAGCTTTTGTGTACTCTATTAGACTTTGCAAGCCCGGGCTAGAGGCATAATATTGTTATTATTGGATTTCTCGGACTTGGACTATTGTGCGAGTATTTCGCGGAACGAGACAAATATTGAGGTTATCAATATTTATTTTTATCTGACTTTCCAAGTGCCCAGTATATGTTATATCTATAATTTGGTAGACCTAAGTGATCTTGTATGATTGGGCAACATAATATTTAGTGGTTTTATCCCTTATTTTATAAGGAGAATATATACATATATATGGTGGATCAAAGAGTTTTGTACATGACATGGTGGATCAAGAGTATCTGTGGCTGACCCGGTTTGGTGGAATCTATATTTTATATACCGGATGTTATGGGACTTGTCAACTGATAGCATATGATCACTGGTTCAGTGGACTTTGTGAGGAGAGAATTTTACTCGACTGACTGACTTATCGTATATCCTGACTTAACTACTTATATCCGTGCTGATACATTTACTACCTGCTATGCGTTCCTATGTACATGTGCACTGAGGTGCGATATATCTTTCTATGTGCTACGTGTTACATGCTTCCTATACTACATGATATGTGACATTATATGATTTCTCCAGCACGAGATTTGTAGTTGGTCAGTGATCATAGCTTAGCGTGGCTGGATTATGTGTATTGATTATTGTATTACGCTCAGGGTAGATCTAGGTTAGAACCGATAAGAACCAACATAGATTCGCACATAGTGTACCCGTACTACGGTACGACATTCTAGGATGATGATGATCGTGTGACCACGACACGAGATTTTATATAACTATATGGTTAATCAGGTAGCTAATATTGGTAGAAGCATTGGGAGGGAACATAATCCCTAGATTGTGCATGCGGGTCGCTCATTGTAGTGCAAAGCTGGACCCCACGGATACTATGTATCATCCGTACTAGTGGAGTATAATATCTGATTACTATATGTACTATGCGTTCTATGTGATCTTAGCACGGTGGCCTTACGAGGGACCAGTGCATACTCTACATGCTATGCAATATTATTATTGGTTAGGCTAGCCCTGCTTGATCATAGCACGATATGAGGATTCCTATATTGTATTACTGGGGTAAACCAAACTCCACCTATTAAGCTGTTGGTATCTGAGTGTTCGTTCATTCATATAATTTTATGGTATGTTGCTTGCTAGTCGGCTGGTACATAGTCTGTTCCGGTGCAGTGACTCATTCCCTTGTCCTTGTTTGGTGTAGGGGTGTATTACTATTCTGATGACAGATTACGGATTCTAGTGGACGATACAGGTATTAGTGGATGATATGATGATTTGTGATTGATTGTTGATTCCTTATCTAGGGTATGCTGCTTTCTAGTATATGTTAGTAGATGCTGGATGTTACACTGTAGATGCTGCTTAGTTTATGTTTATACTTGGTAATTGTGCGTTGGCACCACACGATTCTTTTATCCTGATTATTGCTATTATTATATGTCTTTATGTTATATGTTTCTTGTTGGGTTTTCTTCGTCCGTCCTTGAGCCTTCATTTCTAGTACTTATTGTGGTTGGCCTGACCAATCCTGGATTGTTCCCAGATTGCCTATGATCGACCCTATGGATCTTCCAGACCTGGCTTGGAGGATGCGCTTTAGTTCCAAATCATATTGAAAAGTATGTGGAAAGGTACTCTCATCTACATCTTTTTTTACTGTAGACTTCCTGATTATCATTTAGTATTTTTGACCGTTTGGTCTTACCTGATTTCCAGTTGATATCATTCTTGATGCTTATTTTATTGTGGTTGCCTGTGGATATGATATCAGATTTAGGCCATAGATTGTATTGCATGCTAGGATACCCAATATGACTGATTACCGTGACCGTCGTATGACGTTCTATACCATGTACGTGGGAGCTGGCCATGTCCGTCCCCGTATTTATCCAGTATTCTGGGAGCAGGGCACAACAATAATAGAAAGTATCGGTTACTATGCACAAAAATATCTCAAAAGCAAAATAAATATCTGCCGACGGTATACCATCGGTATGTCGCAGTATACCGTCGGTATGTCACAGTATACCGGCGGTATGCCGGTCAGTGAGTCAAGTTTCAATTATGAGAAATTTTAAGATTTTGCGAGATCCAATAAAACATAGTATACAATATAAAATACTATCCATATACGAATACAGATACTGTGAGACGGGTCTCACAAAAGTGCACCAATTTTTCTGTAACATTATTGATAAGCCTGTACACAAATTAACATTATCCATCTTGGACCGTAGCTGGTTAGATGATTATTCTTTCAGTGTAGGTAGCGATCCTTCCGAATCACCAATGCTAGTTTGTCATCATAGCTACTATGCTAGTACATCTGTACCATTCGTTTGGGCTGATATAATCCCGATGCCCCGACGATCGTTCGAGAACTTTACCATGTGTACAAGTTGTCCATGGCCATACAAATACGTGAACATCTAGACTCTACACAAATATATTGTATAAATCTAAAATAAGCACACAACATATTTCTACTCAGCATTACCCTTCCTCGAGCCATCGTTCGCATAACTCTTCCCAGTCTAGGGACATTGTCTTGGCGACCTAACGGTCCCAAACATTTTTATGTTACTTCTCTGAAATATCAATGCTATAGTCTTCATGTCTAAGCAATAGAATAATATAATATATGATTCTCTACGACAATGCTACAATCCATGTGATAAAATACATCAATAGTACAACAATCTACTTTATAGAAGAAGCTGGGATAGTCTAAGTGATAAGATCACGCATTTTCTACCTTACACAAGTTTATACATAGATGTATGCTCAGAGGTAATATGGACATGGCAAACCTTGTTGGGGATAATCGGTTATGATAATAGTTCAGAGGTGATGTGGACGTGAACTAATGTCCAAGGAAACTGATTATGAGTGGTCTACCCGAAAGTGTGGATAGACCTGAAGGTAGCTCCGTTGGGGAGCTTTTTGAGGATCCATTGTCTGTTGAGTATTAAGGATTCCTGAATACAGACAATGACTTTCATCAAACTTTTGTTGAAGAGAAGTGTATATTGTGCTTACATACTTGCTGGGGATGACCAACGGGGAACATACACTGTATATTTCAGTTGTCTAGATGATAGTAAAGGGAGTACAAGTCTAGCTAAGATATAGTACTTTTTGAGGAACTTGTCGTTGATAGGCATCATGAGCAAGTCGCCATTGGATTTTGCAAGCCGGGAGGCATCGTTGGAGAACACAAACTCCACGATGAACTGACCCTCCCATTTAGGTTAGAATTTGTCGACCATCTTGTCGGTCATGACCATCGGTCTTCTTACTGTCAAGACGAGGTCACCCACTTATTAAGTCCTTTTCTTGACCCGTTTGTTGAAGGCTCCTGAGAAGCGTTCTTGATACAGCTTAACAACTGTTGAGCCAAGAGGCATTTTTTTAGTGCTTCTAACTCTTGTAGCCGTCAGCTGTGATTGTCGTCAAAGGTCAATTGGTTGGAGAGGGCCACTCGGAGTGACAGAATTTAGATCTCAAGTGGGAGGACAACTTCGCTTCCGTAAACTAAGGAGAATAACGTACTACCAGTCGACGTCCGGACCATTGTTCGATAAGCCCCGAGATAATCATCCAGCTTCTCATTTCAGTCGCGCTTATTGGATGACACAAAACTGTTTGAGTAGCTTTATGATGGTCTTATTGAATGCTTTCGCCAGACCATTTGTTGCTGGATTGTTGTAACCTCCCCTATTTTTTTAGAAAATTTTCTTTTATAATAATAGGAATAATAATACGTATAATAACAAAATACCAATAATTAGTAATAAAATAAATAATAATAATAATAAATATATTAAGAAAAAAATAAATCTTATACTAAAACACTACTGAACCCGCGATACCCCCGGCCTATGACCGACCCTCACATCTCCCTCTCTATATAAACACTCTAAACCAAAACCCTAACCCTAATCTCCTTCTCTAATCTTAACACTAACCCTAACCCTCATCCAGCATCTCTGTCCAGACCCCTTGCACACCACCGTTCGCCGTCGTCCGACAGCCAACCCCCCCAACCCGCATAACCGACAGAAACAGCCAGTTCTGGCACCCTATTTCCCTACCTCGTAACTCGAACACATGACAAAAATCAAATTTTCTTGAATCTATGTAATGCCTACTTAACCTAGTTTATGAATATGTAATTTACAATATTTGGTTTCGTAGAAATCTGGTAGAAAAATCGAGTCCAAAACTCGAAAAAACTATATTTTCTGATATGACAGAAACAGTCCAAGTACCCCTGTTTACGTTCTGTTTTCTTCCAAATCACATAGTATTTTTGAAATCTATTTGAACAAAATTTTAAACAAAATATACAAGAATAATTCTGTTCTTTTAGTTTTTATTTTGTTTCTTTATTTGCTGAATTAAACCTGTTCAAACTTGAACAAAAAAACTATATTTTCATAAACTAAAATTTTGTGATACAGAGTTAGCCCAGCCAAATGGGACCACTTTGTCGCATACTAATAGCACTGAAAGATGCACATGGTATATCCTGATGTTTGAACTTTTACGAAAATTGATTTGGACGTGTGTGCGCGCCGAAATCAATCCGTATCCGCAAAAAGTCCTCCGTATCAGTGTTTTATAAATTACTCCACTAGTTGATGTACCGTCGTTAGATCGTAACAAAACTTATGCCATTGGACTCGCATCGTTTGACTTGTCCTGTGACCCAAATTTTGTTTGATTCTGAGATAGTAGACAAATTGCCTTTTCTTGGGTCCCACGATTTGACTTGACGAACGATTTTGTGATCAGCTTACTGAAATCCAAAATTGGATATACTGTTGAGTTTGTATCGTCGATTATGATTTTTTTGACCTATAATATGTCCAATTTAGAGACCTTTAGCCTTGACACATTTTTGGTGCAAAATAGGCCACATGTGGACTCCGCTTTGGGCTAAAATTACCATTTTGCCCCTGTATACAGATTGGACGAAAGGATAGTAATTTCTTACTATCTCATTAATTTTGGAGATGTTGGTGATATTTATTTTAGCATCCAAAGATGTTCATTCAGGGTCCCTACTTTTCGATTCTTTGTGCTTGTCGTCTGGACGTCTATACTATACTAATTGCTTGCCATGCAAGTATACATTACCACAGTACTGTTTAGTATATTCAATCTCTGCATATTTATTATTTTATTATTTATTTCTATTTATTTTTCTATATATAAAGTTGTGCATCCAAGAAAGACTTGGGTGAAATGACGGTTGCGTCATCTCTTATCTCTTACTTTTATTTTGCATGTTGACCTAGTTTTACGAGACCACCCCATAGAGATGAGGTATTCTTATATCTCTTCGGCCCTGACATATATTATGAGTCTTATGTAGGACACAGACTTGCGTAATAGGCTGACCCTATTTACATAAAGGTCATACGACGGATAAGAAATAACTGCTAATAGAGATATATTATTTTAGCAGCCTTAGCAGTTACTAGAGGTTTGCGTTTTATGGATTGACATGTTAGTAGCATTAGTTGGAGAGAAAATAAGTAAGAGTATGTGACTCCTTTATACTTTTCTTTTATTGGCCCGTAAGCTCCGCTGGAGACGCGAGGCGTTATGACCCCATAATTTACTGCAGGCCTATGACGATCAAAAGACGTTATGCCAGTGGCTCATGGATCTCCGAGGGAACTATGTTTATCCCATTATTTTAGCCAGATAGTCCATGCACAAAAAGTTGTTATTAAACTGCATATCACAAAGACTGGTTAGGTGACCATGTTGGATGTTTAGTTTCAGTACATTACTGCCATGATTTTATGTATCTTGTTACGTCCCTCTGAGGACCTAGTCCCTTTCCAGGTATAGACGATCAGGACTATCCACATGAGTACGGACCGAGACCTGATTCTTCTATCGAGGAGGTCTTACCTTCTGAGCATCTTTGATTATCTCTTGCGATGGATCTTTTAGTTGATACTCTTTTATTATTATTTTATTTTATATTGGAGTTTTATCATCCTCTCTTATTTTAGTTTGCTATAGTCGTTGGTAGTGGATTTGTCTCCACCCAACTATTATTTTGGATTATTTGGACTTGAATATTTGGATCTATTTGATTAGTTTATTTCTCTATTTATTGACTTGCGTCTGTGGATGAGATTTAGTTGCCTGTGACTTGTGACATTATGTACCACATGTGAATTATTATTCATATACAACATATGTATGAGTTATAGTTTTCATATATTGGAGTTGTTATATACATACGGCTGGCATGCTTATGTATTCCTAGTCCTACGTATTTTGGGACTGGGCGTGACATTATTTTGTGGTGGTCTCTGCAGGTCGAGAGTACATTGTCTCGGTTACGTTACTATACCAAACAAGCCTGCAAATAGGATTAGAGTATAGGATTTTATCAACTTATTTAATCATCTTCCTTTATTCCAATTTCGTACTCTCCTTGACTGCTTGATTTGCATCTAACTTGAACTTGTTCTAACGTTGTCCTTATCTTCGTGCCCAGCAAGATGAATCCTCCTAATGGACGTGTTGCTACCCTCGCCATCACTGCAGGCGACTCAGTGACATATGAGATATCTGAATTCTGCCTTCATCAACGATGTCCCCGACTATACCACTCCAGCCGGGACAATCATTGTAGGTAGGCCATACACCACCATATGTTCAGCAGGACCCTCAGACTCCAGCACCTCCGGTTGGGCATCAACTGCAATAAACTGTAAATCCCTAAGGTGGGAGTATGCTACCACCGCCACCCCAGTTTTTGCCTTAGTTTGCCTTGTAGATACCCTTCGTGCCACCTTCACAGTTTTTACAGCCTGACGGGAATATTACCTCGACCCAGTTCATGTAGTGTTACGATCTGCACCCGATATAGGGGCATGAGTGCATGGGTACGTCCAGCCTACGCCACAGGATCGGCGGTAGAACACTGTCTAGGTCACAATACTATCTAATCAATCTCTCACGAATATCCAACTTTATAAGGAAACACAGATATCACATTATAATATAGAATACTTAATCACAGAAATAAGGCACAATGAGATATCGAAGAAATAAATGAAATACAAGACAAGTCTAAACAACAATAATAGTCTAACCTGCAATCAATAACATCCAAGTCTCCAAGTATGCCGGAAATAAGTCCTCTAAGTTGAAGTCTGGAAAAAATATCCAGTCAGGATTGGAGCAAAGTACATCTCTAACAGCAGTTCTACATCAATGATATAAACTATGTAGCAGTAAATAGATGAAAATATACAAGATGCATATACATGTACGAGAGATACACAATAAAGAAAATACTGAAAATAAATACGAGAATGAACAATATGTCAATGAACAAAAATACTATGACTAAGTGTGTGAGTACTAACTTTAACATGTGATCGGTTTGGGAACTTGTACACGAGTATGGACCTGGCTAGTCATACGTGTGGTGTATGACCAACACTAACATGAGAACAAGACTTGTACATGAAGGGTATGATCACATATCTACACTAAAATACTCCCCACCCCGACTGGTATAGTAGATCCAACCATGGTACGCTAAGGCACGGAATTCCCCAAGAAGATAGTGACTCTTCTCGAGAATCAGTGTCTGTACATGTACAATATAAACAATGAAACAAGACTTGCACAAGATACACCATGAACAAGGAATAACATCTCATGACGAGATCCGGATATACCAATCCGTGTAACCATCGTGTCAAGGAATATGGATATTTATACTAGATACAATGAACATAGAGGATATCATAAATAAGAAACTATCAGAGAATATACTCGCCTGTGGTCCTTAGCTGGTATGAATCAGAGTCCAAGTCACAGTCCAAATAGCCTATGTATTACGATTTTACCATGTCAAAAGATAATTTATTTTAATTTATTTAATTGTGGAATAATTAATCTAAAATCTTATTTTAATCTTATTATTCTAATTTTTAGGTTAATTCCTAAATTTTGTCCAAAGAAACTGAAATTTATCAACTCGAGACTCATGGCACGCAAATCGAGGCGATCTATTGACCAAAAAGTCAACCGACACAAACTCAACTTTTATGCATGATTTTATGTAGATTTTAGTGTCAAAAATATGCTGGAATTTATGGCTCGTTCGAATTCAAATTCATTCGGAAATTAAGGCACATATAAATTTTGTATTGTGCATTGATGGTTAAATTCTAACCTAGAAGTTCTACAGAATTAAAAATATATAAATATTTTGAATTAAATTCTTTAAAAAACATATGTCAATGATCTCATCATTAGATTTCTGAAACTTCAAACGGTTCATGATTCTGATTCCTGGTTCTCCCGAAATCACAAAAACATCAAAATACGTCTATTTTTGGACATGCTGTGCTCTACGAATTTTTCAGAATTTAATACTCATGATTTCGTAAAAAAATTTATATATTCAGAAATTTAACCTCAATACGGTTCTAAAGCAAGAAATTGGGCCTCGTTTGGAGTCCGGAGCTATGAGTAATGGCTTCTAGAAGATGAAGGAATCCTAGATGACAATTCTCCAAAATTTGGCCAAAAGAAAAATCCTAGAATTCCAAAACTAAATACCCTATATATAGAGGAGAGAGAAAGCAGTCGCGGCTCGGAGTCTGCCATGTGGCAGCCATCTGCTGCTATCCGCTCAGATCGAACGGTCAGGGTTCTACCCGGCTCGGCTCAGCTGAGTCCGACTCGGACTAGGACTCGGCTCGGCTCGAAGTCGGCTGCACCCGCACCCGCACCCACCCCGAGGTCGCTGACAAGCGGGCCCCGCCCAGTTCGCTGCGGGAGGCTGACAGGTGGGCCCCCTGTTGGCTGACTGGGCAGAATATTTACGTTTATTGATTTTCTTTTTCAGAAATTAGTTTTTAATTCAGTTTTTCATAATTAACTCAACATAAATGCTAAAAATAATCAAAAAATTCTCAAAAAATTCTAGAAAATATGTTTGACTATTAGAACCAAAAATAAAAGTTTGGGATATTTTTAATTATATTTGACCCTAAAATAAATTCTTGAAAGTCTTAGGAAATTAGGGTTACTAGTTTTTAATTAACTAAAAATTGTGGAAAAATCTCAATAGCCCCAAATTAACCTAATAACAACATTTAAGCAAGATTTTTAGGATACGGAGGTTACAAGTCTACCCACCTTAAAAAAATTCTGTCCTCAAAATTTAAAATCCTCAATTATTTTATTTATTTATTTATTACCATCAAAATTAAATTCATCAAATCATATAATCATGAACTAATCCATATTGTTATTTCATAATATTTCTCAAAATTCTATAAATATCATATTCCTGAAAATCTTCAAATATAAAATCAAATTCCATTCTTATCACAATCTTCTCCAAAATTTTAAGTTAATAACGGAATACAAGAATTTAATATTCAATCCTCTAATTGAAATTCAATCAATGCATATTTATAAAATTTAAAAATCGTATTCCAAAAATTGAATTCAAACACTAATCCATTAATGATCTTACCCCTCTATTCTTTTTCTACATCATACTCAAACAATATAATACTTATAAGATCTTCAAATATAACATTCAAAATAATTTTTAAATTTATACCTTGCAGTCAAATAAATATAATGATAATCTTCTTAACTTTCTTAAATGTTAATGACTAATTCACTCATATCTAAATCTTCATAAAAATTAATGATTTAACAAAATCGTCAATTCTGCCATATTAAATTCTCAACTCTTTGTTCAATTTTTTTTTATCCTCAAAATTTAAGGTACCTTGTCTCTCTCTGTCCAGTCATAACCTCTACATTAATCTTCACTACGGTCAAACCCCCAATAATCAAGGTCTAAAAAAAACCTACCTACAGTCATACAATCATGCAATCTAGAGAAAACATATATTGTTATGGTCACTTTTGTCATGGTATTGCAGTCTCTGTTGGGGTGTACTACTAACTACATTCTAGCAAGAGAATCATTAATGCAAACTATGGTACCAAGAAATTAATTAATCAATCAAATAGACAAAAAGAACAGAAAGAAAAAACAAAATATAGCCTTCTAACACAACCATAGGTTTAATGATGCATCCAAAGTTTGATACCCTTATCCTTTTAGGTACCACTGTTTCTACTACAAGCACATCCACTGCTAGCTCTCTTACCTACTATAATTGTTTATACAAGTTGCTCTTATCACTCAAGTGCATACAAAGTACAACACACCATACTAAGTACTTCTCTCTCTAATACAACTTTAGATGGACATCCAAGTCAGTTTGCAGTGCCATCTCAATCATGCTCAAGCCAACAGATCCTTACACATGCACATCATCTACTAATACACATTTCTTATCCATCATAAAATTTTATCCTCAAAATAAATCCTCAAAATTTAACTTCTCGAACAATAAAATAAAATATATATAAGTCAAATATTCAAATATTGAAATAAAATTTTAATCACTTCCAAAATTTTTTATAGCTTTGACTATGTTTATCGAATTAAATTTGAATCCTCAAAAATTTTAATAACATAAAATCTCAACTCCTCAAATTTCTTAATTTATTTCCAATCTTCAATTATAAATTTAAATCCACATCTATCTAAGCATACATATAAATACTTACAGTCTCTAATACTCAAGGTACACACAAATACACCAATTGTCTACAACCCTCAGCTGTGTACTGAAATTTTACACTGCGCGGATTACTTGCACTATTACTTTCAATAATTTTCTATCCATATTAACTGATACACCAATTTAATTATCATACGAGGTACTTACTGTTACTAGCACAATTCTAAACTAATCCTTGATATAGAAATACTAGCACTATTGGTATGGTAACACTAGCTTTATCATTAGATCACCTCATCAAATATTTTAGAACTCACGATCATTCGTACCAGTTATTAACTTATATAATACACATGCTCCACTTCACTCTCAAAGACAGGCCTATGGTTATATATCTCAATTGATGTATAAGTATCTCCCTTTTTAATCTTTTACAGACTGTTACACTAATCTGTGATACACTTCACAACTTCCATGACCAATCTTGATATTTCTCTACTCATGGCATCTCATTAAAACCCTTTATGCATATACATTTCTTTACTCTTGACACACCCAAGTAATCAATCATCAAATTGAATATCATGCTCTATTAATTTTTAATACAATTTCCTCGATACTTAATTGTTTGCATAGATCATCCAATTACATAAATTTATGACTATCCAGGACTGGCATGCTGACTCTGATACTTACTCTTGGAACCATCACTGATACTCTTTACTCCTTCTACCTATAGTACCAATATTAACTATAATGGCACCTATTATAGAACTATTGCTACAAGGTACTATGCTAAAGGTTAACTCTAGATTGATTCCTATTGCTCATATGTCCAACTAAAAAACAATTACAGACTCATAAGCCACACTCAGTCAACATGATACAAGACACAGACCTAATTGCAAGTCACCAATTATCATACTAACAAGGAATCCTCAAGGAAAAGAAGCTTAAAATGGAACTGGATTAAGGACTGAAGGTATCTCTACGACTATCAAAAGGAAATAATGGAACAAAGTCCTAGAATAACAGAAGTGGATAAGTATTGAGATGATACTTTAAGAACAAATTTAAGATACAACCTGATAATCATACACGTCTGTCCAAAATTATGACACTCAGAATCCTCGCCACGCCAGTAAGCATAGCTGCGATGAATGATAGATTCCATAACTTAGGTATGCAACTCTATAATCATGTCGTCTAGAATCCTTGTTGTGCCGACTAGTATAGCTTTGAGAAATTCTAAATTTCATAACTAAGATATATACATTTGAAGTCAGGTACCTACGTTTCTGACACCCCAGCTAATATGGCTACGATAAATTCTAGGCTCCATAACCAAAGAAGACGTTTTACCTTTTTCACTGTCCTCATCAACATATGTCATCAGATGATACCGTAAATTTTAGTCCATAAAATTTATCTCGATAAGAAATCAAACTCAACAACGACACTAAGAATTAAATTTAATAACTGATCAATAAGAATCAAATTCAATAACAACAAGTGAGAACGGACGAAACAAGAAAAAAAGATTTGAATTAGAAATTATAATAAGATTCTCAAGGGTCGTCCCAGGAATCTCTCAAAAATTTGTGATTGAGTATCCCCTCTCATCCTAGTATCCTATGTCCTATATCCTATCGCAGGCACGCAATAGTACAACTAAGATATTACACTACCACAATATCGTACTACCACGACATCACACTACTTGTGAAGCCTGAGCTGCATGGGCCACCACTAAAAATATGTCATGACCCGCACCCGGTATAGGAGCACGAGTGCGTGGGTACGTCCAGCCTACGCCCAGCATCGGCGATAGAATACTGTCTAGGTCACAATACTATCTAATCAATCTCTCACGAATATCCAACTCCATAAGGAGACAGATATCATACTATAATATAGAATACTTAATCACAAAAATAAGGCACGATGAGATATCGAAGAAATAAATGAAATACAAGACAAGTCTAAACAACAATAATAGTCTAACCTGCAATCAATAACAGCCAAGTCTCCAAGTATGCCAGAAACAAGTCCTTTAAGTCGAAGTCTGGAAAAAATATCCAGTCAGGATTGGAGCAAAGTACATCTCTAACAGTAGTTCCACATCAATGATATAAACTATATAGTAGTAAATAGATGGAAATATACAAGATTCATATACATGTACGAGAGGTACACAATAAAGGAAATACAGAAAATAAATACGAGAATGAACAATATGTCAATGAACAAAAATAATATGACCAAGTGTGTGAGTACTAGCTTTAACATGTGATCAGCTTAGGAACTTGTACACGAGTACGGGCCAGGCTAGTCATACGTGCGGTGTATGACCAACACTAACATGAGAACAAGAATTGTACATGAAGGGTATGATCACATATCTACACTAAAATACTCTCCACCACCGACTGGTATAGTAGATCCAACCATGGTATGCTATGGCACGGAATTTCCCAAGAAGATAGCGACTCTTCCTGAAAATCAATGTCTGTACATGTACAAGATAAACAATGAAACAAGATTTGCACAAGATACACCATGAACAAGGAATAACATCTCATGACGAGATCCGGATATACCAATCCATGTAACCATCGTATCAAGGAATATGAATATTTACACTAGATACAATGAACATAGAGGATATCATAAATAAAAAACTATCAGAGAATGTACTCGCCTGTGATCCTTAGCTGGTATGAATCGGAGTCCAAGTCACAGTCCAAATAGCCTATGTATTTCAATTTTACCATGTCAAAAGATAATTTATTTTAATTTATTTAATTCTAGAATAATTACTCTAAAATCTTATATTAATCTTATTATTCTAATTTTTAGGTTATTTTCTAAATTTTTTCCAAAGGAACTGGATTTTATCAACTCGAGACTCATGGCACGCAAATCGAGACGATCTGTTGACCAAAAAGTCAACCGACATAAACTCAACTTTCATGCATGATTTTCTGTAGATTTCAGTGTCAAAAATATGCTAGAATTTACGGCTCATTCGAATTCAAATTTATTTGAAAATTAAGGCATATACAAATTTTGTATTGTGCACTGATGGTTAAATTCTAACCTAGAAGTTCTACAGAATTACAAGTATAAAAATATTTTGAATTAAATTCTGGGAAAAACATATGTCAATTATCTCATCATTATCTTTCCAAAACTTCAAACTGTTCATGATTTTAATTCCTGGTTCTCCCGAAATCGCCAAAACATCAAAATACGTCTATTTTCGGATATGCTGTGCTCTACGAATTTTCCAAAATTTAATACTCATAATTTCATAATTTTTTTTATATATTCCGACATATAACCTCAATATGGTTCTAACACAAGAAACTGGACCTCGTTTGGAGTCCGGAGCTATGAGTAATGGCTTCTAGAAGATGAATGAATCCTAGATGACAATTCTCCAAAATTCGGCTCAAAGAAAAATCCTAGAATTCCTAAACTAAATACCCTATATATAGAGGAGAGAGAAAGCAGCCGCGGCTCGGATTCTGCCACGTGGCAGCCATCCGCTGCTGTTCGCTCAGATCAAACGATCAGGGTTCGACCCGGCTCGGCTCAGCTAAGTCCGACTCGGACTAGGACTCGGCTCGGCTCGAGGTCGGCTCGGCTGCACCCCACCCATCCCGCGGTCGCTGACAGGCGGGCCCCGCCCAGTTCACTGTGGGAGGCTGACAGGTGGGCCCCCTGTTGGCTGACTGGGTAGAATATTTACTTTTATTGATTTTCTTTTTCAGAAATTTGTTTTTAATTCAGTTTTTCATAATTAACTCAAAATAAATGCTAAAAATAATCAAAAACTTCCCAAAAAATTCTAAAAAATATATTTGAATATTTAGAACCTAAAATAAAAGTTTGGGATATTTTTAATTATATTTGACCCAAAAATAAATTATTGAAAGTCCTAGGAAATTAGGGTTACTAGTTTTTAATTAACTAAAATTTATAGAAAAAATCCCAATAGCCCCAAATTAATCTAATAATAACATTTAAGCAAGAATTTTAGGATACGGAGGTTATATGTAGGCCATGATGCAGGCTCAGTGGTAGTAGAATGAGTTATTGAGAAAAGCTTTTATAGATGCAATGAACAGGCCATCAGCCCCTGTACCAGCCCCAACGATGCGACCTTATGAGGGTAATGTTAAGGGCTTCACTCAGATGAACACGAAGCACTTCAGAGGAATGAAGACACCGCTAAAAGTCTTTGAGTGGCTCATTAGCACAGAGAAGATACTGAAGGCATCGCAGTTACCAGAGGACCTATGGATGACAGCAATAGACCTTCTACTTGAGGATAACGCTCACCACTGGTGGAAGACCGAACAGAGGCAATATGGCACCGACCAAACGTAGGAGAAGTTTTCCAAACTCTTCAACGAGAGGTTTTTTTACACCAATGTTCGAGATGTTCTCTACAACCAGTTCCTACATCTCAAACATGGGAGTATGACGGTAGACCAGTATGACACAGAGTTCAGCAGACTAAGTCATTTTGGTAAGATGTTGATTCCTACAGAGCTGGAGAGAGCCAAAAGATTCCATAATGGATTATCATCGGATATTAGAAGATTCACTAATACATAGTCGAGGATATCCCATACGGTAGTTTTGGAAGAAGCAAGAAGTCAGGAGCTCCTTTTAAAGGAGATACATCAGATGCAGAGATGCCCTACACCAACAGCAACACCCGCTAGAGTGCCCCAGGGCGGACCCATTATGTAGTTCGTGTGGCAACTCTAGAGGGGGGGTTGAATAGAGTAAGTGCATGTACAGCAAAAAGTAATCACTAATAAAATATTCTAAGTTTTAGGCTCACTTATAAACTGTAGTAACAGAAAGAGAATAAGTAGAGTATAAGTAAAGTTTAGAATAACAAACTCAAACACAGAGAATTTTATTCTGGTTTTCCTCGTGGAGGACTAGTCCAGGCCCGTGAACTCTTGTTTGGTGTTAATCCACTATTCGTGAAATATGGTACACACACGCCTTTGATTCGAAGAGCACGTCAACTTCTTAAAATACGAGCTTTTGATCCGAAGATCTTGAAGACTTCAGACAGGAATTAATAATAAGCTTTTTAACCAAGCATGTACAACTCAACTTCTAATCGAAACAACACTTGGGTACTTAGAAGGAAAGAGAGTTGTCGTAAGATCTGATAAGGATAAAGCTCTTTATAGGAATAGAGAAGATGAAGAATGGTTGAGTTGATATTGGAAATGGGGAAATTCTTCTCTATTTATAGGATTTTTCTAGACAGAGTTCGGGCCGAGTTCGGATGCATAACGTTCAAAATTTTAAACTTTGGGAGCCTAATCTTCAGGAGATGAGTCTAACTAGAAAATCAGTTTTGAGTAACCGAGTTTGGTCCGAGTTAGGAAAAAACCCGTACCAAGTACCACGACCAGCACCCGGTGTAGGGGTACGAGTACGTGAACAACGTCCAACCTACGCCGCAGCATCGGTGGTAGAATGTTGTTTTAGTTCAACATAGCTATCTACATAACTCACATAATATAAATAAGGTACCTGTCATGCCATCTCAACTCTAATTTGAGGATAATATGATAATGGTAACAAATACTCAATCATAATATAAAACTAAAGGAAGATAAATGCACGATATGGAATAGAAGAAAAGAAATACAAAGTCACCATACATCATAAGTCCAAGTCTAATAGTTAAATCTCAACTCAAAGATCTCAAATATAGTACATGTCATAAAGTCTAGCTAAGATCAAATACAACATCAAAAAGAACAATCTAAAGAGGCTCTATGGTGTAATCTCAATGACCTAGTCATCCTGTGGCCCTTAGTAGGTGGGACACATCTGCTCTAATCAATCATCTGAAAATATATCCATTCGAGATTGGAGCGAAGTACAAAACTCTGAAAGTAGTTCCAAATACATGGTAGAGCCTATATGACAGGTAAAAAGAATACAAGATATACTAGCAACTATAAAATAGAAATAAACTAGAATAAGCATGTAAAGTACTGGAAGGAAAAATAGTCATTATTGAATAACTGCAAGTAATGAAAATAGGTAATACTAGCTAATGTGCCTTAGAGTACAAGTTCGTTATATGATCGATTTAGGTTGAACACGAATGTAATTAGATAACTCGATTACACGTGTGACGTATAATTGACATGTACACGAATATACAGGGCTTTGATTACATAACCAACTCCTACTCTCCCGTCCCCAGCCAATACTCATGGATTCGATCACGACACGTTACGAACACGAGTAATATAGGCATACTGTACACTAGACAGTGTGTGAACATGAAGTACATAATAATCAATACCCGATGCACACGATAAAATAAATATGGAGGATAACCTGCTGAACACGGTAAGGGGATAACATCTCCTGACAGCATACATACAATACCAGTCCGTGTAACAACTGTGTCAAAATCAAGTATACAGTACTATAACATATGATATATATACAATCATGCAATAAAAACTAACAGAGAGATGTACTCGCCTCTGGTCCTGAGCAAATAGTGTAACTCGGAGTCTGAGCTGGTGTCACACACACCTATATATGAATATCATGTCAAAGTGTGTAAAGAATGATAAATTAGCTATAAATACACTAAATATGATATTCTAGGCCATTACTAGGTCACACTAGTCAAACTAGGTCTTTACTCTCATTCTAGGTCCAATCCTAGCTTCTAGGGTGATTACTAGTCCATACTAGTAGTTACTAGGTTTTGGTTAGGTTTCTAGGACCATATCTAGAAGGTGTTAACCATACTAGCTAATAGGTATTAAGTATCCTATATATCTATTCATATTCTATAGTATCATAGATATCTTATTATTACCTTATCATTAAAACTGATACCCTAGCCTAACTAAGATATCTTACCCAATGTCTAACCCCATACCCCGTGACACTCCAGTACCCTATGCCTGACACAGGCCAACACCTTCATGTGCATACTGTAATACACCCCCAATTCTATTTGGTACCTACTTGTCTTTGATACAATACATTTATCTTAGTCTTCACTTCTGACATTCCTTGGCATCAAACATCCTCCTTAAACTGATACACACTTATCATCTACCCATTCACTCTTAATCTGATACCTACTGCCCTCTAACCAACTGATACTACCAGTCCTACTATTATTAAGGCTCTTATATTTCCCTTGGAACCCGAGCACCCCCCAAGCACCCTCATACTTCATTACACTAATTAAACCTGCACAAAAGAAATCCTAAACACCCCTTTCACTAACCAGCAAACACCTACTCATATCTGATATCCAATAGTACACTATCTTACCTCAATTTTCCACACCAAGTGAACTCCTACACCTGAACACCTTGAGTAATCCCTTGCTGCCTGTAGTTCAGATGACTGCAACAACTAATCTCATGTTTCCCCTCAAGAAAAATACACCAATGACTGAACATTCATTTACTTTGAAACCGAGTTCAGTTTAGACTGATACTCAACCATCAACCCCAACTCTGATAACTGATACCTTGCACTTGTGTGCTCACAAGTGAACCAAAACTCCCTCTATACCATATGTTACTGCTGCTGCTAAGTAATCAGGTCAGTGCATACTGTCTGCACTGATCCTCACTGTTGGTATTGATGCACTTAATGCCACAGTCACTGTTGTAGTGTCTTACTCCTATACTCCCTTTCTCACTTACCCCTATTGCACACACTTACTTTCTCCCTTACACTGACACCAGATCCTATATAATCACAAGGATATATAGTCACTTTCTTAATACATCTACCACACCAACACATCCAACACAATCCTTAAATCACAAATACACAGAAGGTCCTAACCAAGTGCACATACATGGTCCAATGTGACAGTGCACATTAATGTGCACTACTGCTTCTACTTGCCCTTCCTCCTACAAATACAACCCTAGCTCTAACTTGCTCACACTAGTCTTAATCAAGTGTTCCCAAGTTGTACATGTATATCAGGTCTGATATAGACCCTCAATGGTCTCCATTAACCCGACCACTACTTCTCAAGTGGTACATGCATAACCAAAAATCTGATCCCCCTAATACTCCTTCTGCACCTGACACAGGCTGCATTGCCAAACAACAAGTGCAGTTCCCTTGCAAACTTGTGTACAGACACCATCAACACACACAAATCTATGCCAAGAATACCCCTCTCTAGATCCAATCTCTAAATTAACTCCCATATTCCTTGCCCAATGCTTATACACATATCTCCAATATTTCTTCTCCTCCCCCATAACCTGTGTACAGACCTAATAATGCTACTAGGAACTACCAAATGCTGCTACCAGGCTGTACTAACCGAGCATGTGCACTGCACAGAGCTAAGCCTCTTCCCAATTACCTTCACAGCAAAATTGCTAATGTCGCACACACTTATAAAGTCCTTCAATGCAATCACACTCCCTTACACCCACTTGCACATAAACACATACTAATCTACTATCACCTAAACACATACAGACACAAACACCTGTGCCCTTCAGTGCACAAAAACTTGCACACCCTCTTGCCTGCTAGTATTCCCCCTTCACATCCAATGCCAAGCCTAGATATCCCCACACACCATATCAAGTATCACTTGATACTATTAATAGCCCCATAACACAATTATCAATATTCCAATTAATATTGGCAATAGTTCAAACACCTCATAGGCCACCCCCAAGTATTTACTAATATACTCAACCATATATATATATATATATATATATATATATATATATATATATATATATATATATATATATATATCACTCTAATAAGGCTCACACCCCATACTAACCAATACATCGACCACTTGGTGTGCAACACTCACGATACCAACCATCCTCTAGTGATATTCTAGGATACGCACTCAAACCAAGTGCCAAAATCCCCAATTACCAATAATCCACATCAATTACATATAATAATAATTAATGTAACTATTTATAATATGAATTGAGGAGTAATCACACTCATATGCAAAAATCACCTAAAATGGATCCCGTATCACAAAGTATCATGATACGACCTACTCATATCTAATTGTGGACACATAGCTAGTCTTACACACTCGATCAAAGTTTAATGGACCAAATTGGCTTAATAACAAACACTTGATGCACCAATATCGAAATCCCCCCTAATAGGACACAAATCACCATATAGATTTCACAATACAAGTCATATGAACCTAGTTCTTGATCATATGGGTAGTCCTAAGCTAATGGATGATTCCTAATGGTTAAATGCATAAATTAAAGTCTAATTTAAGGGGTGAATTTAGAATTTACCTATTGGGAGATGAATTTCCAATAAAAAGCTCAAATGACATAATTAGGAAATGATCTCCTTATCAATTCCTCTTTTTCAAGTTCTCCTTACAAATCCAAGATTCAATGCTTTTCAATTGATAGAAGTGAGAGGAAATAAGGGAAAATGAGGTTGAACTGGTGGAGGGATAAAGTGAAATGGAGATATAATAAATTGGGGATCTAAAATGAATGAAGAAATGAGTTGGAGATAAAAATTCTCTCTCAAATAGGTAGCCGGCCCTATTCTTCCCCTCCAACCAACACAAAAGTCCAATCTGCCCCCACTAATTAGTCATGAGATATTTAATTAGGGAGAGCTATATTAGAAAGCTCCTAATTCTAATGAATACTAATTCTAATCTCCTAATTAAATAAAAGGGATGAGTCTAATGGGTCCAAGTCCAATGTTGGGCCCAAAGTGTCATGACTAATTTAATTGGGTCCACTAGTATCATGTCCAAATAAATAGACTAGCCCACTAACTATAAAATAAATAGTACAAAGCATAATAATAACTATTAGAATAATATATAAATATTAATTTGCCAAAAATAAAAATATATAAAATGACAAAAATACCCTCATCTAGAAATGTGTGGATGGAAATCCTACCCTCCTTTGAAAAATTTTGTCCTCGAAATTTAAATATGGTCGTGTCTCCTCTAGGTCAAACCTCCAACCCGTCTAAAATCATACAAGCATACAATTTAAAAGAAATCACTAATTATGGTCATATGCATTGTTATGGTCTCTATCCATCATGGTATGTCAGGGTATACCTTTAACTATACCGACTATACTATAGCACACAAGCAATCTCTAAGGTACTAATAAAGCACACAAAATAACAGATGGAAAGGAAAGGGAAGGAACAAAATATAGTGAAACATGCTAACACATCACCTGTAGCATCAGCCTTCTCGATCGTCATTGCAAAAACCATGCCCCACTGGGGTATATTCCTCCACTGGTATGGTGCAATTGCTGTGCCACAGGTAGCCTAGCTATACCTTTCTCACAGTCTTGAACACTCGCACACCTACTCTCATGATACTCTTAACATGCCCTATCTTAATGTCATACTGTTATACTCAGCTAATATGATCACACACACAAATTCTCACTGATACTAAACTGGTACGCTATACCTATCACTTATTACTCAACCCAGTGTTGATACACTCTATTTACTGGCTCATTCTAGGCACTCTTGGTACATAGATACTAACTCTATAACTATACATTCTTATTACTATAGGATACCGGCTGCTGGCTATACTCTGACACCTGTCCGTAGGTTTATTGCTACAAAAAGGGTACTACACTATGAGTTACTTCTAGGCTTATACACTGATATCTAATGCTTACTTGTCTAACTAGGAACCACTCTCAGGCTCACTTGCTATGCTCCCACAATCAACACCAATACTCAACTAAACACCAACCTACGTTGCAAGTTACCAAACTACTGTACTAACCAAAAACTGCCTTCGGAACTAATAAAGGTAAAACTTTATAAAGAACTGAACTAAAGACACTAAAGATATCTCTATCCTGTGCTAATATGGTGATGAAACAGAACTCTATGATAACAAGATTGAATAATAAAGATGATATATTAAGAACCAATTTAAGATATAATATGATAATCATACACGTCTATTCAAAATTATGTTACTCAGAATCCTTGCCACGCTAGTAAGCATAAATACGAAAACTATAGAGTCTATATCTAAGGTACACACATCTAGAATCATGGTATCTATAATTTTTTTTCTGCCGTTAGCTTGGCTGCAAAAACTCTAAATTATATAACCATGAAAAGTATATCCAAAGTCAGGCTCTATATTTTTGCCAAGCCAGCTACTATGACCGCGACCAACTCTTGGCTCTATAACCAAGGCAGATGGTTCACTATCCTCATCAAATATGTCATTAGATTATATCTTAATTCAGGCCATAAAATTTATCTCGATACAAGAATCAAAGTCAACAACGAACATCAAAAATTAAATTCAACAACGAACGAGTGAGATGAACGAAAACAAGTGGAAAAATATTTCACAATAGATTTTATAGTTAGATTCTCAAGGGTCATCCCAGGAATATCTCAAGTAATCCTAATTTGCGATTGAGTATTCTCTCATTCTAGTATACTATACCCTATATCCTATCGCAGGCTCGCAGTAGTACAACTAAGACGTTGCACTACCATGATATCATACTAATTATAAAGCCTGACCTGAATGGGCCACCACTATAAATGTGTCACGACCCGCACCCGGTGTAGGGGTAAGAGTACGTTAACAATGCCCAGCCTAAGCCGCATCATCGGTGGTAGAATGTTGTTCTAGGTCAACATAGCTATCAATACATCTCACACAATATAAATAAGGTACCTGTCATGCCATCTCAACTCCAATTGGAGGATAATATGATAATATAATAATAGTAAATAATACTCAATCATAATATAAAACTAAAGTAAGATAAATGCACGATATGGAATAGAAGAAAAGAAATAAAGAGTCACCATACATCACAAGTCCAAGTCTAATAGTTAAATCTCAACTCAAAGATCTCAAATATAGTACATGTCATAAATGATCTAGCTAAGATCAAATACAACATCATAAAGAATGATCTAAAACTCTCCAACTGGTGGTACTATATCAAGAGGCTCTATGGTGCAATCTCAACGGCCTCGCCATCCTGTGGCCCGTAGTAGGTGGGACACATCTGCTCTAACCAATCATTTGCAAATATCTCCAGTCAGGATTGGAGCAAAGTACAAAACTTTGAAAGCAGTTCCAAATACATGGTAGAGTATATATAACAGGTAATAGAAAAGAATACAAGATATACTAGCAACTAGAAAATAAAAATGAACCAAAATAAGCATGTAAAGTACTGGAAGGAAAGAACAGTCAATATGGAATAACTGCAAATAATGAAAATATGTAATACTAGCTAATGTGCCTTAGAGTACAAGTTCGTTATGTGACCGGTTTAGGTTGAATACGAATATAATTAGATAACTCGATTGCACGTGTGACGTGTAATGAACATGTATATGAATACACTGGGCTTTGATCACATAACCAATTCCTACTCTTCCGTCCCCAACCAATACTCATGGATCCGATCATGACACGTTACGAACATGAGTAATATAGGCACATTGTATACGAGATAGTGTGTGAACATGAAGTACATGATAATCAATATCCGATGCACATGATAAAATACATGTGGAGGAGTACCCGCCGAACACAGTAAGGAAAAAATATCTTCTGACATAATCCATATAGTACCAGTCCGTGTAACCGCTGTATCGGAATCAAGTATATAGTGCTAGAACATGTGATATATACACAATCATGCAATAAAAACTAACATAGAGATATACTCGCCTCTGGTCCTTAGCAAAATGTGTAACTCGGTGTCCAAGTTGGTGCTACACACACCTATATATGAATATCATGTCATGGGTGTAAAGAATGATAAATGAGCTATAAATGCACTAAATATGATATTTTAGGCCATTACTAGGTCACACTAGTCAAACTAGGTCTTTACTCTCATTATAGGTCCAATCCTAGCTTCTAGGGTGATTACTATTCCATACTAGTAGTTACTAAGTTTTTGTTAGGTTTCTAGGTCCATATCTAGAAGGTGTTAGCTATACTTGCCAATAGGTATTAAGTATCCTATATATCTATTCATATTCTATAGTATCATAGATATCTTATTATTACCTTATCATTAAAACTGATACCCTAGCCTAACTAAGATATCTTACTCAATGTCTAACCCCATACCCCAAGACACTCCAATACCCTATGCCCGACACAGGCCAACACCTTCATGTGCACACTGTAATACACCCCCAGTTCTATTTGGTACCTACTTGTCTTTGATACAATGCATTTACCTTAGTTATCACTTCTGACATTCCTTATCATCAAACATCCTCATTAAACTGATACACACTTAGCATCTACCCATTCACTATTAATCTGATACCTACTGCCCTCTAACCAACTGATACTAACAGTCTTACTATTTTTAAGGCTCTTCTATTTCCCTTGGAACCCGAGCACCCCCAAGCACCCTCATACTTCATTACACTACTTACACCTGTACATAAGCAATCCTAAACACCCCTTTTACTGACTTGCAAACACCCACTCATATCTGATACCATATAGTACAATATCTTACCTCATTTTTCCATACCAAGTAAACTCCTACACCTGAACACCTTGCGTAAGCTCTTGCTGCCTGGAGTTTAGATGACTGCAACAACTAATCTTATGTTTCCCCTCAAGACCAATATACCAATGACTAAACATTCATTTACCTGGACACCGAGTTCAGTTTAGACTAATACTCAACCATCAACCCCAACTCTGATAACAGATACCTTGCACTTGTGTGCTCACAAGTGAACCAAAACTCCCTCTACACTATATATTACTGCTGCTGCTAAGTAATCAGGTCAGTGCACACTGTGTGCACTGATCCTCACTGTTGCTACTGATGCTATTAATGTCACTGTCACTGTTGTAGTGTCTTACTCCCATACTCTCTTTCTCACTTACCCCTACTGCACACCCTTACTCTCTCCCATACACTGACACTAGCTCCTCCATAATCACAAGGAAACACAGTCACTTTCTGTCACGACCCGTACCTGGAATTTGGGGCACGAGTACGTGGGTACGTCCAGCCTATGCCGCAGCATCGGCGGTAGAACGCTATCTAGGTCACAATACTAGCTAATCAATCTCACATGAATATCCAACTCCATAAGGAGACACAAATATCACCATATAATATGGAATACTCAATCACAGAAATAAAGTACGATAAGATATCGAAGAAAATAAATAAAATACAAGACAAGTCTAAACAATAATAAATAGTCTAACCTGCAATCAATAACATCCATATCTCCAAGTATGCTGGAAACAAGTCCTCTAAGTCATAGTCTGGAAAAAATATCCAGTCAGGAATGGAACGAAGTACATCTCTAACAGCAGTTCTATGTATATTGACAAAAACTATAATACAGTGTAAAGAAATACAAGATGGATATATGTACTAGAAATAAGGGATACTGGTGAGCATGAATATACTAGAAATAGAAATACTGGAGCATATGTCATCATCAATGGTACTAGCAATGAACAAGAATACAAGTGCATGCTAGAATAATAAACTAGAATATAAGTGGATGCTAGAACAATAACTAGAGCATAAGGAAATGCTAGAACAATAACTAGAGATACATGTCAAGAATATCTAGCTAAGTGTGTGAAACATTAGCATATCATGTGACCGGCTTGGACTGATCAGGCTTGCTATGTATGACTAGTTATGATTCACGTAAGGTCAGGCTAACCATCCGGATAGCTATAATGCAAGAAATAATCAGGCTAATCATACATAACAGGCTATGAGGCATGTAATGGTCAGGTTGCACCGATGTGAGGTGTGGGTAAGCTATGCTTCATGTAGAGTTGGGTATGATTACATAATCTACTAATATTTCCCTGTTTTCCCCAGCTAGCACGATGGATTCCAATCATGACTCCTCGTGACAGGTCTCGATGATGCCAAGTCATGTATACACAGTGTCAGAATCATGTATGCTTACAACTAGAATCATAGAGATGACCAACATAATAAAAACTGTCAGAGAATGTACTTGCCTGGGGTCCTGCTGTTGGTAATACCAATATCCGGTTTCCGAGGTCTTGTCTGAAATAATCCAACAGTCCTATAGACATCATTAAATAATATAATATTGCATCAGATATTACACTAACAAACAATCATAAATACTTTGAACTCAGGGCTACGCTAGGTATGACACTGGTCAACTAGGGTCAAGTGTGCGTCTAATTGTACGGGTGTCGCATCTGTAATTGCTGTGCAAAACAGACAGTCAAAATAATACGGGGCTCGCCAGTACGTCAGTGTACATATGGCAGTCTTCTAATAGTTCACATGGTCACAAGTCAATGTAGCTACGGGATATCCATAATTACACTAGGGTCACCTAGTACATATAATTATACATATTATTAACTAGCATATAACATTAATTACTTACAATTTATATATATACCAATTAAATACATATATAATATATATATATATATATATATATATATATATATATATGTATATATATATATACCAATGAATAATATACATATACCTATTTGAATATATATACACATACGTACATAAAATTATGGAGGAGGGGACAGGTTCGAACCTTGGCGGGCATGTACGGGATCAACGATGACGATGATGACGACGATGACGATGACGATGGTGACGATGATGATAACGACGACGACGACGATGACGACGATGATGATAACTACGATGATGGCGATGATTACAACTACGGCAACGATGATGATGGTGATGATCATGGTGAAGATGATGGTGAAGGTGATGATGATGGTGAAGGCGATGACGATGATGAGGAGGCAGCTGTGTCGGGATGGAGATCGACGAGGGGAAGGAGAGGTGAACGGTGGTGGTGGTGTAGAGTGGTGGTGGTCGAGGTGATAACGGTGGTGGTGCTAATGGAGGTTGGCCGAAGTTGTCGAGGAGGAGCTCAGGCAGGAGGAGGAGGACGAAGGCGAGGTCGAGTTGACAGGAAGGGGTGGCCGGGGACTGTGACAACTCCGGTGGCGGATTGCAGAGGGAGAATGGCCGGACTCGGGTTGAGGGAAGTAGGTCGAATGGGATCCAGTCGACGAGGAGGTGAATGACAGCGGTTCAGTGAGTCTCTGGCGGGTCTCCGGTCGACGAGGGCGGTGGAAGGAGAGGCGGGGTGCGACGTTCGGTTGAGGGCAGCGGGACAACGGGTCATCTTTCAGGCGAGCGGCGGGTGGAAGGAGAGGGAGGCTAGTGGTCAGGCGGTTCGTCGACGGGGTGGCCGGGATGTACAGCGGGGTCGGTCGATTTCAGGTGATGGCTGGAGGAGAATGGCGGATTTCTCCGGCGATCAGCGGGATAGATCCGGTCGGGGGTTGATGATGGGTAAACAGTAAGGGAGGGAGAGAAAGTCGGCTCAGTATATAGGTTTTAGGTTGAAGGGAAAATTAAAGAAAAAAAGGGAATATTTATATATGTGTAGAATGCATTGGGTTGACCTAGAATTAGGGCATGGTCAACCCCTTGGGAAAATGGCTTGTCATGGATATTTTCAAGGGCTAGGATTCAAATGGATTTAAAATGAAAGGCTATGATTGCATTGGTTCAAGGTTTGGAGGGCCATGGTTTTACGGATGTTGATGTTGAGTTACACACTCCCAAAAATTATAAAAAAATTCACATGAAGGAGAAATAGGTTTATTCACGTGTCGTGTCTAACGGATTGGACACCTTAATGCACTTTTGCATAAAAATGCCCAACAATTAGAAAATTGCATAAAGTTAGATTTATGGTTTAATTTAATTAAAATAAATGAAATTGGTGTTCTAAAATTAATTAGAAGTACAAGGGGCTAAAATTAAGTGGGACACAAGTGTCATGAATGAAGAAGACTCAGAATAGAATATTACCCTAATTTGGGTTGCTCAAAATGGGTCGAGATTGTGTCTCCAATTTCGATTGGAACGCACAAGGATACAAGATTTGATTTATATCAAATTAATTATAGTCATTTGCGACGAATATTGTGCGACTAAAATGAAGCACATCATGGCATAATTATGAGTCACACAAAGATCAAAATAAAAGTCTGGCACGTTTAGGACAAGGGTGTAAAGTTTGTTGGAAGACAAAAGCTAGTGTAGCTCACCAAATATTGAAGCAACGGTATGGCGCAACAATTAAATTAAATTACGGTAATTAATTATAACGCTAAATAATTAATCCCAAAAATTATAAATTAAATCCATAACACTATATTTCGGTCAGGGCTCCATCTATTGGGCATCTAGGTCTAGTCTACTAACTCATGCATTAATGAACACTATATATAATACACATATATATATTTACACATATCATGCAATTATTTAAAATAATTACACACTATACCTATAATATATAAAATAACAAAAATACACCTATTTTCAGGATGTGGCAGTGACAAGTCTACCCTCCTTAAAAGAATTTCATCCTCGAAATTTAAAATCCTTAATTTTTTTTATTTATTACCATGAAAATTAAATTCATCAAATCATATAATCATGAACTAATCCATATTGTTATTTTACAATATTTCTTAAAATTCTATAAATATCATATTCCTGAAAATCTTCAAATATAAAATCAAATTCCATTCTTATCACAATCTCCTCCAAAATTTTAAGTTAATAACGAAATACAAGAATTTAATATTCAATCCTCTAATTGAAATCCAATCCATACATATTTATAAAAGTTAAAAAAAATCTCATCAGAAAACACTAATCCATTAATCATTTTAATCCTCTAATTTAAGTCCAATCGATGCGTATTTATAAAATTTAAATTCTCATCCCAAAAATTTGAGTTCAAACACCAATCCATTTGTGATCTTATTCCTCATTTTTTTTCCACACAATACTCAACAATGTAATACTTATAAAATCTTCAAATATCACCTTCAATTATAAATTTAAATTTATATCATGCAGTCAAATAAATATAATAATAATCTTCTTAAATTACTCAAATTTTAATGACAAATTCAATCATATCATAATCTTCATAAAATCAATAATTTAACAAAATTGTCAATTCTGCCATATTAAGCTCTCAGATTTTTATTTAAATTAATGTTTATCCTCAAAATTTAAGGCAATAACTTGCTCTCTCTGTCAAGTCATAACCTCTTTATTAATCTTTACTATGGTCAAACCCCCAACAATCAAGGTCTAAGAAAATCCTACCTACAGTCATACAACACGCAATCTAGAGAAAATATGCATGGTTATGGTCTCTTGTGTCATGGTATTGCAGTCTCTGTCGGGGTGTACTACTAACTACATTCTAGCAAGAGAATCATTTATACAAACTATGGTACTAAAAAATCAATCAATCAATAAAATAGACGAAAAGGAACAGAAGGAAAGAACAGAACTGAACCTGCTAACACGACCATGATTTAATGATGCATCCAAAGTTGATACCCCTATCCTTTGGTACCACTTTTTCTACCACAAGCACACCCACTGCTAGCTCT
The DNA here is from genome assembly GCA_036927795.1 of Iris macrosiphon. Lineage (NCBI taxonomy): Eukaryota > Viridiplantae > Streptophyta > Magnoliopsida > Asparagales > Iridaceae > Iris > Iris macrosiphon. The sequence continues at coordinate 162,188,728 of JAYESA010000004.1, forward strand.
CTTACCTACTGTAATTATTTATACTAGTTATTCTTATCACTCAAGTGCACACCAAGTGCAACACACCACACTAAGTGCTACTCCCTCTAATGCAACTCTAGATGGACACCCAAGTCAGTTTGCAGTGCCATCTCAAGTATGCTCAAGCCAACAGATCCTTACACATGCACATCATCCACTCATATACTGTTATACATTTCTTACCCACCATAAAATTTAATCCTCAAAATAAAATCTTCAAAATTTGACTTTTTGAACAATTTAAAATAAAATGCATATACTGTCCTCAAAAGTCAAATATTCAAATATTGAAATAAAATTTTAATCACTTCCAAATTTTTTTATAGCTTTGACTATGTTTATTGAATTGAATTTGAATCCTTAAAAAATTTAATATCATAAAATCTCAACTCCTCAAAATTCTTAAAAATTGAAATTTATTTCTAATCTTCTAATTATAAATTTAAATCCACATATATCTAAGTATACTTATATATACCCATAGTCTCTAATACATAAGGTACACACAAATACACCAATTGTCTATAACCCTCAACTGTGTACTGATTATTGCACTGCCTAGATTATTCGCACTATTACTTTCAATGATTTTCTATCCACATTAATTAATACACCAATCTAATATTATCACACAAGGTACTTACTGTTACTAGCACATTGCTCAAATAATCCTCGATATAGAAACATTAGCACTCTTGGTATAGTAACACTAACTTCATTATTAGATTACCTCATCTCACTTATTAGAACTCACGATCATTTGTACTTTTTATAACTTATATAATACACATGCTTCACTTCACTCTCAAAGGCAGGCATATGGTTCCATATCTCAATTGATGTAAACGTATTTTCTCTTAAATCTTTTACATACTAATCAGTGATACACTATATATCTTCTATTACCAATCTTGATATTTCTTTACCCATGGCACACTCATTAATACCCTTTATGCATATATATTTCTTTACTCTTGACACACCCAAGTATCAATCATCAAATTGAACATCATGCTCCATTAATATTCAACACAATTCCTCGATACTTAATTGCTTACATGGATCACCCAACTACATGAATTCATGACTATCCAGGACGGACATGCTGACTCTGATACTAACTCCTGGAACCTTCACTGATACTCTTTACTCCCTCTTCTATCTATAGTGCCAATACTAACTATAATAACACCTATTATAAAACTATTGCTACAAGGTACTACGCTACTGGTTATCTCTAGATTGATGCCTACTGCTTACATGTCCAACCAAGAAACACTTATAACTCACAAGCCACACTCAGTCAACACTGATATAAGACACAAACATAATTGCAAGTCACAAATTATCACACTAACAAGGATCCTTAAAGAATTAAGGCTAAAAAAGAAACTGGGTTAAGGACTGAAAGTATCGCTACTGCTAGCAAAGGAATGATGGAACAAAGTCCTAAAATAACATAAGTAGATAAGTATTGAGATGATACTTTAAGAACCAATTTAAGATACAACCTGATAATCATACACGTCTGTCCAAAATTATGACACTTAGAATCCTTGCCACGACAGTAAGCATAGCTGCGATAAACGATAGGTTCCAAAACTAAGGTATGGAGCTCTATAATCACGTCATCTAGAATCCTCGCTACGCCAACCGGTATGGCTGCGAGAAACTCTAAATTTCATAACTAAGATATGTACATCCAAGGTCAGGTTCCTATATTTCTGCCACGACAGCTAATGTGGCTGCGATAAACTCTAGGCTCCATAACCAAAGTAGATGTTTTACCTTTCTCACTGTCCTCATCTACATGTCATCAGATGATACCGTAAATTCTAGTCTGTAAAATTCATCTCGATATAAAATCAAACTTAATGACGACACCAAGAATTAATTTTACAACTGATCAACAAGAATCAAATTCAATAACAATAAGTGAGAATGGACGAAAACAAGGAAAAAGATTTAAATTAGAAGCTATAATAAGATTCTCAAGGGTCGTCCCACGAATCTCCCAAGAGTTTGTGATTGAGTATCCTCTCTTATCCTAGTATCTTATGTACTATATCCTATCGCAGGCACGCAGTAGTACAACTAAGACGTCGCATTACTACGACATCGCACTACTTGCGAAGCTAGACCTGCATGGGCCACCACTAAAAATGTGTCACGATCCGCACCCGAAATTTGGGGTACGAGTACGTGGGTACGTCTATCCTACGCCGCAGCATCGGTAACAGAACGCTATCTAGGTCACAATACTAGCTAATCAATCTCACAAGAATATCCAACTCCATAAGGAGACACAGATATCACCATATAATATGGAATACTCAATCATAGAAATAAAGCACGATAAGATATCGAAAAAACAAATAAAATATAAGACAAGTCTAAACAATAATAAATAGTCTAACCTACAATCAATAACATCCATATCTCCAAGTATGCTGAAAACAAGTCCTCTAAGTCATAGTCTGAAAAAAATATCCAGTCAGGATTGGAATAAAGTACATCTCTAACAGCAGTTCTATGTATATTGACAAAAACTATAATACAGTGTAAAGAAATACAAGATGGATATATGTACTGGAAATAAGCGATACTGGTGAGCATGAATATACTAGAAATAGAAATACTGGAGCATATGTCATCATCAATAGTACTAGCAATGAACAAGAATACAAGTGCACGCTAGAAAAATGAACTAGAATATAAGTGGATGCTAGAACAATAACTAGAGCATAAGGAAATGCTAGAACAATAACTAGAGAAACATGTCAAGAACATCTAGCTAAGTGTGTGAAATATTAGAATATCATGTGATCGGCTTGGGACTGATCAGGCGTGCTATGTATGACTAAGTGTGTGAAACATTAGGTGGGTCCACTAGACACTAGGTCAGACACAAGTCCTAACGTCAACGCCTTCGTTGACTGTACCCTAGTCTCTCTCAGACGTGCACAGTTATATAATATTAAAATAAATAAATATGCAACTAAACTAATAACTGAATTTAAACAGTACAACAAGGCAAGGTATACTTGCCTGACAAGAAAGCTGCAAAGTACCAATAACCTGCTCCTGAAGTATCGCAGAATAATCCGATATGTCCTATATACATATAATATAATACAATACAACATTAGCCATTACACAACCATAAATACATTGAACTCAGGGTATAGCTAGGAATGACACTGGTCAACTAGGGTCAAGTGTGCGTCTAGTTGCACGGGTATTGCGTCTATAATTGCTGTGCAAAACAGACAGTCAAAATGATACGGGGCTTGCCAGTACGTCAGTGTACATAATGGCAGTCTACTAACAAGTCACATGGTAAATGGTAAATATGGGATATCCGTAATTACGCTCGGGTCACCTAGTACATTTATAATTCTACCTATTATTATCTAGCATATATCATTAATACTTATAATATATATGTACACCAATCAAATATATATATAATATATATATATATATGTGTGTTTGTACACTAATTGAATTTATACCATATATTTATATTAACCATATACTAGGGAATACATATATTATACGTTTATATACCAATTATATACATTAACATATACTAATAGGATACCTAAATATATACGCATACACACACATAAAAATATGAATGGAGGGGAACAAATTTGTACCTCGGGGTACGTGCATGGAGACGATGACGACGATAAGGTTGACGACGGTGACAATGACGATGATTACGACTACGGCGATGATGATGATGGTGATGCTCATGGTAAAGATGATGGCGATGATCATGATGGTGATTACATAATGGTGATGACGAGGATGATAATGTGGGTGATGGTGATGACGAGGACGATGATGTGGATGATGGTGATGATGAGGATGACGATATGGACGATGGTAATGACGATGATAGGGTGATGGTGATGATGTGGATAATGATGGGGATGATGATAATGGATGATGGTGAGGCTGGACCGATGCTCGTCGGAATTCGGCCAGGGGAGATCCGACCAAGGAGGTCGAGCAGGAAGGAGGACAGGGAAGATGGCAAGTCTGAGGGAGCTTGCTGGAGTCGAGGTACAGGGAAGATGATGATGCAGGGTGAGGTCAGGCGGAGCTGGGTCGTGGTCAGGCGGAGGAGGGAAGAAGATGGAGAGGGAGATGGTGGTGGTGTCGCTGTGATCTCCGGCGAGAGGGAGAGGTCGATGAGATGGCAATGGTGGTGGTGGTGTTGGTTTATGCAGCGGGGAGGGGAAGCTCGGCTGAGGAGTTCGTGGTTATGGAGGTCTGGTGGTTGCAGAGGGAGATGCGGCGGAGGAGATGGCCGCGGGTCGGGGTTCAGGTCTGGGCGGAGGAAACGACATGGGGAAGATGACTGGTAGCGAGGGAGGTCAACTTGTCGGCGAGTTCGAGTCGAGGGAGGAGAGGAACGTGGAGGTGACGGTGGTGGAGTCTCGTCGAGACGGCAGGGGGGGGAGGGCAGCGGAAAGGTGACGGGTTGGAGGAGGCTTGGCTGGAGGTGAGGTGGTCGGCCAGGCTAGGCGGAGCTCCGGCGAGGTGGCTCCGGTCGACGGTGGGCGTAGGGAAGAAGGTGAATAGTAATGGTCAGGGGGAGGTCGGCTGAGAGTTAGATTTAGGTTTTGGTTTTGGGATTTGAGAAATAAAAAGAAAGAAAGGAAGAGTTGTATTTATACACATGTAAGGGGGTTGGTTTGACCTAGAAAAAATTGACTTTGGTCAACATCCTCTTGGGTTGGGCCTTGGGCTCACATGGGGATATTTGGGAGGGCTATAATTTTTATTGTTTAAAATGCAAGGCTAGGGTTAAATGAGGGCGATGTTGGCGTTGCACATTCCAAAAATTATAGAAAAATCATATAAAGGGAAAATTGGGTTGTCTTCATGTATTGTCCAATTGTGTGGACACCTCAATGCATTTTTGCATAAAAGTGCCCAATAATTAAAAATTTGCACAAAGATAGAAATTGGGTTTAAATTATTTAAAATAAATGCACAAGGTGTTCTGGAATTAATTAGAAGTACATGGAGCTAAAATTAAATGGGACACAAGTGTCATGGACATAGGAAACTCAGAATAGAATATTATCATAAATTGGGTTGTACGAAATGAGTCAAGATTGTGTCTCCAATTTTGATTGGAACGCACAAGGATACAAAGTTAGAATTATTATAGAATTAAATATAAACGTCCGCGACGAATATTGTGCGACTAAAATGTAGCACAAGAGAGCATAATTATAAGTTACACAAAGGTCAGAATAGTAGGCGGGCATGTCTAGGACCAGGGTGTGAAATTCGTAGGAAGGCAATGGCTAGTGTAGTGCTCCAATTATCGAAGAAACGATAAGGTTCACTATATGATATAAATATTGTATAATTAATAAAATGCCATGTTCTATTTCTAATTGGATACAAACTAGCCCTAGTTTCTCTATCTATGCCAAGTAGACCTAATTTTGGGTGAGGAAGTTTACATGTGGCAACTCCGGCGGCGGGTTGCAGAGGGAGGATGGCTGGACTTGGGTTGAGGGAAGGAGGTCGAGTGGGATCCAGTCGACGAGGAGGTGAATGACAGCGGTTCAGTGGGTCTCTGGCGGGTCTCCGGTCGACGAGGGCGGTGGAAGGAGAGGCGGGGTGCGGCATTCAGTTGAGGGCAGCAGGACAGCGGGTCATCGTTCAGGCGAGCGGCGGGTGAAAGGAGAGGGAGGCTGGTGGTCTGGCGGTTTGTCGACGGGGTGGCCGGGATGTACAGCGAGGTCGGGCCGGTTTCAGGTGATGGCTGGTGGAGAACGGCGGGCTTCTCCGGCGATCAGCGGGATGGATCCGGTCGGGGTTGATGATGGGTGAACAGTAAGGGAGGGGGAGAAAGTCGGTTAAGTATATAGGTTTTAGAGTGAAGGGAAAATTAAAGAAAGAAAAAAAAAGGGAATATTTATATATGTGTAGAATGTATTCGGTTGACCTAGAATTAGGGCTTGGTCAAACCCTTGGGAAAAGGGTTTGTCATGGATATTTTCAAGGGCTAGGATTCAAATGGATTTAAAATGAAAGGCTATGATTGCATTGATTCAAGGTTTGGAGGGCCATGGTTTTAAGGAGGTTGATGTTGAGTTACACACCCCCAAAAATTATAGAAAAATTCACATAAAGGAGAAATGGGTTTATTCACGTGTCGTGTCCAACGGGGTGGATACCTTAATGCACTTTTGCATAAAAATGCCCAACAATTGAAAAATTGCACAAAGTTAGATTTATGGTTTAATTTAATTAAAATAAATAAAATAGGTGTTCTAAAATTAATTAGAAGTACAAGGGGTTGAAATTAAGTGGGACACAAGTATCATGAATGAAGAAGACTCAGAATAAAATATTATCCTAATTTGGGTTGCTCAAAATGGGTCGAGATTGTGTCTCCAATTTCGATTAAAACGTACAAAGATACAATGTTTGATTTATATTAAATTAATTATAGTCGTTTGCGACAAATATTGTGCGACTAAAATGAAGCACATCATGGCATAGTTATGAGTCACACAAAGATTAAAATAAAAGTCTGGCACGTCTAGGACAAGGGTGTAAAATTTGTTGGAAGGCAAAAGCTAGTGTAGCGCTCCAAATATTGAAGCAACGGTAAGGCGCAACAATTAAATAAAATCACAGTAATTAATTATAACCCTAAATAATTAATCCAAAAAATTACAAATTAAATCCATAACATTATATTTCGGTCAGGGTTCCATCTAGTGGACATCTAGGTCTAGTCTACTAACTCATGCATTAATGAACACTATATATAATACACACATATATATATACACATATCATACAATTATTTAAAATAATTACACACAATACCTATAATATATAAAATGACAAAAATATCCCTATTTTTAGGATGTGGTAGTGACACTTTCTTAATACATCTACCACACCAACATACCCAACACAATACTTAAATCATAAACACACACAAGGTCCTAACCAAGTGCCCAGGAATAGTCCAATGTGACAGTGAACAGTAATGTGCACTGCTGCTTCTACTAGCCCTTCCTCCTGCAAACACAACCTAGGCTCTAACTTGCTCACACTACTCTTAATCAAGTATTTCCAAGTTGTACATGTGTATCAGGTCTGATAGAGACCCTCAATGGTCTCCATTAACCTGACCACTACTTATTAAGTGGTACATTTACAACCAAAAACTTGATCCCCCTAGTACTCATTCTGCACCTGACATAGGCTTTATTGCCAAATAAGAAGTATAGTTCCCTTGCACACTCGTGTACAGACACCATCAACACATACAAATCTATGCCAAGAATACCCCTCTCTAGATCCAATCTACAAATCAACTCCCAAATTCCTTATCCAATGCTTATACACATATCTCCAACACTTCTTCTAATCCCCCATAACCTGTGCACAGACCTACTGCTGCTACTAGGTACTACCAAATGCTACCACCAGCCTGCACTAACCGAGCATGTGCACTGCACAGAGCTAAGCCTCTGCCCCAATTACCTGCACAGCAAAATTGCTAATGTGGCACACCCTCCTACAGTCCCTCAATGCAATCACACCCCCTTACACCCACCTACACATAAACACATACTAATCTAATATCACCTAAACACATACAGACACAAGCACATGTGCACTTCAGTGCACAAAACCTTACACCCTCTTGCCTGCTAGTATTCCCCCTTCACATCCAATGCCAAGCCTAGAGATTCCCATACACCATATCAAGTATCACTTGATACTATAATATCCCCATAACACAATTATCTATATTCTAATTAATATTGGCAATAGTTCAAACACCTCATAAGCTACCCCTAAGTATTTACTAATACACTCAACCATATATATATATATATATATAAGGTTCAGACCCACACTAACCAATACATCGAGCACTTGGTGTGCAACACTCACGATACCCACCGTCCACTTATGATATTCTAGGATACACACTCAAACCAAGTACCAAAATCTCCAATTACCATAATTACCAATAATCTACATCAATTACATATAATAATAACTAATATAACTATTTACAATATGAATTAAGGAGTAATCACACTTATATACACAAATTACCTAAAATGGACCATGTATCACAAAGTATCGTGATACGACCTACTCGTATCTAATTGTGGACACTTAGCTAGCCTCACATATTCGATACAAGTCTAATTAGACTAAATTGGCCTAATGACAAACACTTGATGCACCAATCTCGAAATTCTCCCTAATAAGACACAAATTACCATGTAGATTCTATAATACAAGTCATATGAACCAAGTTTTCGATCCTATGGGTATCCCTAAGCCAAGGGATAATTTCTAATGGTTAAATGCATGAATTATGGTCTAATTTAAGAGATAGATTCAGAATTTACCTATTGGGAGATGAATTTCCAATAAAAAGCTCAAAAGACATAATTAGGATACGATATTCTTGCCAATTCCTCTTTTTTAAGTGCTCATTGCAAATCTAAGCTCCAATGCTCTTCAATTGATGAAAATGAGAGGAAATGAGGAAAAATGAGGGTGAATTAGTGGAGGGATAAAGTGAATTGAGGATCTAATAAATTGAGGATCTAAAATGAATGAAGAAATGAGTTGGAGAGAGAAATTCTCTCTCAAATAGGTGGCCGACCCTATTCTTCCCCTCCAAGCAACACAAAAGACCAATCTATCCCCACTAATTAGTCATGAGATGTTTAATTAGGGAGGGCTATATTAGAAAGCTCCAAATTCTAATGAATACTAATTCTAATCTCCTAATTAAATAAAAGGGATGAGTCTAATGGGTCCAAGTCCATTGTTGGGCTAAAAGTGTCATGACTAACTAATTGGGTCCACTAGTGTCAATCCAAATAAATAGACTAGACCACTAACTATAAAATAAATAGTACAAAGCATAATAATAACTATTAGCACAATATATAAATATTAATTCACAAAAAATAAAAATATATAAAATGACAAAAAGAGACTCATCTAGAAATGTGGGGGTGACACCCAGTTCGGTTTAAACTCGCCCCGAGTTTAGTTGGCCTTTCTCAGACAATTTTGATTTTAAGTTTTGAGTGAGTTTGGGTTTAGGCTCGAATCCAAACGAATTTCTGATTTGGGTAGGCTTATGTTTGAGTGGGCTTTGGATAAGGTTCAATCTATATGCCAAATTTTTGTTCCGACTCACATAAGTCCTTAGACTCAAGAAAATAAAAAATACATAACAAAACATAAAAAAAACTCGAACACAATCATTTGTAGTCGTAGTTTGTGGCGAAGTGATGCGCCTTTTTTTTCTCAAATTCATCAGAGATGTAATATATCGACTCGTAGTTTGGATCGATTATTAAAATTGGTTTGACCTTGACCAGATGGGCCAACACATTAGACGTCCCTTGGCACATCAGCAGCATCAGTAAAGAGCAAGGCCTTATCATCCCCGAGAGAAGCCTCTTTGCCATCATTGTGGGAATTTAGGGCATATTTAGATTGTCGAGTTCTTTTTCTCACGTCCCGATACCGTAAGGGCCGATCGTCCTCACTTGGTCCTTATGGATCCGATCATCCTCGCTTGGACGTGATGTCATGCAAGCCTAAGTTGCGCTTGCACAAGGCATAGTACATACACAAGACACAAGTTAGACAAAAAATACATATATACAAGCACGGGATGTAAAATACAGAGAACCAAAGTTAAACACATTTGATTGGTACACAAAATACTTTCTTTATTGAATACTTGAAGATTGGATTACAAAATTGTAGCTTGGTTGATTATAAAATATGCCATGGATGGCTTACAACTCTTTTTACAAACCCAAAACTAGCTACAACATCCATACATCATATCCTTTTAGTAAGACCAAAATTAAAACACCTAGGAGAAGAAGAACTTGCACACTGGAGAGGAAAGCTTTGGAAAGCAGCACGAGCACGGTTCCGCTTGAGAAAAAGTGCTCCTAAAGCTTTAAAATACTTGCCAAACTCTCGCTACCAGAACTTGGAGATTTCCCCACAAACGTGGGTCAGTACTACAACATGTACTGGTGAGCGACCATGGCCAAACTCACCTAGAAATCCACACTAAGTAAACATGTAAAGCTTACATTACTATTATGTGATCTTTCTAGTTGTCAAGTTTTTTTTAACAATTAATGCAAAGAAAACATAAACAATATATAGACTACATATATGGTAAATCTTACCCACGACCGAGCGGTTATCCCTGCAGCAGACACACAAGTTAGCAACAGTATGAATATATGTATAAACTTATATATCTATCATTGCATCAAAATATTAGGCTTGCAAGAAGAAAAAATCCTAGAGTGCGACCAAACTACATGATGGTCCCCTACTTGGGATTAGCAGTTGGGACGTACAGGCCCATCTCACTAATAGACCTATATACCCTCCCGTAAGTAAGAACTTATTTTCTCAGGATATCCAGATCTCTCCTAGGCCGAACGATCTCCAATATCCCAGAAATTGCTTGAGAGATAATCCTTATGCACAAGTTCTCCAGACCAAATGCATAAATGCAAGTTCCTATCAGATAATATACTTTCATGCAGTTGTTGAACGATGAACAAGCAAGTCTATCTCTTTTTCTTATTTTAAGATCAAGTCAGGAGTTTTCCAGCAGTGTTTCTTAATATGCAGCATACAACTAGGGGCATGTAAGTATTCATGATAAAACTAGTAAAGTAGCAGTTTTATACTTGAAGCATGCAATAATGTTTCTTTCTAGCTTATTTTGTTAGTGAGGCAACATTGATTTAGTGAACTAGAGATTCTTATTAAGACGTGAAGATAAAAGGATTCATCATAGGACCGAAGCCACTTATCGAATAAATCAGCATGAGAGATGGGGAAGCCTTACACAACGATCACTCCTTGGTTATACATCCTAAAATTGTATTAAACACTTGGTTAGCATCATTCGATCTCATTCTCTTATGATTCGAAATAAATGTGCAAGCGAGAAAAGCGAATCATAAAAACCAAGTCATCGAAAGCAAGATAAAATATAAAGCACCACAAAACCAAGCAGCAAAACAACCAACAAAAACTCTTGGACTTATTTTAATAGAATCCATTCCATCAGTTTGAAGGATTCATTGCATTTTGTCCGTGATTGATTTGGAGGTAAGGTTTAACCGAGTCAAAGTTGCAAGTGTTCCATAAATGAACCGCTGGAGGCGGGACATTACACTTTTGGGCCAGTGTCTGAGATGCGGATCAGGACAACATTCAGTGAGGGACTGTCTGGTGCAGCAGACCTTGGCACTTCCTCAGCCGATGCAGAGCCCAACACTTCCAGCACCACGACCAGCTCAGTATATGTCGAGACCAGGAGTGCCAGGAGGGGGAGCACCTCGATCTCCAGCATGTAGAGGATTTCAGCGAGGCCACCGCTACCTACTCAGGAAGACCAGTTTGCGAGGGCAAGGCCACAAGGACCTCCTCAGAGGATTGGATAGGTTTTTGCTATGTTGATGGATGACATAGAGCAGGAGATTTATGTTATAGGAGATATTATCCTTGTTGCTACTTTTCTTCTGTGACACTATTTGATCCAGGAGCCACACACTCGTTTATATCTTCTAGTTTTTTTGCCAAGCATAATATTGCCACTACACCCTTATCTAGTTGTGTTAGAATTCTCACTAGGGGAGAAGTTTTACCTTTTATCCATGTTTGTAGATCTTGTTCTGTAGTAATTCGTGACAGAGAGATGAAGGCTCGACTCTTAGTCTTTCCCATGCCGAACTTTAATGTTGTTCTTGGGATGGACTGGTTAAGCAAGTAACATGATTTCTTCGATTGCTACGGAGAAAGCATTCTCTTTAGAGTATTAGGCCAGCCAGAGCTCAAGTTTGCACGAGGATCCACTGAGATGAATGATGGTGCTCAGACGACATTGGACAACGTCATTTATCACTCCATCATTTCAGAGTTCAAGATGTCTTTCCAGAAAAATTGCCCTCCTTATAGAGATATGGAATTCTTAATTGAGTTGACCCCAGGAGCAGCCCCTATAGTGTCGTATGTTTATAGATTGGCGAAGAAGGAGATGGATGAGCTGAAGGCACCGTTACAGGAGTTGGAGGGGAAATGCTTCATCTGACCTAGTGCATCACCCTAGGGAGCTCCAGTATTATTTGTACCCAAGAAGGATGGGTTAGTGCGCATGTGCATTGACTATAGAGCCTTGAATGCTGTGACTGTAAAAAATAAGTACCCTCTGTCGTGCATCGAGTTGAGTGGATACAAGGTATTCTCAAAGATAGACTTGAGATCGGTATACCACCAAGTGAACGTACGAAAGTAGGACATTCTGAAGACTGCCTTCAGGACAAGATATAGACACTACGAGTTTATGGTCATACCATTCAGATTAAACAATGCTCCAACTATCTTTATGGACTTGATAAATTGAGTCTTTCATCAATATTTGGACCAGTTTGTGGTTATCTTCATAAATGACATCAATGTCTATTCGAGAGCCACGAGGAGAATGAGAAGTAATTATCGATTGTCTTAGAGACATTGAGGAGAGAGAGGTTGTATGCAAAGCTTAGCAAATATGAGTTCTTCTTGGATAAGGTTTCTTTTTTTGGGCATGTCGTCACTGGAGATGGTATTTCTGTAGATCCGGATAAAATCTTTGCAGTTGAGACATTGCCCGTTCCTTCGTCAGCATTGGAGGTGAGGAATTTTCTTAGACTCGTAAGTTATTACCTATGCTTCATAGAAAACTTCTCAAGGATAGCAGAGCCTATGAATCGGTTGACTTGCAAGGACCAAGAGTTCATATGGACAAATGAGTGTCAAGCCACTTTTGAGGAGTTGAAGAAGCGACTGACCACAACGTCAGTGTTGACTATTCCATCAGGATCAGGAGTTTACGTGATCTACAGTGACGCATCAGGGAAATGATTGGGATGCGTATTGATGCAGCATGGCAAGGTAATTGCGTATGCATTTAGACAGTTGAGAGTACATGAGAAGAATAATCCAACTCATGACTTGGAGCTTGCAGCCGTTATTTTTGCCTTGAAGCTATGGATACATTACTTATATGGTAAAGAGTGGAGATCTATACCGACCACAAAAGCCTCAAGTATGTCTTCACATAGAAGGAGCTGGATATGAGGCAAAGAAGGTGGCTTGAGTTGATGTTCAAGATAGAGCTGCATTATCACCTGGGCAAGGCTAATGTAGTAGTAGATGCGTTAAGCCGTAAGTCTATGGCGCTCTTCTTGACAACGCAAAGGGAGCTACTGGAGGACTTGCAGGAACTTGGCATAGAGGTTTTATTATCCGAATCTGATAGGACACTAGCCAACTTGCAAGTAAAGTCATCACTAGTAGAGAGGATCAGGCCAGCTTTACTTACGGATGCTAGATTCAGGAGGTTGAGAGAGAGGACCGAGGATGGAGATCAGATGGGATTGCGCATTCGTGTTGATGGGACATTAAGATGTAGTGATCTTATATATATTCCCAATAGAGAGCTTCAGCAGAAGCTGATGGCAGAGGCTCATAGTTCGATATTTTTTTTTTATCCTGGAGGCACCAAGATGTACCGCGACAATATTTTTGGTGGCATGGGATGAAGAGGGAGATAGCTCGCTTTGTGGCCAAATATTTGGTGTGTTAGCAGGTCAAGACTGAGCACCAGAGGACAACAGGGTTATTGCAACCACTTCTGATTCCTGAATGGAAGTGGGAGCACATCACTATGGACTTTGTTATGAGTTTTTCGAAGAGTCCAAGTGGGCGAGATACTGTTTGGGTGATTGTGGATCGACTTACTAAGTTCACTCATTTCTTGCCTTTATGAGTTGGCCAGTCTACAAAAGCTTTGGCTGACTTATATATCGGGAAGATTGTGAGATTACACGATGTCTCGGTTAGCATTGTGTCAGACAGGGACTCGTATTTCTCTAGCTGCAAATAACTTCCTGGTTTTATAATACGACGGATGGCTACAATACACCACTGCCTATACACCCTGGCATGGCAGTAACTTTATGTGACATGATCATGGAGGTATATGGTTCTCCAATTTTGCCTAGACTACGTCCTATGCATCTCGGTTGGTTCGATACCGTTATTGAAAAGAATTATTATTACCTCTTTCCTGCTTTTCTTGATGCTAATGTTGTTTAACGCTGGTATGGATTGCTCGACCCAGCCTTAGGATCTTAATATCTCTTTCCTTACCAATGACTGGATTAGAATAACCTCATGCGTAGACCACTTAGTAAGTTACGTAAATTTGTTGCTTGATTGTTATGTTGGGACAGTTAAGGGTACGTAAATCATTAGATGATGCAAGGGTAAGACTTCTAGGTTAGACTATGTTTGACTATAGGGCTTCATAGATGTTGACCATAAGGTTGTAGAGGTTGACCTGAGTACTTCAAGGTTGGTAGGTTAGTTTAGAACGTTCCACTTACAGGAGGGTGACGAAATCGATAATTATAAGAGTTCTAGAGATTGTAACTATTTGTAATTATTGGCAAAAGATGATTGATGACATTATTGGTACAAAAAGTTTTTAGGGATGATGCTAGAGATTAGAGTTGAGAATGTAATTTTGATAAGCCTGGATATAGAATAAATAGCTAGGTTAAGCAACCCCTATGTATACAAATACTAGATATGGTTATTGGTATGCAATGATATTGGGTAATATTTAAGGGTATAAGTTCTCATCTATATTGGGTATACTTGACTAAAGCAAGATAATAATGATTTAAGTAGCGGGACTTAGGAATTTCATTAACGATGGTCTATTCGACTAACTACTATAGCCAAGGATAGAAGAGATAGTGGAAAGGGAATTGTTGATGCTTATAGGTTGAGGATTGACTAAGATTTGATAACTAATAATAATAATAAGTTATGAACTTACCTTGAGGACTAGTACATGGCCAGAATATATATACATTAAATACTTGGAGGATACACGACCAAGTGTAGAAAATGAGAATAAGAATAGGTAATAGAATATTTCCTTTAAGGAATTAGTGATTAGTGGTTGTAGCCGTAATTTTGGAAGTAATAGACCAAATCGAATTGTTACATATTAATAAGATATGCTCTTAGAACAAGGGAATGAAAAAAAAGGGATGATAAGTTCTATAGAGTGATTATTGAGGATTCATGACTTATGGATTCAGAACATATAGAAAATTTTGAGGATCGACCAGAATAAGGATGAACGTATATACGAATGGGGGCAACTACTCGAGGTTAAAATTATTTTAGTGATTCTTAGTAATAGATGAAAATATAGTAATTGCCAATATGATAGGTAGTTAAGGAACTCACAAATAGCAAACAATGACTGTATTATGGAAATTGAGATGAGTAATTCATGGTGAGACCATCTGAGTTACATGTGATAGTTAAATTTAAATTTCGAGGACAAAAAATTTCTAAGATGGGTAGAATGTAAACCCCCTCAAATTTTTAAAATTTTAATATTCCGTAACGATTAAAAATTTCTCCACTTGTTGTATTATTATTGATATTGTTTCAGATAAGGATAATTATTTTAATATATTATTATCTCAATATGTTCGTTTTTGACAAAATTTTCATAAAGTAAATAGGTTGCCTATATTTCATTTAGAATATACTGTGTTCTAGAATATTCTTTGATCAATCTATAAATATTTGAATGATTACTATTATTACAATTTGTTAAGATCATTATATTAAATACTAGAACCCTTAATATTGATAAGTATGAGATATTGTGCCTATAATATAAATTGATATTGGCTATCCATGTTATAATTAGGCATACCCAGGATGACTTTGTAAATGCGCTTTTAAGCCAGCTCTACCTCCTCCATAACACACAAGCACCACGTAGAAATACAACCAAACACACACAGACACACGCCCATTACGGATGCAAGCAACTACATAACACCTTCCC
Source organism: Iris macrosiphon (assembly GCA_036927795.1). Classification (NCBI taxonomy): domain Eukaryota; kingdom Viridiplantae; phylum Streptophyta; class Magnoliopsida; order Asparagales; family Iridaceae; genus Iris; species Iris macrosiphon. The sequence continues at coordinate 162,204,755 of JAYESA010000004.1, forward strand.
TCCTTTACTTTATCCACCTGCAAACACACACAACACTGTACATAACACCCAAGCACCACAACTTTTCCCTCAACACTCGACGACACATATTGTCCCTCAATTCTTTTAAGTATGGAGCCCACCCTCTTTTTCCTTCTATCTTTTGTATCAGACATTCTCATGCAAATACCCCACATGGACCTTGCCTGCACACCACGTCTCCTTTCTCCTTTACACGTACCGCCCTTTCTCCCCTCTCAATAACTCTACCTACCTAGGATTAGTAGCAAATTAGCTCTTGATGGTTTCTCTAAACCAATCCCATAAATATCTTCTTTGCTTAGCCATATTGTTCACGTGAAAAGTACCTAGGTAATGTGTATTGTTTCCCCCTCCATCTCCATTGTATACTCGACACGTCTTTCCTTCCTCTGCCAATGTAGCAGACGACCATCTTTCCAGCCTGTCAAATCCTCTTTCCATCTTCTACAGGAATAACCAAATTTTCCTCCTCTATTATAACCGAATAAATGCATAAACCTTCTCTCCCATCTCACGCCTTCCCAGTACTCCCAATGTTCGCTCAACAAACAACAAAGAGAATGTTGGATTAATTTTGTTAGGACTTTGTTCTATTTTTTAAGTTGCATTGTGTGGCTGTGAGCCACTTCTTCAATTTTTGTAGTTCTCTACCATTTTGTATGTGTGCCTATTTAAATACCATTCTCTATTGAATAAAGTACACAGTATGTTAAAGAAGTTAAGCTGTGTCCCCTCCACGTATGTGTGAGTGGTATTTTTTCTTTTTATTGTGTTGTCTCTCTACAATTGGTATCAGAGCTCAGAAGGGTCGAGCACTTGATCCGTTCATGCCCAAATACATGCCGCACTCTCCGGGAAGTAGTGTCACCAGCGACGAGGTACCGATAAGTATGGTGGTGAAGGGGAATTCTGCCGTCTCGCTGCATTATCCGATGCTCACGACGAGCAATTATGCAGCCTGGACAATCAAGATGAAGGTCTATATGAGGGCTCAAGGAGTGTAGGAAGCTATCGAGGACACTAACATCGACGTGCGCAAGGATCAAATGGCATTGGCGGCCATATACGTGGGCATCCCCGAGAAAATGCTCTTCCTACTGGCCGAAAAGCAAACGGCCAAAGATGCGTGGGAGGCGTTGAAGACGATGCAGTTAGGCGCCAATCGTGTGAAGGAGGCTAAGGTACAAACCCTCAAAACTGAGCTCGAGGGGTTGCGCATGAAGGAGACGGATTCGGTCGATGACTTCGCTGTCAAGATAACAATCATCATCAACAAAATCCGTGCATTGGGCGACAAGGTTGAGGAGGCCCATGTCGTCAAGAAGTTTCTCCGGGCAGTCCCAAAGAAGTTCTTGCAGATCGCATCCACAATAGAGCAATTAGGCGACCTTAAAACAATGACGATCGAGGAGGTGATTGGGCGCCCCAAAGTCCATGAGGAGCGACTCCGTGGATACGATGACGACAATAGCGAGGAGCATCTTCTTCTCACCCGTGTCGAGTGGAAGGCACGTGAGAAGAAGTGTGAAGCCGAGGGCTCCTTTGGTGCTGCTCGTGGCCAAAGCCGCAGGATTGGAAGATTTGATAAAGCAAGGGTAAGATGTTATAATTGCAATAATTATGGTCATTTTTCTTCAGAATGTCCCGAAAAGGAGAAGAAAACTCTACTCCTTTAGGTAAGCGAAGATGAACACCCCGCGCTGCTATGAATTGGAACAATAAAATTAGGGGATTGATTGTTGGATTAATTTTGTTAGGACTTTGTCCTATTCTTTAGTTGCATTGTGTGGCTGTGAGCCACTTCTTCCATTTTTATTGTTCTCCACCGTTTTGTGTGTGTGCCTTTTTAAAGGTCATTCTCTATTGAATAAAGTGCACAGAATGTTAAAGAAGTTAAGCTGTGTCCCCTCCACGTGTGTGTGAGTGGTATTTTTTCTTTTTATAGTGTTGCCTCTCATCAATACATCTCAACAATTGTTAAGAGGGAACACTATAAAAAGAAAAAATACCACTCACACACATGAGGATGGGACATAGCTTAGCTTCTTTAACATACTGTGTACTTTAATCAATAGAGAATGACCTTTAAATAGGCACACACGCAAAACGGTGGAGAACTACAAAATTGAAAAAAATGGCTCACAGCCACACAATGCAACTAAAGAATAGGACAAAGTCCTAACAAAATTAATCCAACAATCAACCCCATAATTTTGTTGTTCCAATTCATAGCAGCGCGGGGTGTTCATCTTCGCTTACCTCTACGAGTAGAGTTTTCTTCTCCTTTTCGGGGCATTCTGAAGAAAAATGACCATAATTATTGCAATTATAACATCTTACCCTTGCTTTATCAAATCTTCCAATCCTGCGGCTTTGGCCACGAGCAGCACCAGAGGAGCTCTCGGCTTCACACTTCTTCTCACGTGCCTTCCACTCGGCTCGGGTGAGAAGAATATGCTCCTCACTATTGTCGTCATCGTATCCACGGAGTCGCTCCTCATGGACTTTGAGGCGCCCAATCACCTCCTCGACCGTCATTGTTTTAAGGTCGTCGAATTGCTCTATTGTGGATGCGATCTGCAAGAACTTCTTTGGGACTGCCCGAAGAAACTTCTTGACGACATGGGCCTCCTCAACCTTGTCGCCCAATGCACGGATTTTGTTGATGATGGTTGTTATCTTGACAGCGAAGTCATCGACCGAATCCGTCTCCTTCATGCGCAATCCCTAAAGCTCAGTTTTGAGGGTTTGTACCTTAGCCTCCTTCACACGATCGGCTCCTAACTGCATCGTCTTCAACGCCTCCCACGCATCTTTGGTCGTTTGCTTTTCGGCCAGTAGGAAGAGCGTTTCCTCGGGGATGCCCGCGTATATGGCCGCCAATGCCATTTGATCCTTGCGGACGTCGATGTTGGTGTCCTCGATAGCTTCCCACACTCCTTGAGCCCTCATATAGACCTTCATCTTGATTGTCCAGGCTGCATAATTGCTCATCATGAGCATCGGATAATGCAGCGAGACGGCAGAATTCTCCTTCGCCACCGTACTCATCGGTACCTCATCGCCGGTGACACTACTTCTTGAAGAGCGCGGCATGTATTTGGGCATGAACGGATCAAGTGCTCGACCCTTCTGAGCTTTGATACCAATTGTTGAGAGGGAACACTATAAAAAGAAAAAATACTACTCACACACACGTGGAGAGGGCACCGCTTAACTTCTTTAACATTCTGTGTACTTTATTCAATAGAAAATGACCTTTAAATAGGCACACAAACAAAACGGTGGAGAACTACAAAAATGAAAGAAGTGGCTCACAGCCACACAATGCAACTAAAGAATAGGAGCAAAACAGATGAAACAACCGTCCATCTTTGAGATGTTCTAGCTATGAGCCGTCTACTTTTAGATTGTTTTCTTCTCCTGAATGCCTCAATAGTACTACTCTCAGTTCAACCTGTGAAGAACATTCTTCGGGGGGACTTCATGAACATGTAACAGAGCAGACAAGACAACCTTCACCTATGAGGTTTGCAAATAATAAGGTGCTAAAAGACAGTTCACCTATGAGATGTGCTTACTAATAAGGTGCCCGAAGACGGTTTTCTACTCTCTCCTGAAACTCCTGGTTCATGCAGAGAAGACTCCAATGCTTGGCTTCAAGAAAGTCGATTCAACCAATACAGGCAACCATCATCTCCAAGATGTTCAGATAAAGAGGACTAAGCGTGGGCGGCCGTGGGAGATGATACTTCGCATTTACGGCTTCCCGTCAAATATTTCTGCTCATCCTTTAGAATATGGATCTTGCTCTTACCTTTCAAATAGAGAACACACACACAAAATGGTGGAGAACTACAAAAATAAAAGAAGTGGCTCACGGCCACACAATGCAACTAAAGAATAGGACAAAGTCCAAACAAATTAATCCAACAATCAACCCCCTAATTTTGTTGTTCCAATTCATAGCAGCGCGGGGTGTTCATCTTCGCTTACCTCTACGAGTAGAGTTTTCTTCTCCTTTTCGGGACATTCTGAAGAAAAATGACCATAATTATTGCAATTATAACATCTTACCCTTGCTTTATCAAATCTTCCAATCCTGCGGCTTTGGCCACGAGCAGCACCAGAAGAGCCCTCGGCTTCACACTTCTTCTCACGTGCCTTCCACTCGGCTCGGGTGAGAAGAAGATGCTCCTCGCTATTGTCGTCATCGTATCCACGGAGTCGCTCCTCATGGACTTTGAGGCGCCCAATCACCTCCTCGACCCTTCTGAGCTCTGATACCAAAACTGAATGAAGTAGTTGGATTGGAAGATTTGATAAAGCAAGCGGTGATGAGCGACTCCGTGGATACGATGACGACAATAGCGTAGGAAGAGCATTTACTCGGGGATGCCCGCGTATATGGTCGCCAATGCCATTTGATCCTTGCGCACGTCGATGTTGGTGTCCTCGATAGCTTCCCACACTCCTTGAGCACTCATATAGACCTTCATCTTGATTGCCCAGGCTGCATAATTGTTCGTCGTGAGCATCGAATAATACAGCGAGACGGCAGAATTCCCCTTCGCCACCATACTCATCGGTACCTCGTCGCTGGTGACACTACTTCCCGGAGAGCGCGGCATGCATTTGGGCATGAACGGATCAAGTGCTCGACCCTTCTGAGCTCTGATACCAATTGTTGAGATGTCTTGATGAGAGGCAACACTATAAAAAGAAAAAATACCACTCACACACACGTGGAGGGTACACAGCTTAACTTCTTTAACATTCTGTGTACTTTATTCAATAGAGAATGACCTTTAAATAGGCATACACACAAAACGGTGAAGAACTACAAAAATGGAAGAAGTGGCTCACAGCCACACATTTACCACCACCATGCTCCAGCCTCTGCCGCTCTGGGTCATCGTGGCCGACCTCGTCGTGGGAACTGACGGCCAACCGACAACCCTCCAGTTTTGTACCCTTCTGTCGACCCCCGAGCTCGTGTAACATTCGACCGTGCGCCAGGAAGCTAGAGCTCCCCTTCGTTCATGGCCGAGCATGTAGTAAATAGCCCAGTAAAGAGGAAACAAGACACAAGTTTTGTGGAGGATGAATAGACTTGGTAAGTTTTTATTGAATAAAATGGTAGCTATATATAGTTGAACATTTGATGTAAAGAGATAGACTAAATAAAAGATATATCAAAGTTATTTCAACAAACAAAACAACTTATCAATCTAAACAAACTAACAATCTAAACCAACTAACAAGATTATCACCAACAATCACTCCCTTAATCTTGTTGAATCAATGCTTCACTTTCTGCATGTTCCTCAGGATTATACCGAAACATTTTTCTGATCATTAGGAAAGGATTCTCTTTGTCATCCTCATCAGTTCTCCTTTTCAATGGCTTCTTCTTCAACCGGTCCTCACGGCCATCCCGGACACGGATTTTCTGAGGTTTGGACAAAGGCGGTGGCTGTCTTGGTGCTGGTCTAACTTCATACATCCTTTCACTCGGTCTCCTCTTCTGTTCAGAGTAAGCATTCTTCTGACTCGAAGAATGAGGCACTGCAGATAGAACCTTCTTTTTTAAAGTGGGGTTATTCATGACCTTTGCAGGTCTATTTGCACCTGTAGTAGTACAAGAAACCTTTGAGGGTAAAGGTTTATGCCCTACAGTCCGGCTGGAGCCATTACCACCAATAACTTTTTTATTCTCAGCTGAAACTGGCATGGATCTGCTCATAACAGCTCCCTTGACTGGGTCCAGTCTAGTCTTTGATTGAAGATTTTTCCCAAAAGAAGTCTTCATCTGGTCGCCATTGGGCACGGGCCTCGCATGCATATGCTTGCCCATGGGTGGTTTGAGCTTTAATGAATCTTGAGCTGGACGATCATCAGAATTTGGAGCTGGCTTTCGAACTGCAGTATGCTCCGCACCTAGCATACATAGCCCAACTTCTTCCATCGGTGTTGTGGCATCGTACACCTCTTGGATAGATCGATGGCGTGGTTGACGTGGTTGACCGCCTATCATCGAAGAAGTAGCAGCAGTGGCATCGTCCGCTACACTTGATGCTGTCGAAGAAGAAGTGACAACAGCGCCCCCCCAAGCCGCCATCTTTACGAGTTCGTCCATAGCCCCGACCGCCATGTCCAGCAGCATAGACCTCTCGAGTGACCTATCTGCCGCAGCCGCAGCTGCCGCGCCCAAACCTAGCGGCGGTGCGTATTCGGTCACCGCCGAAGACATGGTCACCGCGAACGACCCCATGCTGCCGAACCCCCCGTTTCCGCTGCCGCCGCCTGCGAGCTCGAGCGAAGACTTGGGCAGCGCAATGTGGCTGGACAGGGACGAGATGGGCCTGCAGATGAATTTTTCTGCGAGCGCACAGACGCGGTCCAGCTCGTCCTTGAGCCTGACGTTATCGATCCTGTGGTGCTGCTCCTCGAGGGACGCCTCTCCAAGCACAGCGGCTCCGCCGCAGTTGGCACATATCGGGTTGTGCATCGCCTTCTGGATGGCGATGTTCTCCATCCTGAGCTTCTCGTTCTCCTGCTTGAGTATGGCGTTCTCGTGCTCTCAATCTAGGTCTTCATTTGGGTTCGATGATTCTGGAACCAGAACTTGACCTATCGGGTCTCCAGGCTGAGCCGCTTGCTGAGCTCCAGCCTTTGCTTGTCGTCGGGGTGCGGGCATTCTTTGAAAAGCGCTTCGAGATCTTGTAACTGCTGGGGAGTGTGGCGGTGGTAGCACTTCTTCTTCTTCCTCGGGTTCTCGTTCTCGTCGAGGTCGTCGCCGGAGACTCCGTCGAGGTTGTAGCTTCCCGACTTGCTGTCGTTGTTCTCCAGCAGCTTTTTCTTCTCGAAGAAAAGACCTTCCAAGTTTGAAGCTAGAGTCTTCTCATTGCTCAATAGCTGCCTCTTCCCCTCCTCGACTTCTTCTAACTTGGACTTTAGAGCTTCTATTGCTTTGCCCATCTCGAATGCTCCATCCTTTGCTGTTTCCAGACATTGATTCGATCTCTCGAGCTGTTCTTTATCAAAAGCCACCGCGAGCTCCAACCCCTTAACCGTCCTCCTGAGAGAAGCGATCTCCGATTCGACATTGCTCAACGAGGAACTGGTCTGCTCCAGCTCCTTCTTCGTGTTAGCACGAGACTCCTGCATAAGTTTTTCGAACTGTCCGTTCTCCTCCAACCGGGTTTCTAGTGACTCTACCTTCTTTCTAAACTCCTCCACCAGATTGGTCGCGTTCGTCTCGGCCTTCTTCGTGTCGTTCAGCTTAATCCAAAGCCCCTCGACCAAAGCTTCCATCTCGACCAGCTTCTCCTCCATTGCCTTTGCCTTCTCCTTCTCGAGCTCACGCTTCAGAGTGGCGATCTTGGAGTTCAACTTTGCGACCACTTCTCGAGTTTCCTTCGATTTACTCTCCAACTAGGATTCGAGTAGAGATTTCAGGTGGATGACTTCCCCAGACAAGACTGCCACCTTCTTCGCGTTGATCTCAGCGATCCTTATTGCGTCGTCAGCATGGCTGAGGGCAGTGTTCTTGGCGTCGGCGGTCATCACCAGCTCCTTCTTCACTCTCTGGAGCTCCTGACTCATAGCAATCAAGGCGGCAACGTCCACCGCATGCTGGCTTCGCGCTTTCTCGAGCTCCGACTGTCATTCCTCTTCCCTCTCCCTGTCCGCCTCGTTGCCAGCCGTCTCCAACTTATCACCTTTTAATCTTTGTTGCACCTTCTCTTCATGGATCTGCACTTTTTTCTCATGAAGCATGGGCATGAGCAGTGTTGGTTCATCGTCTTCTATCTTCTCGGCTAGGTGAGCCCTGTCCTTCTTGTTAGAACGACATTCAGAGGCAAAGTGCTCATAACTTTGACAATTGTAGCACTGTACCTTGGTCTTGTCGAACCTTCTACTACGGTGATTGAGAGCCGTCCCGTGGTCGCCATTGCTTCGTCCATGACTTCGGCCACGAGTGTCGTTACCATGTCGCCACTCACTAGCAGATCCTTCGCCTGATGCTTTTGTATCTCGCGCCTTCCACTCGGCTCTAGACAACAGGACTTGCTCCTCACCGTTGTCACCGGTACCGTGCAACCGTTCCTCGTGTGTCTTTAGACGGCTGATGAGCTCCTCTACGGTCATCGTTTTGAGGTCACAGAACTGTTCAATCGTTGATACGATCTGTAGAAACTTCGATGGCACTACCCGAAGAAATTTCTTCACGACATAGGTCTCGTCTACCTTGTCACCTAATGCACGGATCTTGTTGACCATAGTTGTCAACTTCATGGCAAAGTCGTCAATCGTTTCTGCCTCCTTCATGCAGAGAGTCTCAAACTCATTCTTTAGAGTCTGGACCTTTGCCTCCCGGACGCGCTCGGCGTCCATGTGCATTATTTGTAACATTTCCCGTGCCTCTTTAGCCGTCTCCTTTTGGGCCAGTAGAAGCAGCGTCTCCTCCGGGGTCGCTTGATAGATGGCAGAAAGGGCCATCTTATCTTTCCTTGCTTCAACCGTCACCTTCGGGTCGATAGGTGCAATGATGTCCCATACTCCTTGGGCTTGCATATACACCTTCATATTGATCGCCCATGCTCCATTGTTGCTCTTCGTGAGCATTGGATATTGGAATATGATCTTCGATGACTCCATAGCTTCTCTGTTCCTCAACCTGAGCTCTGATACCAAATATAGTAAAATAGCCCAGTAAAGAGGAAATAGGACACAAGTTTTGTGGAGGATGAATAGACTTGGTAATTTTTTATTGAATGAAATGGTAGCTATATATAGTTGAATATTTGATATAAAGAGATAGACTAAATAAAAGATATATCAAAATTGTTTCAACAAACAAAACAACTTATCAATCTAAACAAACTAACAATCTAAACCAACTAGCAATCTAAACTAACTAACAAGATTATCACCAACAGAGCAGACCACGCGAGCACAAGCTCGACGCCAGTGCCAAACTTGCGCATGCAGTCTGCCCATGCCATGCAGCCTCCCCTCTACCACTCCCACCCCCATCAGCATTTCATGCCACCATTTCCATCGCCCCCATGTCGGTCCTGTCATGGATCCGACCCCGACTGGTGAAGTGTGCTCCCCTCATCCTCTGCAATCCGATGCCGAACATCGACAAAAAACCGCCGACGCCGCAGACGTCATAGACCCCACAGTCCTGACCTTCACCATTATCGTACGGAGATCCCGTGCCATCCCGTCATGGGGCATCGCGTTCTGGCGTTTCCAAGCTGCCCTGACGAATCCTGAGTGACTCACTGCCTCCGTGAGCCGTGAATGCCGCTCCTTCGAGCGATTGTGTCTTCAACTTGAGGTTGCAGTTCATATTTCTTCGTACGTATCAACATCAACCCAACACTCCTCTACCTGCAAATCATCAGGATGGACAGCTCCTGTCGGAAAAGAAAGAGAAACAAAAGAAAAATGGAGCAGCAATAGTAGGTGCTCAAGAGAAATGAACAGCAGCAACATCAGCTTTCACCCCTAACACTTATATGTGAGATCTCTTTAATACCGATCCTTCTCTCTTAGTTGTTACTGACATGGTTTTTATAATATTATTTTAAGGAATGGTTGGGTAATGTGTAAAGACCGGACAATGGAAACTGTTGGGTTGTTTTTAACTGAAATGGTTGTATATCACTTCATATTAACAGTGAAGGAGGTTATGATATAAAATGTTTGATTCCTTGCTTTCGTACATATGCATTTAGATATGCACGCAACTGTCAAACTAGTTTTTTTTAAGAGTCTCCAAATTCCTACAGTAGTTTAATGATAGTATTTTTTTATATATAAACAAATCAGTAAATCAGGTTTTAATAATTCCATTTTTATAAGATATAATTTTAGTTAAATAATTAATACAATTCTAAAATCCTTTCTCTAGGTTCTTTGGGATTCTCAGGCTTGAACGTTGGACCAGAGACCCATCTCCAGCTTTCGAATTCAGACAAGTATACCTTGCCATACTGTATCTCAGTTCAAGATTTACTTATTTATTCTACCTGTACATTGTGTGCGCTTTGGACTGAAATCATTACTTGGCGTCCGAGTCATATCCAGGTACATACGTTCGTCGATAACTTCTAGTATCGATTGTTAGATGTTTCTCGATACTGTTATGTACCTACTTGGTTATATCAGAACCCTAGGACACATTCAGACACTGTCATCTTGCCAGACTTTTCGTATCCTGATAGTGTCAGTATGACCAGAACCTGTAATGATTATAAGATCATGATTCATCTAGTTATTTTAGTATAATGAGACTGTATAGGTAGATATTCGGGCTCAGTGAGCTGCAGATGCGTCTCCTTGACCGAATTGGAAAGGGAGGACAGTTACTAGACGTTTGGGCTACTACCCAAACTTTATATTAACAGACTCTACCTGTGACTAGAGTTACGGGCCTATTATTTATTTATATATTCCATTCCCAGAGCTACGTACGCCAGATGAACCCCGGGAGATTCTGTTCCTGAAGCTACAAATTTATATTTAGAAAGCCCATGTGTCGAACATTGTCTTTAGGATGTGTATCACTTAGGCGGTTATTCTAGATTACACCTGGCTTAATTTTTTGGTTTATTTCTGTTATACTTTGGCATGCCATCTTTTCTTATACCTTGTTACATCCATCTGAGGACCTGGTTCCCTTCCAGGCATAGGCGAGGAGGATTACCCGAAGGAGTACGGACCGGGTGTATATCCAAGAGTTGGGATAGCTGCAGAGGACGAGATCATTCCGGAGGACTACACCTGATCACTGGTAGTGACTTCACCTTAGATCTGGTATCATTATCTAGTTAGCAGATACGGTCCTAGTTATCTTATTGGTTCCTTTCATTCAGTACTTGTATTAGCGGGTTTGTCCCTATGTGACTATATCCGGTTTGTAGTATGATATATTTCCAGACATATTTCCTTTATGCACATTAGTAGACTTATTTTCTCTCTGTGTTTCATATTCTTATGTCTGTGGATGAGATTAATTACATTGCTTATGTTTAAATATGGGGTTATATCATTGTACTTTTCAGCTAAGGTGCACTCCAACTGGTCCATTAGATTAGGAGGCCCATCGGAGTGTTCCCGTTGGCCAATGCCACGTGGCTCAGTTTCTTATATTTGGAACTTGGGCGTGACATGGTTTTTGTGGTGGCCCATATAGGTCCTATTTAAATTATTTTGGTTACCTGACTGTGCCAAACGAGCCTGCAACTAGGGATAGATATTAGGATCTCATCTATATGTTTGATTACCTCTCTTTAACACCTTTACTTCGGCCTTATTTTGCCAAATTATATCTTCTAATTTTCAAATCGCTGATCGTAAACATGACTTCTTTTCAGAGTTATGAATCTCCATACCAGACGTGTTGTGCAGCCAGGCGATGTCTTCCAGGACATCGGATCGTATGATGAGCCGGTACCAGGATGAGTTCTTCTGTTGACCCCTGCTCCCCAGGGACAGTCATCTAGGCAGCCAGAGGTGCTATCAGGCGAGCACCAGCTCCTACACCAGGCAGAGCATGAGGGCCAGCTGGCCGCAGAGCAGGAGGAGAATCAATTGCCCCCGCCACCTTCATTTCCCCCACATATGCCATACATTCCCTTTCCACCGGGGTAACCCATGGACGGGCCGCAGATGTTCCAGATAATTTAAGCTATGATGCAGGCTCAGCAGCAGGTCCAGAAGTAGTCTCAACAGCAGGCCCAACAATGCCAAGCTGAGTCTTTGAGAGAGAGTATTGTGACAGCTTTGGGGATGGCAACACCACCAGCTCGCCAGTCGACGATGGGATCTGTCATAGACTTTCGTCGTATGATACCACTTCCATTTGCTGTCACGGAGGAGCCAACTGAGGTATATGCATGACTGACCAACATTCAACACCAGTTGAAGGCCACCGATATTCTAAGGCATAGATGGATGACCGCTGTCAGGATGCAACTTACCGGCAACGCTCATCACTAGTGGCTTTTAGAGGAGGAGTGTTTAGGACCCGATCGGGTCATTTGGAAGGAGTTCTCTAGGCTTTTCAAGGAGATGTTTATTTCGTCCACTGCTAGTACGAAACTTTGGGACTGGTTCCAGAACCTCAGATAGGGTAGTTTGATAGTGGAGGAGTACAATGCTGAGTTCTTCCGCTTGAGCCGTTTTGTCCCGTACTTGATCCCGACTGAGAAGAAGGCTGAGAAGTTCTACGAAGGCCTAAGTTTTGAGACACAGAGATTTATTGGATCTATAGCCCCCACCTCATACTCTGAGGTTTTATTAGCAGCCCGACGCCAGGATCGCATCAACAAGATAGAGGCCAGTCTAAAGTGCTCCTATGCATCATCCTCGGCAGTTCAAGCACCGCAGGGAGGACCTACGTAGCATCCCATGGTACCACAGCAGCAGAGAGCGGTACCCTTGCATGGACAAGAGGTTCCTACTTGCCATTTCTACGGCAAGTGGGCACACGAGTAGAGGGATTATAGATGAAGATTGGTGTTATGCCTGAGATGTGGATCTAATCAGCATCCTATCTGAGACTGTCCGGAGCAGCGAGAGGGAGTACCGCTAGTTCATAGGCCAGCCTTACCAGCACCGACGCCATAGCAGCAGCCACACAAGCCAGTCTACCCAGGACCGAGGGTGCCCTTCGCAGGAGCTGGGGTGATGGGACCACCAGCACCAGAAGGATTTTAAGGGAGGCCGCCCTTGGCCCCACATGCAGTTTGTTTCCAGCAGGCTCAATAGCAGCCGAGAGCCCTAGCACAGGGACATGGCCAGGACTTTACGTTGACCCTTGAGGAGGCAGAGACAACTGGAGAGGTGATCGAGGTACTATTTTAGTAGCTTCATTACCAGCAGTAGCATTATTTGATTCTGGTATCACACATTCTTTTATAGCTACTTGTTTCATGGTCACCTATAGAATAGCAACTGTACCCCTTTCGAAGATTAAGAAAATTCTTACGAGAGGTGGGATAGTACCGGTTAGCGACACTTATAGATTTTATTCAGTAATTATTTGCGGACGAGAGATGCGTGCTCAATTTTTAGGCTTCTCTATGCCAAACTATGACATTATCCTAGGAATGGATTGGTTGAGCCAGTACCATATGACGCTAGATTGTCGATGTGGATGTGTTATCTTTAGACTCCCAAATCACCCTGAGTTTGAGTTTCTTCGGGGAGCCTGAGAGCATGGTGTCCAATCTACCTTAGCGGCACACATTACAGAAGGTGAACGAGTGAACCCCCGTATTATATCATATTTTAAGGATATATTTCCTGAGGATCTTCCAGGCCTGGCACCTAACAGGGAGATAGAGTTTACTATAGAGTTGACTCCAGGAGCCGAGCCAGTTACTTCCCCCGTTTACAGACTAGCACCAAAATAGTTGGTTGAGTTAAAGATCCAAGTAGATAACCTCTTAGACAAGGGTTTCATTCAGGCTAGTATTTCTCCATGGGGAGCGCCAATTTTATTTTTGTCGAATAAGGACGGGACGGTACGTTTGTGCATCGATTACAGGGCGCTAAATACTCTAAAGATAAAGAACAAGTATCCTTTACCGTGCGTCGATGATTTATTTGACCAGCTGAGCGGCACATGTGTATTCTCGAAGATGGATCATATTCTCGAAGATCGATCTCAGATCCGGCTATCATCAGATCAAGGTGAGAAAGGAGAAAATTTTGAAGATAGCTTTTCGGACGAAGTACGGGCACTATGAGTTTATAGTCATGCCGTTTGGTTTAACTAACATGCCAACTGTGTTTATGAGCCTGATGAACAAGGTTTTCCACCATTACTTGGATAAGTTCATGGTGGTATTTATAGACGACATCTTGGTATATTCCAAGAGCCAGGACGAGTAGGAGGAGCATCTCAGGATCATGTTGGAGACACTAGGGCAGGAGAGGCTGTATGCCAAGCTCAGCAAGTATGAGTTCTGCTTAGATTGTGTACCTTTCCTTGGTCATATAATCACTGGAGATGGATTATCAGTTGACCCGAAGAAGATTGTCGCAGTGAAGATGTGGCCTACCCCTACATCATTTACGGAGGTTAGGAGTTTTCTCGAACTTGTCGGATATTATCGGAGGTTTATGGAAAAATTCTCGAGGATCAGTTTGCCTATGACGCGGTTGACGTGTAAAGGCGAGTAGTTTATTTGGACTGAGGAATGTCAGACGGCTTTCGATGAGTTGAAGAAGCGTTTGACGACAGCACCGATCATGACACTACCATCTGGATCTGGAGGATTTGTAGTGTACAATGATGCCTCTGGGAGTGGACTGGAAAGTGTACTGATACAGCATGACAAGGTGATAGCTTACGCATCGAGACAACTGAGGGTTTATGAAAAAATTACCCGACACATGATCTAGAGCTAGCTGTGGTAATATTTGCACTAAAGCTTTGGAGGCACTACCTTTATGGAGAACGGATTAAGATTAACACAGATCACAAAAGTTTGAAGTATGTCTACACTCGGAAGGAGCTCAACATGAGACAGAGGCATTGGCTGGAGCTGATGATATACTATGATATTGAGTTACAGTACCACCCTAGCAAGGCAAATATTGTAGCAGATGCCTTAAGCAGGAAGCCAATGGCATACTTTTTGATGACTCAACGATATTTGTTAGAGGATCTTCAGGAGCTCGAGATAGAGGTTGTATTGCCAGACAGGGATGGACAGATGGCCAGTTTAGAAGTTCAGTCTATATTGGTTGAGAGAATCAAGACAGCCTTGCCTACCGATACGAGATTCCGGCGACTGCGAGAGAGGACAAAGGCCGGCATGTAGACGGGACACCGGATTCACAAGGATGAAATATTGAGGTGTGGAGATCGCCTATATGTTCTGAGTGGCGAGCTACGCCATGAGTTGATGACCGAGGCCCATAGTTCGTTTTATTCTATTCATCTCGGGGGTACAAAGATGTACCAAAATTTGAGACAACCCTACTGGTGGCATGGGATAAAGAAGGAGATTGCGAGATTCGTGGTGAGATGTTTGGTCTGCCAGCAAGTCAAGGCCGAACATCAGAGGACTGTAGGACTATTGTAGCCGTTTCCCATTCTAGAGTGGAAGTGGGAGTACATTACCATGGACTTCGTCACAGGATTTTCGAGGAGCCCTAAGGGGAAGGATGTCGTCTGGGTTATCGTAGACCGACTCACTAAGTCGGCATATTTTTTGCCCTTCTGAGTTGGGCAATCTACGGAGATATTGGTTGACATGTATATGCGCCAGATTGTAAGACTACATGGAGTGACTGTTAGCATTGTATTGGATCGTGATTCCAGATTCACGTCATATTTTTGGCGGAGTATAAAGGAGAGTCTAGGAACTCGCCTCAAGTTCAGTACTGCGTATCATCCGCAGACTGATGGTCATTCAGAGCGCATGATTCAGATACTAGAGGATATGTTGAGAGCGTGCATGATTGACTTTGGAGGATCTTAGGAGGACCATCAACCCTTGGTAGAATTATCCTACAACAACAACAACAACAACCAAGAAAGCATCCAGATGACACCGTTTAAGGCATTATACGGAAGAAAGTACATGTCTTTGGTGTATTAGAGTGACGTAGGAGAACGCCAGATACTTGGTCCATAGTTGGTAACTCAGACAGAAGAAAAAATAAAGCAGATTCAGAGTCATCTTCGTGTATCATAGGATATGCAGAAGCATTGGGCAGATGCACACCGCAGACCTTTGGAATTCAAGGAATGTGATCATGTATTTTTGAAGATATCTCATACTCGTGGCACCATCAAATCTGGGGGCAAAGGCAAGGTGAGTCCTAGGTACATCGAACCTTTTGACATCTTAGAGCGAGTTGGCTAATGGCTTATCGTCTTGTATTTCCTCCGTCACTAGAAGGCGTGCATGACGTATTTCACATATCACTGTTGAGAAGGTACGTGGCAGACCCTAGCCACGTGCTCGATCATTCAAAGATTACAGTCGGGCCCAGTTTATTATATGTGGAGCAGCCAGTAGGGATACTCGATCGCAATGAGAAGGTTTTGAGGGGGCAGACTATTCGACTGGTCAGGGTTGCATGGAAGCATCATTCGTCGGGCGGGTCTACCTAGGAGTGCGAGGTTTCCATTCGACAACATTTTTCTTATTTATTTGAGGACCAATGTACAAATTTACGTACTACATTTCAATTACCTATTAACTTTTTAATTCTCGCAACTCTTATTCGTGGTTTACTTTTAATTCGAGGACAAAATTCTTCTAAGTTAGAAAGGATATAAAACTCACTTTTTTCTTTTTTTATTTAAATTATTTATCCTTGGTTCTTGTGCATTTAAAGATATACTGTGGTTACATGGCCGGCCATATCATCTTCTTGTAACCATCAAGCTCAACACAAATCAGCTACCTGGCTTTTCCTATTAAAGCCAATATACCACTTCAAGGTTACCCTTACTTGTTCCAATGACTCGTTAGAGCAAAACCAAATGCCCGACCATTCAGAGGGAATATTAATTGATTTTTCCTTAGTATGTTCATACTTGGAACAGAACCCATGAGAAAACTTCCTGGCCTTTCTTTTTGGGTGGAGCACCCATAACCTAAATCCATGCAAACTTCTTTTGAGAACAGTGCCCAACCCGACCGTTAGCATTCAAATATTACTGTTCCTTTTTCTTCTTCCCATTACGTATACAGTCGCGATTCTGCCAGGGCCATAACACATAGTACGGTGTGATAACCACCTACTCCGCTAGAAACCCATCAGACCGTTCATCCGACCACCCATCCCCCTCCTCATTCGTTCGATCACCCTAGCTTAACCTAACCTCTCCTCTATATAATATCACCTATTCCTCACCTCTCCTACCGGAAAACCTAGCCGCCTCTAGGCTTTACCCTACTTTCCTTATTTCCTTCAATCCGTCAACACCCACCTCCAGTTCCTCCATTGAGCCGAGGAGCGGGGCTACTGCACGGAGCTTCCACCGCAACATTTTTGACGTCGTCGGCGACTTTGCGATGAGGAAACTTTGGTGCTCTATTTCCCTCCACCGTCATCATCTTTTCCCACGCTGGTGAGCTTTAGGTGCCTCCTTATACACCCACACCTCTTCATAAAATTTCCTTAGCAACCATTTGTGATGTTACACCTTGACCTCTATATTGTTTCCATGGGTTAGTAAGTGAGAAGAGATTGATATTATGAGAAAATAAACAGTGTGTGCGTTGGTGGGTTTTCGTAACTAAGTATAGAATAGGTTATGATAGGAATAACAGGGAACAAATGACATCTATTTGTTTTACTAAAGTATGTTTACCTAATCATTCAAGAGTGCAAGTGGTTGTTGAGGATTCTAACCATGGTAATATTGATATTGCTGTGGAAATTATGGTGGGAATGAAATCCGCATGAACAGTAGGAGGAGTAGTTTCTTTATATCTATATTGTGGGGATTATCTGTGAACAATGGAAGAAGAGTTTTCTTATCAGCACTTGTCTTTACTTTTGTATAAAATAAGAAATCAATTATACATGTGTATGGGAGTCCAAAAATAATCATGCTAAATGCTTCATATTATTGTTGGTTAATGAGTGATGACAATATGTGGTTCATGAACAGAAAAGAAATAGAGTGTGAGTATTTGGTTGTGAGAATAAATTAAAGAGAGGGCCAATTGGTTTTCCTTGTGAATCCTTAGAGGTGGATGTATAACAGTGAGAAACTTTGGTATGAAGGGACATTGTAGGTACCTGGGTACGATTGTGCGTTCTTGCTATTGAAAGAAGAAACTAGTATAGCATGCAAGGATTAGACAGTGTGTCCATAAGGGGTGGATTGCAGGCTTTGAAATGCGAAGCTAAGTGTGAACGGATTAGAGTATTATGCAAATAATGGAAGAGGGGAGTGATTAAAGGGTTGTTACAGTGAGTGTTAGTTGTGGTTGGGAATAGTTAGGAGACATGGACGAAACATTTATTGAGTTGGAAGTAGTAATATATATAAATGAATTGTTAGACATGGATCAGTAATGCAAGAGAATATTATTTTAAGGAATGGTCGGGTGATGTGTAGAGACCGTACAATAAAATGTTGGGTTGTTGTTACCTGAAATGGTTGTATGGCACTTCATATTAATAATAAAGGAGGTTATGATATAGAAAGTTTGATTCCTAGTTTTCGTACATATGCATTTAGATATGCACGCAACTGTCAAACTATTTTTTTTAAGAGTCTCCAAATTCCTATAATAGTTTAATGAAAGTATTTTTTATATATAAACAAATTAGTAAATCAAGTTTTAATAATTCTATTTTTATAAGATAAAATTTTAGTTAAATATATAATACAGTTTTAAAAATCCTTTCTCTAAGTTCTTTGGGACTCAGGCTTGGACGTTGGACCAGAGCCCCATCTTCAGCTTCTGAATTCAGGCAAGTATACCATGCCATACTGTATCTCAGTTCTAGATTTACTTATTTATTTTACCTGTACATTGTGTGCGCTTTGAACCGAAGTCGTTATTTAGCGTCCGGGTCATATCAGGGTGCAGACGTTCGTCGGTAACGTCTAGTATCGATCGTTAGATGTTTCTCGATACTGTTATGTACCTACTTGGTTACATCGGAATCCTAGGACACATTCAGACAATGTCATCTTGCCAGACTTCTTGTATCCTGATAGTGTCAGCATGATCGGAATCTGTGATGATTATAGGATCATGATTGATCTAGTTATTTCAGTATGACGAGACTGTGTAGATAGAGGTTCAGGCTCAGCGAGCTACGAATTCGTCTCGTTGACCGTATTGGGAGGGGAGGATAGTTACTAGATGCTTGGGCTACTACGCACACTTTATATTACCAGACTATACCCGTGACTGGAGTTACGGACCTATAATTTATTTATATACCGAAAGATTCTGTTCCCGGAGCTACGTATGCCAGATGCACCCCGAGAGATTCTGTTCTCGGAGCTATGAATTTATATTTGGAAAGCCTACGTGTCGAACATTGTCTTCAGGTTGTGTCTCACTTAGGCGGTTATTCTAGATTACACCTGACTTTTTTTGGGTTCATTTCTGTTATACTTTGGCATCTCATTTTTTTCTTGTAACTTGTTACATCCCTCTAAGGACCTGGTTCCCTTCCAGGCATAGGCGAGGAGTATTACCCGGAGGAGTACGGACCAGGTGTATATCCAGGAGTTGGGATAGCTGCAGAGGACGAGATCATTTTAGAGGACTACAACTGATCACTGGTAGCGACTTCATCTTAGATCCAGTATCATTATCTAGTTAGCAGATATCGGTTCTAGTTATCTTATTGCTTTCTTTTATTTAGTACTTGTATTAGCGGGTTTATCCCCATGTGACTCTATCTGGTCTGTAATATGATATATTTCTAGATTTTTTTTTGCACATTAGTAGACTTATTTTCTCTATGTGTTTCATATTCTTATGTCCGTGGATGAGATTAATTATATTGTTCATGTTTAAATATTGGGTTATATCATTATACTTTATAGTTTAGGTGCACTCCAATGGGTCAATTAGATTGGAAAGCCGGAGTGTACCCGCTGGCTAAGGCCAAGTGGCTCAGTTTTTTATATTTGGAACTGGGGCAAGACATATTTTACATCTTACTTTTGGAGGATCATATAGGAGAGTCTTGGGACTCGTTTGAAGTTCAGTAATTCTTATTATCCGTAGATAGATGGACAGTCGGAACGTACTATTCTGACACTGGAGAATATATTGAGAGCATAAATGCTGGACTTTGGAGGATCATGGGAGGACCACCTACATCTTGTGCAGTTTTACTACAATAATAGCTATCAAGCGAGCATCCAAATGGCTCCATTTGAATCTTCGTATAGAAGAAAGTGTATGTCTCTCGTGTGTTGGAGTGACATGGGAGAAGGCCAGATTTTGGGGCCAGAGTTGGTTGTCAGCACTGTGAAGAAAGTAAAAATGATACAAGGGCACTTGCAAGCAGTGCAAGACAGACAAAAGCAGTGGGCAGATCTTCATCGCTGTCCTTTGAAGTTTAAGGAAGGCGATTATGTCTTCTTGAAGATATCATCGACTAGGGGCACCATTTGATTTGGAGGATACGACAAGTTGAGTCCAAGATATATTAGACCATTTGAAGTGCTGGAGCGAGTTGGATAAGTTGCGTATCGACTGGCATTACCACCTTCGCTTGAGGGAGTGCATGACATATTTCATGTATCGCAACTGAGGCGATACAAGTGAATATCCAAATAAACAAGTATAATGACTTGTATAGGTTTGCCTCAGCCTTAGATCATTAATCAAGATTGCTACACTTGGGATAGGTTCCATAATGCGTTAGTACGGCTTGTCCTCAGTAAGTCTCAAGGACGAGACTTTTTCTGAGTTGGGTATGATGTAACACCCCATTTCGCTCAAGCGGACTACCGATTCAAACGACAAAAGTACAATATCCTGACCCGCTTTGCTCAGGCGAGAATACTCGTTTGAGGCAAAAGATATCCAGACTTGTCCCTACAGGAGTTTGGCTTAGGCTTTCAGAGGCTCGCTTGACGTATCGCTCAACTAAGGCGAATCATCGCTAAGGTGGGTGGCTACGGTGAACTTGTCTTTGCTTAGCCAGCACACATAAAATATGGAATAATACATGCTAGTCGCTAGGTGAATCACCCCCTGCATGCTAATAAGAATACAACGCACCTAGCAAAAGGAATAATCCTAACTTGTATTGCTTGTATTAGAACATGGAATTGAAACGTTGCTTATATACAGACCGTCGTATGCTACCTTTGACTTATGCAACAAGACCCCGCTATCCCTCGAGTGGTACGATAATGGATATGCACTGATTTGCTTGTCGAATAATCAACTTGTGAACCGTTATCTGATTCCATGCTAGTTTATTTCATACGTCTTGTGCTAAGCATAGAACACATCCCGTTATACAAATATTGTTCAAAAAGGCTTTATAAATTGAATCAGGCAATGCCTCTTGTCTTGTACTCTTGTTGCCCCAATAACTTGAATGGATAACTTAACCTAGATGACCGTTTGATCATGTACAACTTGTGCACAAGGTCACGGTCTCGCTGATGGTGCTGGGGCACTGGCACCGATCCGGTCTGGGCGAGGCCTATTGTTTAGTCGCTTGTTCTTGACGGAATGTGCTTGCAGCACCTCTTATACTTCCGTTGCATACCATTCTCGTTAAAGACTATATCGTCCATTATGGCATACTCCAGTGATTGCCACGTATATTTAAACTTTGCATGCTTGCTTGTAAAATGAAGTAGATAAACAAGTCATCCTAGCTTAGCGGCTATCCGCGTGCGAGGCATTGTATCGCATCAAAGAATAATCTGAATCAGCTAAACGATATGAATCTCGCATCCAAACACTTGTATTTGTATGCGTTATTGCTCCTGAATGTTTATACCTGCTCATGCTTGAATTAACAATGTTTGCCTTGGACAGGAAAGGCCAAACGGTAAGTTGGTAAGTCTCGTCGTGTTTCCTCTTGTATATTGCACGGCGCACAGCCACACAAGTTAGGCTATTCAATCTTTGCCATGAAACTGATCCTAAGGCAACTAGAAAGACAACATAATAGTTGGTGCACGAAACCTATATTACGTGTTTGGATTTGTCGAACGGGCGAGTAGCCTCCCCACCAGTGCATTCAATGTACTGATAACCCACCAGATCGTTTGCAGGGTACAGGAGAACCTCGTTCGTTGCGGATGCCTCCTTCGTGCGTGCTAAGGCCAGGAGTCCACTCTAAAGCCTTGGAGCATTGTGTCCGGAACTGAAGCACATATACAAGACATAATATTGGAACATCATCTGAATATAGCCTGTACAATCATTCCACAATTGTAGCCACTTGGCACGCTTTTACTGTTTCAGAGAGAGAGAGGCTTGAGAGACTTGTAATCTCGGCTATACGCCGCCTGTAACACTTGTTTATATCAATAAAAGATCTTGCTTTACTTCAACTTGTGTTATTCAATGCTTCCGCTATTGTTGACTCAGTGAACTTGTTACCGATCGCCTATACGTTCATGATTCTGCTGCACTCGGATAATCTGTGCGACTCTATGGCTTAGAACTCTTATCGCCAGCCAATGAACCACGGCCTTGCATGGGTGTGGCTCACGTTAGTGCAGCATCACGCCCGGATGGGTCAAAACGATCGTTCTGCGGGAGCATTGGCGCGATGATTCTCGCCTAGCGGGAACGGCCGATTTAGCCTGCGGGAGATCGGGGCATAATATATCACCATTGGTTCGAGCTTGTCATATCAAGAGTAACACATAGAGATTCTTGATCATCGAGAGAAGGTGTTGAGGAACTAGTTTATTTCCATGGTTCGCGTGGCATTGAGACACCACTCTCTAGGAGAATCCACTTGGGAGCACGAGGATGACATGCGCAACGTTTCCCATATCTATTCTAAGATCAAGGTATAATTTACTTTTCTCTTTTCTACCGTATAGTATTCTCGTTTTCCTGTCGTGCTTTAGTTTTAATTTCAAGTACAAATTTTTGTAAGTTGGGTAGAATTTAACCTCCCCTATTTTTTTAAGAATTTTTCTTTTATAATAATAGGAATAAAAGTACGTTTAATGACAACATACTAATAATTAGTAAAATAAATAAATAAATAATAATAATAATAATAATAATAATAATAATAAATATAATAGAAAAAAATAAAAATCCTATACTAAAACAACCCCTGAATCCACGGTACCCTGACCCGTGACTGACCCTCACATCTCCCTCTCTATATAAATGCTCTAAATCAAAACCCTAACCCTAATCTCCTTCTATAATCTAAACCTTAGCCCTACCCCTGCTCCAGCGTCGCCGCCCCGACCCCCTACGCACAGCAGTTTTCCACCGGCCGATAGCGTAACCCCCTCCAACCCGCGGAACCGACAACAACAGCCAGTTCAAGTACCCTATTTTCCCTCCTCGTAACTCCTTGCACACACAACGAAAATCAAAATTTCTTTATCTTATGTAATGCCTACTTAACCTAGTTTATGAATATGTAATTTACAGCGTTTGGTTTCGTAGAAATCTAGTAGAAAAATTGAGTCCAAAACTCAGGAAAAAAACTATATTTTTTGACATGACAGAAATAGTCCAAGTACCCCTGTTTACGTTATGTTTTCTTCCAAACCACGTAGTATTTTTGAAATTTTTTTGAACGAATTTCTAAACAACATATACAAGAATAATTTTGTTCTTTTAGTTTTTATTTAGTTGCTTTATTTGCTGAATTAAATATGTTCAAACTTGACCAAAAAAACTATGTTTTTAGAAACTAATTTTTTTTGATACAGAGTGCTTTCTGCCAAACGGGACCACCTCGTCGCATACCAATAGCACCGAAAGGCGTGCATGTTATATCCTGATGTGTGAACTTTCACAAAAAAAATTTGGACGTGTGTGCGCGCCAGAATCAACCTATATCCGTAAAAAGTCCTCCGTATAAGTGTTTTACAAATTATTCCACTAGTTGATGTACGCTTGTCAGATCGTAATAAAACTTGCGCCATTGGACTCGCAGTGTTTGACTTGTCCTGTGACCCGAGTTTTGTCCTATTCTGAGACACTCGCCGAATCGTCTTTTCATGGGTCCCATGATTCGACTTGACGAACGATTTTGTGATTTGCTCATCGGAATCAAAAATTGGATATAACATTGAATTCGTATCGTTAATTAGGATCCTTATGACCTATAATATGTCCAATTTAGATACCTTTAGCCTTGACACATTTTTGGTGCAAAGTAGGCCACATGTGGATCCCGCTTTGGGCTGAAATTATCATTTTGCCTATGTGTCCAAATTGGATGAAAGAAAATCTGCCAATGCTTGGCCTTTGATTACCTTTTGTGGGACAAAAACTATATCGTATGGCGACAACAGTATTGTCCATGTGGCTAGGCGAGAGTTGAGCGCTCCGGGTTTAGTCATAAGGACCCTGGGAGGATTAACTCGCGAGATCACATGGATGGTTTGTCCTGCCACGTAATATCAGATCTTTTGAATGACGAAGACAAGAGTGAGGCACTCCTTCTTAACGGGGTTGTACCTATACTCTGTATTTACCATCATTCTACTAATATAGTAGATGGCACGTTCGTGACCTGCATTACTTTTCTGGGCAAGTAGAGCTTTGAGGGAGTGATCCAGTGCCCGAACATATATTAAGGAGGGTATTCCCATAACGGAGGCCACCAATACTAGGGAATTAATGAGATACTCCTTGATATCGTCGAAGGCGTGCTAGCGTTCTTCGTTCCAAATAAATGAGACTCCTTCTTCATAAGCTGAGTGAACGGCTGATAATGTCCAGAGAGTTTTGATATGAACCTCCTGATGTATGACAGTCTTTCTTGAAGGCCACAAAGTTCTCTGAGGTTCTTCGATGGGTGCATTTCAAGGATCGCTTTAGTCTTGTTGGGGTCTACGTGGATTATAAACCCCCTCATTTATTTCTATAGATAGTCTGGTATGGGTTAGAAAATTTTGGTTTAGCAGCAGATGATTGAGGTTTAGAGTAAGGTTGCAGATGTCTAATTATTTAATTAAACCCTTGGCACGCCCTACCGTTGTTGAAATATTCGGAGCCCAACATCAGCCCATAAATTCTAACAGATTATTACACTCTTGACTTGACATGCCAATTTAGGCGTTGGACTTTTCCGTCACTCAAAATTATATTTCCTTGTGCTCTAAATTAATTGCACAATTTTTCGTAACCAAAATCCATTATTTATTCCCGTGTCGCGCACCTGTGTCGTTGCCATCAATTTTGAGGCACTAACTCAACCCGTTGAGCCGGACCTGACTCCAAGACTGACACCAAGCCTACAGCATTCATGACCTTTGTGTCACTCCCAATTGAGATCTCATGTGCCCCCATTTAATTTAAGAGCATATGACAATTTATTCTAATTAAATTGGGGATACCAACTTTGACTAATCCCAATTTAATTCTAATGCCCATTTAATTTTGTCGATGCAAAACACACAACACCCCCTTACCCTACAAAATACCAAACACCAATTCTCTCATAATTTTTCCATCATTTTATGTGTTTATGCAAATATCCAAAATTAAGGGGCTTATTTGTAAATGTTGCATTATGTGTCATCCCCTCATTGGTTTAAACCCAAATGAAGAAAACTCCCTCAACCATTGACCGGACCAACATCACCCCTCTCTCTCCATTGTGTGAACAAAATTCCCTCATGACTAATTCTAGCCACTCATTCAAATTTGGAAGCATCCTCACCCCACAATCTACATCATAACTCCCTATATAATGTCTCCATCACCACATCCTTTCCCATGCCGGCCCTAATCTCCAAACCTTGGGAATCCCTCCACCTTCTCTCTCTTCCCTCCTTCTCCATGCAAACCCGAAATCTCTCATCCCCTTCTCTTTTTCTTCTTTTTCTTCATTCCTTCTTCTTCTTCCCTACTCTATTCCGGCCAAGCCAAGCCAACCCCGGCCGAACCAGCCATCCCCGACCGTGCCATACCCATACCCACACCCACACATAGAGCACCCGTGGCCTCCCTTCCCAATGGCGATGCAGATGCTGCAGCTGCGCCCATCTCTGGTCACCACCGTCTCCTGGCCGGACCACCGGAGTCTCACTAAGTCTCCTCCCCGCCGCTTACTCTTGCTTCGTCCCGACAATTCCGACCGCCGTCTCTGCTTCTTCACGCCGGCCGCCGTGCATATTCACCATCACCACCTACTTCTCTCCGGCTGCTCACGACGCCACCCCGACCAGTCTCCCCATCCCCGGTGCTGCCACAAGCACCTCCCTCTCCGGCAGCTGCCAGCACCACCACCACCATTATTACCTCCTCCTCCATCCACGACTTCAACTCCGGCGCAGCCATAGCCACGACCACCATCCTCCATTGCCACGACCACCTTGGCCGGCCTCCACCCTCCGGCCACCATGCTTTCCATCTTCATTATCATCTTCACCATTCTCACCATCATCAACATCCACCCCAGCCCGGCCGGCCAGCAACTCCGGCGAGTCGCCGTCGACCCCTCGACCTCTGTCACCAATACCTCCCCCAACTCATTGACGACCTCACTCCGGGCAACCACCCTAGCGTGCCGCCGTGCCGCCGCCAAGGTGAACACTCCCCCTCTCTATGTGTTATAGCATGGTTGTTATGGTTAATTTAGTAATAATGTTTATTGTGTATATAGCTTAGTTAATTTTAGGATTTAAGAAGTTGATATGTTGATATTTAGGGTTTTCGAATGCCAGATGTGAATCTTGGACTTTATTACATGAAATAAAATGCATGAATGGGTGTAAATGACATAGATCTATTTAAGGGTTTGCTATACATTAATATTTCAGGATTTTGGGATGCATGAGTTTAAGGTTTATTATATCTCAATATGTGCGATTAATGGTTAAATGCTAAGTAGAGATTCTAGGATTATTACATGCAATTGATGGTATGCGAATGCAATAAAATTTTATGGTTTGTTGTGACGAAATATCTACTTTGATGGCTGAAGTGATAAATATAATGAGTTTAGGGTTAAAAAGTCATACGAGACTTTGGGATTTATTTAATTATTATATGCAATTGGTTATCATGGATGAGCGGATTTAAATTGTTATGGAATGATACTGAGGATATTAAAACACTAATTATCCTTGAGGAGCTGGTTAACTATTATAAAAATTGTAGGGTGATATCAACCCATTGATTAATATGGAAAGCTTAGTAAATAACTATTGTTTATTTCGAGGATGACATATTTAAACGTGCAAGATAACGTCTATGAACATCGGGTAAAATTTAAGGAATGATTATGGCTTGAACTACTTAATACTGTGGTGAGATGTAAGATTGAGGATTGTTTGATGATATTGTATGGGTGATTGATCGGATTTGACGTAACGTACCTTAGGCAACCTTGGTCAACCCTCTAGCTTAGCGCCTTGTGACTTGTAACTGAGGTTGAACATATATTTAGACGTGTGTTACATCTTATTTCAGTCTCATGATAGTTATTGATTGAGCTTGTGTCTCATCTCTAGGTACTACGGGACCTGCGGACTTGGACGTGGTACCGGATCCCTATCTTCAGCAGCCGTATCCAGGCAAGTGTACCTTGCCACCCTGTATTTTAGTTACTAGATATTTATTGTTTCATTATATACATTGTGTGCGTGTTTGATTAAGATTGCTACTTTGCTTCCGGATCACAACCGGGTGCAGACGTTCGTCGTAACGTCTTATAATGAGTATTAGATGTTCGTAACACCTCGATGTACATACCTGAGTATATCGTTATCCTAGGATACATTCATACACTGTTATTGTGCCAGATTTTCTGTATCCTGATACTTATATCATGACTTGAGACTGGGACGACCTTAGGGTCGCGTCTGTTGAGTTATTTCTGTGTGACGAGACTGTTAGATAGAGGTTCAGGTTCAACGCACAATCGTTGACCGCTTGGGATAGAAAAGACAGTTACTAGATGTTTGGGCTCCTCTGCATGCGCTTATACATGTATATGTACTATTTATGTAGTGATCCTGTATCTAGAGTAGTTGTATCACCCGTGTGACTCTTTGTCCGGAGCTGCGGTACGTCCCGTATGTTTCCGTGTCCGGAGCTACGGTTTTATTTTGGACAGCCCACGCGTCGAACATTGTCTTCAAACTGTGTCTCACTTAGTTGGATATGCTAGACTACACCGTTGTTGCACTTGTACTTAATGTTGTACTTTTGTATGCTGTATTTTTGTACCTTGTTACGTCCCTCTGAGGACCTGGTCCACTGCCAGTTTTGCAGCATAGACAATTACGGAGCATTTGGAGTTGCTGATGGAGTTGCATGTCCTGCGGGCATTGTACCAGGTACTCATATCATTTCTACCAGCATTATGGTTACTTTATTCATATTGATTATTCATCCGCTGTTGTAGCCTAGTTTTTGTAGACTCATCTTTTTTCGAGTTTATTCGAGTTTTTGTGTTATTGGGCGGCCGACTTTAGCACATGTAGCTCTTTCTTGTATATTGTTGTACTTTGTGGATTGAGACATAGATGTTTATATTTACGGGATTTTTAGATAGTGCCCTTTATTATACAGCTTATACGTATTCGAGTCAGACCAGAGTCTGGTCGAATGCGTAGCTGGCGTGTTGCGTATTCCTGGTCCTTGATATTTTGGGACTGGGGCGTGACATATTTTTGTGGTAGCCTATGCAGGTCCGAATTAAATCGTCTTGGTCACCTGACTGTGCCAAGCGAGCCTGCAAATTAGGAATAGATATTATGATTTATTGTTGTATAGGATCTCAATCCATAATAGATTTTAAAAACTCACTTTGTATATGATTATCGCCCTAGGACTTCCAATTTTTATTCGTTCAATTTTCATCAATATCGTTATCATTGTTTCCCATCCCCTATTATTCGGGAAGACGAATGCTTGTGCCTGATGATTCCCTCCAGAAGAAGATCGTAGTTCAGATGACTGAAGACATAATTTATACCAAAATTTCTGAGAAGATTGTTACCCTCAGTAGGGTAGGTTGATAGGTTCTTTTTGGATTCTAGAACTAGTGTGGAAGGCTAGCAAGAGAATTGGACCCAGTAGTACCCTACCCGTGCTTGAGATAGCAGTGATCTTGGAAGTACTGGGAGCTGGAAAAATTATTGATCATGACCTAGAATAATTTATGGAAATGCATAGCCCGATGCTGGAAACTAGTGGTTGTATATGATAGCAATACCAGGAACGATATTATGGACTAGAGGAGATAAAATTTTAGGCTCTCACCTGGAAGATGATGATCTGATGCCAGAAATTCTAGTTTGTGCTTGGGTGATACCATTATTATAATTGCACTATATGACCCGTAGCAATAAATAACGGAAAGAAGAAATTGGAGGAATAAAATTTTTGGGAAAGCTTTGAGGAGAAGAGAAATTATACATTAGGCAAGAATTTTTTTTTCTCTTGGAGGATTAGTGTTGTAAACAGAACGGGAGAATTTATTTTAAGGTTAAGTCTAGACGATGACATCGTCCTAGCATGAGCCAATACCACACGACACTAGATTGTCGACGTAATTGCATAATTTTTAGGCCACCAGATTATCCGAGTTTGAGTTTCTTCGGGGAGCCTGGGAGTATGGTACCCATCTACCTTAGGGGCACACAATGCAAGGTAAACCAGTATACCCCCGCATTATATCAGATTTTGAAGATGTGTTTCTAGAGAACCTTCCAGGCCGGCCACCTGACAGAGAGATAGAGTTTGCTATAGAGTTGACTCCAAGAGCCGAGCCGGTTATTTTCTCGTCTTCAGACTAGCACCGATAGAGTTGGTTGAGTTGAAGGTCCATAGTACAGGATCTCTTAGACAAGGGTTTCAGTCGGGCTAGTATTTCTCTATGGGGAATACCCATCTTATTGTGCCGAAGAAGGACGGGACGGTACGTTTGCGCATTGATTACAAGGACGGTATGATTGTGTATCGATTACAGGGCATTTAATATTGTACCCATTACCGTGCATCGATAATTTATTTGAATCAGCTAAGTGGCACATATATATTCTCGAAGATCGATCTTAGATCCAGCTATCATCAGATCAAGGTACGGAGAAAGGATATTTCGAAGACGGCTTTTCGGATAAAGTATGGGCACTATGAGTTTTTAGTCATGCCGTTTGGTTTAACCAACGCGCCAGCAGTATTTATGAGTTTGATGAACAATATTTTCCACCAGTACTTAGATAAATTTGTGGTGGTATTTATCGACGACATCTTGGTATATTCCAAGAGCCAGGAGAGCATGAGAGACATCTCAGGATCGTGTTGGAGACGCTGAGACATGAGAGGCTGTACGCCAAGCTCAGCAAATGTGAGTTCTGTTTGGATAGAGTACCCTTCCTGGGACATATAATCACCGGAGATGGACTATCAGTGGACCCGGAGAAGATAGCTGCAGTTGAGACATGGCCAACCCCTACATCAGTTACAGAGGTTAGGAGTTTCCTCTGACTTGTCGGATATTATCGGTGCACCTATGACGCGAATGACGCATAAAGGCAAGGAGTTCATCTGGACCTACGAGTGTCAGACAGCTTTCGATGAGCTGAAGAAGCGTCTGACATCAGTACCGATTTTGACACTTCCTTCAGGATCGGGAGAATTTGTAGTGTACAGTGATGCGTCTGGGAACGGATTAGGATGTGTACTGATGCAACACAGTAGAGTGATAGCCTACGCATCGAGACAGCTGAGAGTTTACAAGAAGAACTATCTGACGCACGATCTAGAGCTGGCTGCAGTAATATTTGCACTAAAGCTATGACGACACTACCTTTTTGGTGAGCGTATAGAGATTTACACAGATCACAAAAGTCTGAAGTATGTCTATACGCAGAAGGAGCTCAACATGAGATAGAGGCGCTGGCTAGAGTTGATGACAGATTATGATATAGAGTTACAGTACCACCCTGGCAAGGCGAATGTAGTAGCAGATGCCTTAAGCAGGAAGCCCATGGCATATTTTTTGACGACTCAGTGCCAGTTGTTAGAGGATCTTCAAGAACTCAGGATTGAGATTGTATTGTCAGGCATGGATGGACAGATGGCCAGTCTTGAGGTTCAGTCTACATTGATTAAGAGGTCAAGGCAGCCTTGCCTACAGATGCGAGATTTCAATGACTGCGAGAGAGGATAGAGGTTGGCATGCAGACGAGACTCAGGATTCATGAAGACGGAACATTAAGGTATGGAGATTGCCTATATGTTTCGAGTGGAGAGCTACGCCAGGAGTTGATGACCGAGGCTCATAGCTCAATTTATTCTATTCATCCCGGAGGTACGAAGATGTACCGAGATTTGAGGCAACATTACTGGTGGCATGGGATAAAGAGAGAGATTGCAAGATTCATGGCGAGATGTTTGGTTTGTCAACAAGTCAAGGCTGAACATCAGAGGACTGCAGAACTATTGCAGCCGTTTCCCCATTCCCGAGTGGAAGTGGGAACACATTACCATAGACTTCATCACAGGATTCCCGCGGAGCCCTAGCAGGAAGGATGCACTTTGGGTTGTCGTAGACAGACTCACCAAGTCTGTACATTTTTTGCCCTTCAAAGTTGGGCAGTCCACGGAGATACTAGCTGACATATATATGAGGCAGATAGTACGACTACATGGAGTGTCTGTCAGCATTGTATCGGATCATGATTCCAGATTCATGTCATATTTTTGACGGAGTATGCAGGAGAGTCTAGGAACTCGTCTCAAGTTCAGCACTGCATATCATCCACAGACTGATGGCCAGTCAAAGTGCACGATATAGATACTAGAGGATATGTTGAGAGCGTGCATGATCAACTTTGGAGGATCCTGGGAGGACCATCTACACTTGGTAGAATTCTCCTACAATAACAGCTACCAGGCTATCATACAAATGGTACCTTATGAGACACTGTACGGCAGAAAGTATAGGTTACCAGTATGTTGGAGTGACATGGAAGAGCGTCAGATACTTGGTCTAGAGTTGGTGACACAGACAGTAGAGAAAGTCAAGCAGATTCAGAGCCATCTGCGTGCAGCACAGGACAGACAAAAACATTGGGCAGATACGCACCTCAGACCTTTGGAGTTCAAGGAAGGTGACCATGTATTTTTGAAGATATCACCTACTCGTAGTACCATCAGATTCGGAGGCAGAGGCAAGCTCAGTCCGAGGTACATCGGACCTTTTGACATCTTGGAACGAGTTGGCAAAGTGGCTTATCGTCTTGCATTGCCTCCATTATTAGAAGAAGTGGATGACGTATTTCACGTATCGCAGTTGAGAAGATATATTGCAGACCCTAGCCACGTGCTTGATTATTCGGAGATTACAGTCGGGCCCCGTTTATCTTACGTAGAGCAGCCAGTAGAGATACTCGATCACAGTGAGAAGACTTTGAGAGGTCAGACTATTCGACAGGTCAGAGTTGCATGGAAGCATCATTCGCCAAACGAGTCTACCTGGGAGCGCGAGGATTCTATTCGACAGCGTTTCCTGTATTTATTTGAGGACCAAGGTACGAATTTACGTACCACATTTGATTACCAGTTTGCCTTTACATTCTCGAAGCTATTATCGTGCTTTACTTTTAATTTTGGGGACAAAATTTTTCTAAGTTGGGAAGAATGTAAACCCCCTCATTTATTTATATAGATAGTTTGGTATGGGTTAGAAAATTTTGGTTTAGCAACAGATGATTGAGGTTTAGAGTAAGGTTGCAGATGTCTGATTATTTAATTAAACCCTTGGTGCGCCCTACCGTTGTTGAAATATTCGGAGCCCAACATCAGCCCATAAATTCCAACAGATTGTTGCACTCTTGACTTGACACGCCAATTTAGGCGCTGGACTTTCCCATCACTCAAAATCATATTTCTTTGTGCTCTAAATTAATTGCACAATTTTCCGTAGCCGAAATCTATTATTTAATCCCGTGTCACGCACCTGTGTCGTTGCCATCAATTTTTGAGACACCAACTCAACCCGTTGAGCCGGACCAATTAAAGGCTCCAAGACTGACACCAAGCCTACAGAGTTTATGATCTTTGTGTCACTCCGAATTGAGATCCCATATGCCCCCATTTAATTTAAGAGCACATGACAATTTATTCTAATTAAATTGGGGATACCAACTTTGACTAATCCTAATTTAATCCCAATTTAATTTCAATGCCCATTTAATTTTGCCCATGCAAAACATACAACACCCTCTCACCCTACAAAACACCAAACACCAATTCTTCCATAATTTTTCCATCATTTTATGTGTTTGTGCAAATACCAAAAATTAAGGGGCTTATTTGCAAATATTACATTAGGTGTCATCCCCTCATTGGTTTAAACCCAAATGAAGAAAACTCCCTCAACCATTGACTGGTCCAACATCACCCCTCCCTCTCTATTGTGTGAACAAAATTCCCTCATGACTAATCCTAGCCACTAATTCAAATTTGGAAGCATCCTCACCCCACAATCTACATCACAACTCCCTATATAATGTCTCCATCACTACACCCTTCCCCATACCGGCCCTAATCCCCAAACCTTGGTAAACCCCCCACCTTTTCTCTCCTCCCTCCTTCTCTATGCAAAACCGAAACCTCTTCTCCTACTTTTTTCTTCTTTTTCTTCATTCCTTCTTCTTCTTCTTCCCTACTCTACTCCGGCGAAGCCAACCCAACCCCGGCCGAGCCAGCCATCCCCGACCGTGCCACACCCACACCCACACACAGAGCACCCGTGGCCTCCCTTCCCAATGGCGATGCAGATGCTGCTGCTGCGCCCATCTCTGGTCACCACCGTCTCCTGGCTGGACCACCGGAGTCTCACTAAGTCTCCTTCCCGCAACTTACTTTCGCTTCGTGCCGGCAATTCCGACCGTCGTCTCTGCTTCTTCACGGCGACCGCCTTGCATATTCACCATCACCACCCACTTCTCTCCGGCAGCTCACGACGCTGCCCCGACCAGTCTCCCCATCCCCGGCGCTCCACGAGCACCTCCCTCTACGGCAGCTGCCAGCACCACCACTACCATTATTACCTCCTCCACCATCCACGACTTCAACTCCGGCGCTGCCATAGCCACGACCACCATCCGCCATTGCCACGACCACCTTGGCCGGCCTCCACCCTCCGGCCATAATGCTTCCCATCTTCATTATCATCTTTATCATTCTCACCATCATCAACATCAACCCCAGCCCGGCCGGCCAGCAACTCCGGCGAGTCACCGTCGACCCCTCGACCTCTGTCACCAATACCTCCCCCACCTCATTGACGACCTCACTCCGAGCACCACCCCGGCGTGCCGCCGCCAAGGTGAACATTCCCCCTCTCTATGTGTTATAGCGTGGTTGTTATGGTTAATTTAGTAATAATCTTTATTGTGTATATAGCTTAGTTAATTTTAGGGTTTAAGAAGTTGATATGTTGATATTTAGGGTTTTCGAATGCCATATGTGAATCTTGGAGTTTATTACATAAAATAAAATGCATGAATGGTTGTAAATGACATAGATCTATTTAAGGGTTTTTTATACATTGAGATTTCAGAATTTTGGAATGCATGAGTTTAAGGTTTATTATATCTCAATATGTGCGATTAATGGTTAAATGCTAAGTAGAGATTTTAGGATCATTACATGCAATTGATGGTATGCGAATGCAATGAAATTTTATGGTTTATTGTGACAAAATATCTACTTTGATTGTTGAAGTGATAAATATAATGAGTTTACGGTTAAAAAGTCATACGAGACTTTGGGAGTTATTTAATTATTATATGCAATTGGTTAACGTGGATGAGCGGATTTAAATTGTTATGGAATGATGTTGAGGATATTAAAACATTAATTGTCATTGAGGAGCTGGTTAACTATTATAAAAATTGTAGGGTGATATTAACCCATTGATTAATATGGAAAGCTTAGTAAATAACAATTATTTATTTTGAGGATGACATATTTAAACGTGCAAGATAACGTCTGTGAACACCAGGGAGAAATATGAGGAATGATCATGGCTTGAACTACTTAATACCGTGGTGAGATGTAAGATTAAGGATTGTTTGATGATATTATATGGGTGATTGATCAGATTTGACGTAACGTACCTTAGGCAACCTTGGTCAACCCTCTAGCTTAGCGCCTTATGACTTGTAACTGAGGTTGAACATATGTTTAGACGTGTGTCACATCATATTTCAGTCTCGTGATAGTTATTGATTGAGCTTGTGTCTCATCTCTAGGTACTACGGGACCTGCGGACTTGGACGTGGTACCGGATCTCTATCTTCAGCAGCAGTATCCAAGCAAGTGTACATTGCCATCCTGTATTTCAGTTACCAGATATTTATTGTTTTATTATATACATTGTGCGCGTGTTTGATTAAGATCGTTACTTCGAGTCCGGATCACAACCGGGTGCAGACGTTCGTCGTAACATCTTGTAACGAATGTTAGATGTTCGTAACACCTCGCTGTACGTACCTGAGTATATCATCACCCCAGGACACATTCATACACTGTTATCGTGCCAGATTTCCTATATCCTGATACTGACATCATGATCGGAGACTGGAATGACCTTAGGGTCGCGTCTGTTGAGTTATTTCTGTATAATGAGACTGTTAGATAAAGGTTCAGGTTCAACGCACAATCGTTGACCGCTTGGGATGGGGAAGACAGTTACTAGACGTTTGGGCTCCTCTGCACGTGCTTATATATGTATATGTACTATTTCTGTAGTGATCCTATATCTATAGTAGTTGTATCACCCGTGTGACTCTTTGCCTGGAGCTGCGGTACGTCCCGTGTATTTTCGTATCCGGAGCTATGGTTTTATTTTGGACAACCCACGCGTCGAACATTATCTTCAAACTGTGTGTCACTTAGTTGGTTATGCTAGACTACACCTTCGTTGCACTTGTATTTTCTGTTGTACTTGGGCATGCTATATTTTTGTACCTTGTTACGTCCCTCTGAGGACCTGGTCCCCTGTCAGTTTTGCAGCATAGACGATTACGGAGCATTTGGAGTTGCTGATGGAGTTGCATGTCTTACGAGCATTGTACCAGGTACTCATATCATTTCTACCGGCATTATGGTTACTTTATTCATATTAATTATTCATCTGCTGTTGCAGCCTAGTTTTTGTAGACTCATCTCTTCTCGAGTCTATTCGAGTTTGTGTGTTATTGGGCGGCTGACTTTAGCATATGTAGCTCTTTCTTATATATTGCTGTACTTTGTGGATTGAGACATAGATGTTTATATTTACGAGATTTTTAGATAGTGCCCTTTATTATACAGCTTATACGTATTCGAGTCAGACCAGAGTCTGGTCGAATGCGTAGCTGGCGTATCGCGTATTCCTGGTCCTAGGTATTTTGGGACTGGGGCGTGACATGTATACCCTTTAAAGTTATAAAAAAACCCAGAAACTTGCCGCTGAAGACTCCTAGGAAGGATTTGGTGGGATTCATCTTGAGCTGGTGCGCACGCATGAGTTCGAACACAGTATTCAAGTCCCGGAGGTGATCATCTTTGGAGCGACTCTTGACAGCGATGTTATCAACGTAATACTCCACTGTCTTGCATAGATGTTCACATAAGATGGTGCTCATAGCTCGCTGGTATGTAGCACCTATATTCTTCATACTGAAGGGCATGACTGCGTAGCAGTATACTCCTATCGACGTTCAGAACGATGTATGCTTCTCGTCGTTAGGAAATATCTTCATTTGATTGTATCCTAAAAACCCGTCCATAAAGGGCATGCGCTCGAAGTCATAAGTGTTGTCGCTCATTGTGTGTGTGATCGGAAGGAAAAACTCGTCCTTAGGGTAGGCCGCATTTAGATCACAAAAGTTAATACAGATCCGGATCTTTTCGTTCTTTTTGACAGCTGGTACGATGTTGGCCACTCAATCCGGATGTTGTTCCTCGCGAATGAAGCCACTAGCTATCAGTTTGTTGACTATGTCTCCGATAGCGTTTATGATATCCTGCGTGAACCGCCATTACTGTTGCTTGACTGGCTTAGCATTCGGCACAATGTTGAGTTTGTAGACCATAATTTGGGGGTCCAGTCCTGGTATGTCTTCGTAACTCCAGGCGAAGAAATCAAAGTATTCCCTGACGAGTTGTAGCAGGTATTCCCGACCCCCGTCGGACAGACTCTTGCTAATAAAAATTGGTTTATGGGAGAATTCATCGTCTAGATCGATTTGTACGACTTTGTCCTCAATGGAAGATTCTTGTTGTAAAAATCGTATCTCTCATTGTGCGTCTAGGCGTTGGGCCCACGGTTCTACTTCAAAGAGTTCAGGCAGATTCTCGTTGTCTTTCTCAGGGTCAGCTGACACCATGTTGGCAGACAATATTTGTTTGAGCATACCCCCGATACTAATATCGGATTCCCAAGATAAAGATTCTAAAGAATGAGAGTATAACTCATCTCCCTCATCCGAGCCTTCGGGGGTTGTGGGAGGCGTGACGTACCCTATTCCATGCTTGGTCTTATGGTAGTAATCCTCGGGCTTGCTAGCAGGAGCCTGCAGACGTAGGGGCAGTCGTCAGCCTTCGACGTAGTTCAAGCCCCTAGCGGCTTTTAGAACATACCCATCTTATGAATATGGTGCTTGGTTTGAGAATTGTACCGGTAAAATAGTATTTTGTCGGTATCAGGTTCTGTCTCTAGTTCCTCTGGGACGGATAATTGGGGACTTTTTACTCTGTCGAAGATGATGATTTTCTCTCCCCTCTTCCTTGCTGGAACTATTAAGTAGGATTTCTGACTGGCGATAATCTGGTTGACTACATATGTGGTAGTCGCCTGTGTATGCAGGTGCAAGCCTAGACTGTGCTCAATGGGATATAATGTGTTGAGATGTGCGACATCCGAGTAGTTAAAAGATAGCCCTTTATTAATAAAATAAGGGATCTCATCCTTAGGAATTACATCTTCGAGAGAAGAAAGGTTAGAATGAGCGGCTAGGTACCCTCTACTTTATCCTTTTTGAGATCTACCCCCAGTGTGAGTGACGACTTCGGAGGTTTCCTGTGCAGCTTCACCACTAAAGATTTAAAAGTCATAGCAGGTGCCGGATCTTCCTTCAGTTGTTGACTCGTTCTACGAAGGCGAACGACCAGAGGTTCATGTGCTTACTTATACAGTTTTACCATGAGGGACAAAGCTGTGTCGGAAGAGCGTGCTTTGAGATTGACTCTCAAGGGCTCGTCTAATATTGTACCAGTCTCTGCCTCATCGTCAGCATTATTGCTACCTTCATCTTGGTATACTTGCTTGTAGAGGATCGAGTCAGAGTAATAGGCCTTGACCCCTTTGAATGGATCAACGTCGGTAAATTTTGTCTTGACGATGTCGTGATCGTCCACGTACTTCAAGTATTAGTGCAAGGTTGACGACACGATCATATACTGATATATCCATGGACGTCCCAACAGGACGTTGTCGGATACGTCTACGTCTATGACATAGTAGGTTACCTCTGTTTTTAAGTTGTCGATCTGACACTTCAAGCGAATCTTGTCTAGAGGGTAGCTCCTCCATGCGTTGAAGCCACTGATAGTAGTATTGGTTGCTCCCAGGTGATGAATCGGGATGCCCAAGGTCTAAAGCAGACTCCACGGGATGATGCTGATTGACGAACCAAGATCGATGTACATTCAGTCCACCTTGATGGCGCCAATGTACCCTGTGTAATACAGAGGGTGATCGTGCCAATTATTCTTTAACAACATGTCTTGTTGCGAGAATGTAATATTGGGTATTGCCTCCATCACATTATTGCAGTGGGGGCATACGGCAGGATTCTCAGCTGGCGGCTTGACCTACGCCAAGTAGGTGTCGACATTCTTTAATGCCTTACTCTGAGCAACTCGAGTGTCTTTGAAGAGTCGGAGAAGCTCGAACAGTGATAACTTCGCTGGAGTATTGGCGAGCTATGCCAAGATGTCAAAGTTGTAGGGATTCTCTAGCCCTTGAGCGATATCTTTACGCAGCGGTTCGCCAAAGCGAGTTTCTTTCTGCTTGGACTTGTCTGTTGTTGGAGACAGGGATGGACCCGGATCGGATATTACAGGTACGGTAATTGGGCGCGCACTATCGTCGGGGCTGTCATACTCACGTTGGTATGCCAGGCCTGACCTTGTTTTTCTCGCTATAGCTTCTTCGAAAGGGAGAGAAAATGTGTAACAGGACTTGGATTTATTGCCCTTGGACTTGATGGCGGAGGGTGTTACCTGCTGCATCTAGTCTGGAGAAAGGTTCAGATGAACCCACATGACCTCCCCACGTGAGGTAGTGAGAGGTATCAGCCCGACTGTTTGGTCACGAGCTGGCGGGAGATTGACAACCTCCATTGTTTCCCTGGGGATCGGGATCACTCCGTCTTGGGCTTCCATCGTCGGGAAGTTTTCAAACTGGAGAGATACCATATTCGCAACAACTATCTTATCATCGAAGTCCAAGGGGGGAGCATTAGTGTCGAGCAGCCGCTGGATGTACCGCTTCAGTGTGTAGCAATCCTGTGTTACATGGTGGACGTATCGATGGTAGTGGCAGTACTTTGGATTATTCACCTCAACTACCTCAACAGGGTGCTTGATGTCTAGGAGCCGAAGCTTGTTCCCTTCGTTAGTACGTCAAAGATTGTCATGACATCATCATCTTTGAAGGAATAAGTTTTATTTGATTTTGGAGCCTCTACGGGCTTTTGATCGGACTTCTTGGTTATATTGGCCATAAGAGCCTGCTTTTTCTTGCCATTCTGGGCGCTATTGTCGTTGTTGTTGCAGTTGTAAGTGCATTTTTCTCTATCACCAGTGACAGAAATCTGTATTCCCAAGAGGCAGACATTTTTTATTTTCTTCTCGACCCCGACATCATTTATGATGAACACCGTCCAGTCTTTAAACTGAGAGTCATCTATCTAGAACCTGACCGTGGGAAGGAGATTTCTCCGGCAGGTGTCCATAAGTGTGGGCTCAGGGTTACCAGGGGTAACTTTAGCTCCGCTTGTATGTACCGCTCAATGTATTCCCGTACAGACCCTTTCTTCCTTTGCGTGATGTCCATTAAAGAGGACATCGTCATGTCATTTCCTCTGTCGTAGAACCGAGCAAGGAAAAGACCTTTGAGGTCGTCAAACAACAAAATATAATTATCCTGGAGACTGCAGAACCAATCGAAAGCCACTCTAGACAACAACCCGACAAAGAGCTTGGTCAAATGGCATCGTTATAAGGCAGATATCCCGTTGCCATCTCGAATTAACTCATGAATTGACGGTGAGATGTCTTCCTATCAAACGATATCAAGTTAAAGGGCATATACTTAGACGGGTGTGGTACATCTTTCCACTCAAGGGGATACGATTATCGGATCTCGAGCTCGCGCAGTGTGTCCCGATTGCCCATTGAGTCTTGGCGGGCCCAGAGTTCTCTCCCTCTTGCATTGCTTTTCGGCCTTCATCGACTGTGAAAGGAGTAGACGATCCGGGCATGGGATGATTGCCGCCAGTGGTGGAGCGGTTGCAATTGAATCCCTATTTGTCCCTGGGTCAAGGCTTGCTTGGCCAGAGGCCCTTTCTTGTTTTGAGGCTATATTTTCCTTGATCTCTAGCATTGTTTGAATCAAGGCCTACATTGATGCGCTCATGGTTTTCATCATGGCCTCGAGGGTCTCGAGACGCTGCCGTTTGCTAGAGCCCGAGTGATCGTCCCCTGCCATGTATGTTGTTCTTACATGGAAAGAAGTGGATGGGACAGTAGATGTCTCACTTTTTATCTCATACTCTTGCCATAAATAGTCATCTAGGAAAGTGGGTAGTGACGCATCCTCTTCGGACTCGGAGGGAACTCTTTCCCCAGCGTAAGAAGCTGCATCTTCTTGGCGAAGGCAGCTACCCCCAGGGGTCTCGGCATCTGTTCCTCGGGAATCATCGTCATCTCAGAATGTCGGATTATCATAAAGTTCCAGGGGATTATAACCCCCAGCTTGCATAGCCATGTGAGGTGCTAAGGAAGAACTACCCCCAGTGGCTGACAAATTCTTTTTTGAGCGGGTGCCCAGGAAAACACCTTCTGCGGGTTTTGATGCCTGTCCTCCTTGAACCTGTCTTCTTGACTTGCTGGATGAGAGCGACGGATAGGAGGTGCTAGACATTTGACCTCCCTTCATGGAGAGGGCCTTTCGAGCAAAAAAGCACGAGGCGAGGGACAACTTGTCTGCCTCTAGTGCTTGCACCAGTACTCTGGGTTGCCGTCGTGTGGGTGCCTTTGGTTGCAGCCACTGGAATGCCGACTGCCTTTTTGTGGGTGCTACTACTTTATTACAGCAGCAATTGATGATAATGTTGGCATAGTTATGCCCTGATGAGGATACTTCATATGTCGTAGTTGTTTCCCTCACTATGCGGTTGTGATTAATCATATTACGCAAGTCGAGTGAGGGCTGATTCACCTTTGCATCCTCCTTATAAGCCCGGGTAGACCGAGCACACGGGTGCGCAGGTGTTGATTTTGCTTCCTGACCCGAGGTTCGTACAAGAATTTGCCCCAGGTTGCTAATAGAAGACTCTTTAGACTGACCCAGTCCAATTGCCACTGCGAGATGGACGCATGGGTCAGTTTTGTACAATTTTTCATTAGGGGCACGTATCACAGTTAGCGAAGATTGCTGACGGTCGGTCGCATGAGCACTTGCTTGAGCTTGGCGAGCTCACGTTGCCCTAGACTTTTTCGTCCTAGCACCCGCCGGTGAGTAGTATGAAGAGTCCAATTTTACCTCTTCGCTCTTCTCCACATGGAACATGGAGTCAGCGCATGGAGTGAGCGCAGCATAAGATTCGATCAAAGGCAGAACTTTTGTTGCTATCCTGGCCGTATGTGGCCATCTTCATGCGGCTGCCGATCGGTGCTGCATAGTCCTCCTTATGCGGCTTTTGACGTGGCCGTATGGATCGTATCTTAGCGCTCGAACTCCTGGCATCATAGTAATTTTCTCTGTCAATGCTCAAGTGCTGGACACTTTTCTTGTTAGAAGAGGATGTCGCATGAGTTGTAGACGCATAATGTGTGATCCCTGCGACAAAGAGAGATATGGGGAGAGCATGCTTCTCAGTTGGGTGAGGCACATCGGCCTTTGTAACCCATGTCCTGTGGGTCTTCAGGTACTTAGCACTCTTCTTGTTAGAAAAGGTTGTCGCATGAGTGGTGGACGCATAATCTGCAGTCCATACGGCAGCGAGAGAGAGAGATGGGGAGCACATGATCTACAGTTAGGTGAGGAACAACGGCCTTTGCAACCCATGTCCTGTGGATCTTCTTAGGCTTTGCCAGACTTGGAGAAGCGCCACCCTCAAAGAGTATTTTCTTATAGGCTTGTT
The DNA here is from genome assembly GCA_036927795.1 of Iris macrosiphon. Lineage (NCBI taxonomy): Eukaryota > Viridiplantae > Streptophyta > Magnoliopsida > Asparagales > Iridaceae > Iris > Iris macrosiphon. The sequence goes on from JAYESA010000004.1 coordinate 162,246,867, forward strand.
AGTCAAAGCGTACAACCATCATCCTCTGGGTCGAACCCAGCTTCGATGCGTCGGACTGCATCATGACCTTACATCAGAGGAGAAGGAAGTCCCCAGCAGAGTCACCAGCTTATTTTCCATTGAAGTGAGTTTGGAAAAACTTTTGTTTAATAACAAAAAAAATGTACAAAGAAGTCCTAAACAGAAAATCTAACTACAATATTTAATCTGGATAATGTGATGATGGAGATCGAGTACTACAGTGACTCCTTTACTCCGTTGACGGTCCGAAGAGGGAATGAGGGATGCTTTCTTCTCTTCTCTCCCTCTATCAAAATTGTGTGCACGTACGTAGCTCGTCTGGAGTGGTACAGTCTCTCTAAAGTAGAAAAAAATCTAGCCCGCCCCTGGGATGTCTAAGTTGCTCCTATTTGTAGCCATCATGTTGGTGGGCTATCGGTGTCGCATATGCTTCTATTTGTTGGCCGCATAGGGCTCCTTCAACATAATGTGGTTATAACTGTAGGCACATATGATGGGCAGGTTTCCACGTATAGTTGGGTCAGGTCGAGCCACCAAGTGGACGTTTGTTGGGATTTACTGTTGCTGAAGATTTGGGTGGTCCTTGTCTTTTTTTGCATAACTTGGTCAGCTTGACACTTGGCCTAGATCCCAGAACCCACATGGGACCCCTTTCGACTTTTTGTGGTCTGGTTAATTGGAGAGAATCACTTCAGTCGCTATAAAAAAATTGTCTCAGGGAACCCTGCCACATTAGACGCAAGGAGTCAGGGACGCCTAGGATGCACGATATCTGGAATGCATGGGGCCAGAGACATATGAGACACGTAGAGTCTGGAACTTATGGGGCCAAAGATTCATAGAACGCATGTAGTCTGGAACGCATAGGTCCAGAGACGTATTGAACGCATGGAGTCTGGAACGTACGGGATCAGAGACGCAAGGGACACATAGAGTCTGGAACGCATGGGGCCAAAGATGCATGGGACGTATTAAGTCTGGAATGCATGGGGCCAAAGAAGCATGGAACACATGGGGTATGGGACGAATGTGGCCTCGTACAAGTGGCATTGCACGTCTGTCAGAAGTCATTATTAGTCTAACGATAGCTTCTTTTTATTTAGCGTGCTCGCGTCTTTCGAGGTGTTCAGAAAACTATTTTTGTCAGGATTCTGTGTCAGACATAATCTTTGTGTCAGTATGCCACATCATATCTATATGCGGCTAATATTGGGGCGCATGGATGCTACTTTTTCTTGGCCGTATGGTCATTATGTGGCCTAATTTTTTTCTGAGTCGGCCTTGGAGCGCATGTTTGTTTGAGTGCATGGAAGCTAGATTTTCCATGCTTCTATAATAAGATACATCAATAGTACAACAATCTACTTCTATTGAAGCAACTGAGATAGTCTAAGAGATAAGATCAAGCATTTTCTACATTATACAAGTTTATAACAATCAGATTAATAATTCCATGTTCTATAGAAGCATGATACAGAGTGGGATTACTCTCTTATTTATGTGGGTTCTTTTACTTAGCATTACTATCTCATGGCATCGAGACATAACTAGCAACATCAGTTTTTAATTATGAAGGAAATAGCAAAGAAGGGATCATCGAAATAATCCACCTGATGAAGGACTCTATCTAACCAAGGAAAACTCTGAATAATCCTCTGAATGAACCCAAGCCAAACGACACTTCGCCAACTAACTATCCCAAGGAATCAAGCGGAGCAGGGCATTACAGATATGACCGGGAAGACATCTTCATCAAAACTAATGTTGATTACTGGCCTACAAATATAGGAATGTTAGCAAGCCCAAACATAAGTAGAAATAACATGGTATAAGTATACATAATGAAACTGTTTAACGGAACTAACTTATTGAAATAATATTATTTCGTTCATACTTGTATTAGTGACATGCATCTAATAATATTTTGTACTCAAAAATTCTGTCAAGGAGGAATATAAATATGCTAATTTAGCTCTCTCCTTGCATGACGGGTAGGTTCTACCAAATTATCCAAAATTGGTAGAAGACACATTTATATTATTTTCCATCCCGTTGAAAAAAAGAAGTGCACCACATAAACATAGTAAGTAGGCACTCGTGCTATACATGACATAAACAATATATATCCATAAATAAGTTAAACTAAAATATTATAAGTTACATGGGCATTAACACGAAACTTCATACCCAAGCTTCATCCACAAAACCTCTGCGTCAATAGTACGCCCTGTAGAAGCATAGAAAATATGCATCCATGCGACCCTGCACCCCAAAATGAAAACTCAGAAGAGATCAGACCGTAGAGTCTTCCTGTGGCCCAAATAAGGCGACATCCATGCATCCCTAATCAGCCAAAGCAGCTTGGCCGCAGAAGGACCTAACGTGGGATCCCGTCAGTAGGATCGTCTCTGACACAGAATCCTGACGAAAAATATTTTCTGATTACCTCAAAATACGTGAACATACTAAACGTAAAAAGTCTCACATCAGCGAAGGACATCACTCTCGGTGGGGTACAACGCTACATAGACAGCACAACAAGGGCCTCATGCGTCCCATGCGTCCCTGGCCCCATGTGTCACAGGCCCCATGCGATCCCATGCATCTCTGGCCCTATGCGTCCCAAATTCCATGTGGTCCCTTGCGTCTCAGGCCCCATACGTCCCAGACTCTATGTGGTCCCAGGCATCTCTGGCCCCAAGCGTCCCAGACTCCATGCGGTCCATGCATCTCTAGCCCCATGCGTCCCAGACTCTATGCGTCCCATGCGTCTCTGGCCATATGTGTTTCAGACTCCATGAAGACCAAATCTTGCTGTTATGACAAGAATGATTCTCTCTAACCAAGTGCGAACGATGTGTCAAGCTGACCAAGTCACGCCCACAAAGAACGAGAACCACCCAGATCTTCAACAATAAAAAATTCCAACAAGCACCTACGTGTGTAAGCACCCTGATTTTTAGAATTTATTAATATTAGTATTCTAAAAATTTTGTGATTAAGAGAATTTTTTATTTTATTTTAGCTAGTTATAATATATAATATAATTGAATTTATAATTATCTGTATTTAATTAATTATTAATATTGTGCAAAAAATATATTTTTAGGTGTACAACTATAATAGTGTATTGTATAATTTTTCTAGAATTTATTGAGGTCCAAAACTATTTTTAAATATCCATATCCATATCCATATCCATATATATATATATATATATATATATATATATATATATATATATATATATATATATATATACATATATATATATATATATAAAGAAAAAAAAAGAAAAAAATTTAAACCCAAACCCATTAATTCTAACCCTACCCGTTAACCCAAACCCATTAAGCTAAATCCTAACTAAAACTACCCTCCCCACGTACACAGTAAACCCCACCCCATCCTATATATATATATATATATATATAATACATAACAAAACCCAAACCCTAATCTAATCCCACACCTACACCACCCATCACCACAACCTAGCCGCCGACGACCACCCGCTGTCGCCCCGCCGCCTCCGGCCGACCCCCGACCACCCCGCAGCGCCGCCCGCACCCGCCAGCGGCAGCAGCAGCAGCAACAGCAGTAACATCTCCGGTCCTCCTTCGCACGCAGCCTCCGCCCTCCTCGCTCGTCCGATTTGCATTCCGTCTTCGCTGGTATGTTCACAACCTAATCCTCTAGGATTTTCTTCAAGTGGAACGAATTTAGGCACCACGGTTTGATCGAAAAATCGACCGGAAGTTGGCCGAAAAACTGTTCGAAAATAGTTCAAAATTTTTATCCAAACCCCCATGTTCATGCCCAATTTGCCACCAACTTGTTAATTATTTTCAAAATATAATTAAAGGGACTTCTTCACAATATAACCAAGATTTTTACTGTTCTTTTAGTTTTTATTAGTTTGCTTTAATGGTAAAATTATTCTTGTTCCAAAATGACAAAAAACTTATTTTTTTCAAACACCCAAAATCTCGCGATACGGAATACGTTCCGCCAAACGAGGTGACTTCGCCGTGTGCAAGTTGTACCAAAATACGCGTATCGTCAACACGGACATGTGGACTTTCGTAAAACTTTATTTGGATGTGCGTGCACACCGGAATCAACGTATATTTGCCTAAAAATACTATATCGACATGTTCTGACACTCGTCCTAATTTTGTGTGTGCTTGTCGTTTTGCAACAAAATTTGTGCCATCAAATTCGCAGCATTACGCTGGTCCTGTGACCCAAGTTTGGTTCGATTCTGAGAACGTTGACGAAACATTATTTTGTAGGCCCCACAGTTCCATATAACGGGCAATTTTATGATCGGCTCATCGAAATCCAGTTATGGACGTTCCATTAGGTTTATATCGTCGTTCTGGACTTGTAGATACTAAGTTTGATGAATTTGGATAACTTTGTATTTAACCCATTTTTCGGTATGAAGTGGGCCACATGTGGACCCCGCTTTGACCCAAAACTGTCAATTTTGCCCATGTGTCCAAATTAGACTTATCGGTAGTCAATCCTAGCTATTTTTAGTATTTTGAGAATAATGGTGGTGTTTGTTTCAGCATACAGAGGTTTACGTGCAGATTCTACTTTCCCAGGAGCAGTAGACGGAGTTCAGAACCCAGGCAAGTGTACATTGCTATGATGTATTACACTTTCTTACCTTTATTATCTTATATAGTTATTATAGCTATTTAATATGTGTGATGAGTGTGTTTATCCTAGGACCGTGAGACGTTGCTTAGCGTCCGAACAAGATTCGGGTGTCGACGCCGTACGCGGGGTTAAGTAACGTCACTTAGAGAGTTGATTCCACGATCCTATTTTTACGTGCTTGCTTTACCAAGTACGCTATACCCTAGGACACTTGACACTATTTTATGTGATAGAATCATTCTTGAGTTATTCATGGTAATTCTGTATAGGCTTACAGGATTCGTGATATGTGACTTGCATATTATATGGATATTATTATGACTCGTTGCACTAGCTAGAGGTCATGATCTTGAGTGTTATGGACATGAGACATCGTGGACATGAGACGTGAGGTTATATTGGGTGGGGAGAGATACACCATACTACAGGCTGATTATTGATATATATATATATACTATACTACTGGAGGTGTTGTGGCACATACGCCGGAGTCGCAATACCCTAGAGGTGCCTTGGACTCTGTCTCAAATCTTTGACACCTATGCTGAGTCTTGATACTACTTGCTGCTATGGGCTCCCCGACACAGAACCCGTTGTGGTTTTAGCCTGAGTACGAGTGATGCTCTCACGTGCATATAACATAGTTGGTTACAGTAGTTTACCCTTAAGTATGTGGCATTATACTGTTTTACTTTTGGCATATTATTTCTTGTACCTTGTTACGTCCCTCTGAGGACCTGGTCCCCTACTAGTTTTTGCAGCATAGACGGTTATGGAGCCTTTGGAGTTGCTTATCTTTCAGGCATTGGTATCAGGTACTTATATCATATCTACCAGAGTTATGGTTATTTAATTATATTATTTATTCATCTGCTGATGTTGCCTAGTTTTATAGACTCATATTTCTTTCTCGAGTCTATTCGAGTTTGTGTGTTACTGAGCGGCCGACTTTAGCACATGTAGCTCATTCTTATGTATTTATTATGGATTGAGGCATAGATATTATATTTACTTGATTATTTAGATAGTGACCATTATAATACAGCTTATACGTATTCAAGTCAGACCAGAGTCTGGTCGAATGCGTAGCTGGCATGTTACGTATTCCTAGTCCTACGTATTTTGGAACTGGGGCATGACAACGTGGTAGCTTGGCCTGCTCATGGTTACAGTTGTACCTTGTTAAGAAGGGACATGTGGCACCCTCCAACATCCATGCGTCCCAACATATGCACGCCCAGAGATGACTACAAATAGTAGGGTACCATACCCATACAGAAGCTAGCTGGCTATCTACGAACCTACACTCAAGCGAGAGAGAAGAGCCCATGCATCGGATCATCCACGGAGTAAAGAGAGTTGCTACACTCCTAACCCTCCATCGTCACCCTCTAGAAAATAAATTTGTACATATATTGTCTTCTAGGACCTCTCTGTACTCTATTTTTGTTTGTTTATTAAATCAAGTTATTTCTTAAAGACTTTCGAATAATGGCGAACAATATGACGACTTTGTTGGATATCTCTTTCTTCTCTGATAAGAAGTTAGTGATGTAGTCCGATGCAGCCAAGCTCGGCTTAACGCAAAAGATGCTGGTAGTTCGTTTCGACCAGCAAGCGTTCAAGAAAATGCTCTCGGAAGGAAGTGTTGGTCCTTCACCAAGGCTAGCCAAGCCCAAGAAGACCCGCAGGACGTGAGCAGCAAAGGGCATTGCGTCTCTTCCAACTACGGAGCAGACGCTTTCTACCTCTCACTTTGTTTCTGATGATGGTCGTAAGGCGAACACCCAGGACGTCCACGTCCACGTGGCATCCCCGTCTAACGCAGAAACTGGTCAGTACCCAGACTCTAGTAGAGGAAAACACTACAATGCCAGACGTTATGGTGCTGAGGCATGTGTTATGCGACCAAGAAGGAGGCTACATAAGACTCACCATGTGTTACCATCTCATATCCGCAGGCAGACGGCCGCATGCGACCCTGACAGCAACAGAACTTTTGTTTTCGACCGTATCTCATTCAACACAGATCCTATGCGGTTCGCCGAGAATGGCAAAAGCCCAAACTTGGATTCTTTGTACTACATGCCTGCAGGTGCTAAATCAAAGAAGTCCGGGGCAGTGCGAGCTCATCAGGCTCAAGCAACAATCCAGTTAGCTGACCGTCAGCAGGCACCGTTAATTGTTACATGGCCCCTTGATGGGAAGCTATATAAGACTGCCTCGTGCATCTAGCCCGTAGCGGCAAATGGACAGCGTCGGTCTCAAAAGTCTTCCGCTGACGATCCAAGGGAAGTTCTTGTACGAATTTCGGATCAGGGAGCAAATACAACACCTTCGCACCTGTGTGCTCGGTCCTTCCAGGCCCACAAAAAGGGTACAAAGGTGGAACAACCCTTGCTTGAGTTGCGTAATGTGATCAATCATAAGTGCAAGGCGAAGGAAACAACTGTGGCTAGTGAAATATCCTCTCTAGGGTATCAATGTGCCAAGATTATTATCAATTGCTGCTGCAACAAAGTAGCAACACCCATAAGTAGACAGTCGGCCTTCCAGCAACTGTACCAGAAAGCACCTATCCGACAACAACCCGGAGAGCAGGTTCAAGTATCAGACAAGGAGGAGCTACCCTTTGCCTCATGCTACTCGACTCAAAATCTTTCTGCCACCAAGAAAGGAAAGAAGTCGGGTATCTCCAGTCTGGCGCTCTCTACCAGTATGTTGCGAAGGTGACTACCAGGAGGATTAGCAGCGGGACATGTAGAAGGTATTTTCTAGAGCACCCGCTATAAGAAGAAGCTCCCAGCCGCTGGGGGTAGTTCTTTCTCAGAACTACTGAACTACTGGGGGTTGCACAAGCTGGGGGTGGTTGTCACGCCCCAGTCCCAAAATACGTAGGACTAGGACACGCAAGCATGTCAGCCGCATGAATATGGCAACTCCAATATATGGAAACCAAAACACATGCGTACGCTGTAATATGAATGACAATTCACAAGTGGTATAAACTATCTCAAGTCACAGGCATAATCTAAATCTCATCCACAGAAAATCATAAATAGATAAATAACCAATAAATATGTAACTAAACTTAATATGAAGTATCAGAGGATGATAGTCGGATGGAAACAAATTCACTGCCGAACTAGAATATAAAAACAACCACAATATAAGTACAACAACTAACAATCACTGAGACTCGAAGAGAAGACCTCCTCGGAACATAATCAACAAGTCCAGATCTGCGCTCCTACGAATACTCATGAACATCTACACCTGGAAAGGGGCCAGGTCCTCAGAGGGACATAACAAGATTCATAGAAGCATGCCAATAAAGTACTAAAATGAACATCCAATGGGTCGCCTAATCGTCTAAGTGAATGTAGTTTAATAACAACTTTTCCAATGCGTGGGCTATCTGGCTAAAATGGGATTGTCATGATTCTCTTGGAAATTCAGGGGCCTAAAAAGCATGTCGTCTTTTGAACGGCAGAGGCCGCCAGGTAGTATAGGGGTCATCACGACCATGCATCTCCGGCGGAGCGTGCGGGTTACATAAAAAGAAAGTACAAAGGAGCCCACACGCCTTACTTGTTGTTCTTCCCATCCCATGCTCTAAGCATGTCACATCCATGACACGATAATACCTTTAATAACTGTCAAGCCTACTAGCATACAAAATTTCTAACAGCAGTTATCCCTAACGCACGGCCCATACATACAGGAGGCCATCCCAGTACGCGAGTCCGTGTCCTACATGAGATACACTCGTGTAACAGCCGTGTTACGGCCAATGAAACCTAATGATGCTTTATGATAATGGGACGATCTCATAAACATGGTCAATGCATATACATAATAAAACAGATCACGACGACACCGTCGTTGCACCCAAGTTTCCTTGGACGTGCAGTTTATATAGAAATTTAAAATATATGAACTAAATGACAGAAATAAAGATGCATGCATCACATATGAATAACAGTATAATGGCAAGGTATACTTGCCTGGCAAGAAAGCTGCGTAGTACCAATAACCTCCTCCAGAAGTCGCGCAGAACAATCCAATATGTCATATATACATATAATATAACATAATACAACACTAGCCATTACACTAGCACATAGACAACCATAATACACTAGACTCAGAGGGTACACTAGGGGTGACACTGGTCAACTAATAGGGTCAAATACGCGTCTAATTATACGGGTGTTGCATCTTCAAATACTGTGCATAATCAGACAGTCAACTAATACTTGTCTAGCCAGTACGTCGGTGTACACAAGGCAGACAATTCCCTAATATTCAGATCACAAAGTTAAGGTAAATATGCAGACAAAATCCACGGTGTCCTAGGGTCGTACAATACATACATAGTCATAACTATTACTAGCATATAATTAATTATATAATACATCCATATATATATATGTATATATATATATATATCAATTTAATTATAATACGTGTAGAGAGGAGGTCGGGGAATGAGAGAACAGGGAGGAGAGAAGGGGCGGTGCTCGGTGCAGGTAGAGGTCATCTGGCCCTAGGGACTGAGTGCTCCGGCGAGTCGAGGGGCAGCGGACGGCGGTGCTCCGGCGGAGGTAGGGGATGCACAGGAGGAAGGGGGTGATGAATAGAAGATGAGATGGTGATGGTATTTGGTTTTGGTTAAAATAGAAAAAGGAAAAGAAAAGGAATAAAAATTGTATATTTATACATGTGGAAACTAGGGTTTTGGGGTTGACCTAGGGGATTGGGCTTGGTCAACATCTCCTTGGAGTGGGCCTTGGCTTGACATGTATGTATTGGAGGGCTATAATTTCCATTGTTTAAAATGCAAGGCTAGGGTTAAATGAGGGGGCGATGTTGTGTGTTGCAGATTCTGAAAATCATGGAGAAAATTTATATGAACGAAAAATGGATTTTTTTTATGTATTGTGTCCAATGGTGTGGACACCTCAATGCACTTTTGCATAAAAGTGCCCAACAATTAGAAAATTGTACAAAGATAGAAATTAGATTAAATTAATTAAAATTAATGTAAAAGGTGTTCTGGAATTAATTAGAAGTAGATGGGATTAAAATTAGGTGGGACACAAGTGTCATGGACATAGGGGGCTCAGGATAGAACATTATCATAAATTGGGTTGCACGAAACGGGTCAAGATTGTGTCTTCAATTTCGATTGGAACGCACAAGGATACAAAGTCATATTTATATAAAATTAAATAATAACGTCTGCGACGAATATTATACGACTAAAATATAGCACAAGAGAGCATAATTATAAGTTACACAAAGGTCAGAATAGAAGGCGGACACGTCTAGGACAAAGATGTGAAATTTGTAGGAAGGTAATGGCTAGTGTAATGCTCCAATTATCGAAGCAACGGTAAGGTGCACTAAGTGATTTAAATATTATAAAATTGTCTAAAATAAAATGTTATATTTCAAATTGGATTCAAATTAGCCCTAATCTCTCTGTCTAAGCCAAGTAGGCCTAATTTTGGGTGAGGGGGTTTACAGTAGTAATCCCTCGGACCTATACAATAATCTGACATTCCGAGGAACTAGTGATTCTCAAGGACACCGGGGGTAGCCACCCTCACAAAAGAGACATAGCCTCCTACGCTGGGGTAGTGTTCCATCAGAGTCCGAACAAGATAGAGCACTACTAGCTCTCTCCGACGACTATTCACCGCAAGAGTCCAAGGAAAAAAGTGCTTCATCAACTGTCCCTTCCTACTTGTCTCATGGAATAATGACACATATGGCAGAGGACGACCTCGAAGGCCGAGTGACCGGCAGCGCCTCGAGACCCTCGAAGGCATAATGTACACTATGAGCAAGTCAATGCAGATCTTGACCCAAGCAGTGCTAGATATCAAGGCGACTATAGCCTCCGAACCACCAAGGGCCTCGGGTCAAGACCTTGGAACTAATGCAGATTCAAATGCAACCGTTTTCCCCATTGGCGGCCGTCATGCTCTAGTAGCGTCGTCTGCTCCGAGAACTCCGAGCCCACCAAGATTCCATGAGCAATCGGGACTTATTTCGCGATCTTGGAGTGCCACAGCCATATCCTCTGGAATGAAGGGATGTACCATAGCCTCCTAAGTACAAACCCTTCAATATTGACACATTTGACGGAAAGTCCTCCTCCCACCGGTATATGAGCTACTTCAAAACTATGACATGACACCTACCCCACAATGATGCTATCCTCACTAGAATCTTCATCGAAACATTATTTGGGGTGGCCTTCGACTGGGTTTGCAGTCTCCAAAATAATTGTATCTCATCATTCGACGACCTCAAGAGTCTTTTTCTCTAAATATTCTATGAGGCGGGAAGTAACATGACTATCTCCTCCCTGATGGAGGTTGCCTAGGGAAAAAAGTAACTAACACAAAATTATATCGATCAGTTCTGACAAGCTGCGCTGAGGCTACCTCCTGGCAACCCCGAGACAACTCTGATGGAGATTTTTCAGAGAAACCTACTTCCGAAAGTCATCCTCTGGATGGGTGATAGCCAGCTTAAAGACTGGACGACGTTCATTATAAACATTGTCAGCGCCGAGAAGAAGGTCAAGGACGCCCGACACTTGGGCATATAGATCCCTGTTTTAGATTATAGGGGGAGATGTCCTAACAACAACAAAGGTTGCAACAACATCCGCGACGGAAAAGGGAAACAGGCTATGGTCGCCAACTAACCAAGAGGGCTGAGCAAAAATAGGCGAAAGCTCCAAAACCAAAGAAGACTTACTCTTTCGAGGATGAGGATGCCATACCCATCTTCGACATGCTGATGAAGGGAGAAAAATTATGGCTCTCCGACGTTAAATGCCAGCCGGAAACAACAAACTTAAATAACCCAAAGTATTGTCACATCTACCGCTACGTCCATCAACTGACGATGGACTACTACACCTTGAAGTGGTACATCCAGCGTCTGATCGATACCAAAGCTCTCTCATTGGACTTCGATAACGTAACAATTTTCGCCAACATGGTATCCCTCCACTTTGATAACTTTCCCGCAACGGAATCCCGGGACGGAGTCACACCGATCCCAAGGGCAACAATGGAGGTAGTCAATCTTCCCCCAGCTCGCGACCAAGCAGGCGGGCTGACACCTCTTACTACCCCTCGAGGCGAGATTATGTGGGCCCACCCGGATCTTGTCCGAGACTTAATGCAGCAAGCAGCGCCTTATGTCGTCATGCCTAAAATAAAAAAAATAAGTCCTACCGCATGGTTTCTCCCACCGCTGAGAAGGCCTGGGCAGGGGCAACCAGGTCGGGCCTTACTTACCAGCGAGATTAAGAAGCTCCCAACGTCAATGCACCTCCAACTACTACAACTGTCATGTCTGATCCAGGTCCATCTCAACCCTAACCAGTGGACAAGTCCAAACAAAAAGAGGGATGCTTCAACAAGCCGTTGTATAGTAAAATAGCTCAGGGACTGGAAAAGTTCTACAACTTTGATGTCTTGGCTCAACTCACCCGGCAAAGTTGTAATTATTTGAGCTTCTACAACTCTCCAGAGACACTCGGGCTGCTCTTAGCGAGGCATTACAAAATACCGACACCTACCTGGCATAAGTCAAACCGCCAGCTGAAAATCCGGCTGCTTTCCCCCACTGCAATAGTATCATGGAGGCAATACCCAACATCATATTCTCACAACAGGATATGTTGCTAAAGAACAAAAAGTATGATCGTCCCCTATATTACACAGGGTACATCGACGCCATTAAGGTGGAAAGGATGCACATCGATTCCGGTTCACCAATCAGCATCATCCCGCTGAGTCTACTTCTGACCTTAGGCATCCCGATGCATCGGCTAACAGCCACTAATATTGCCATCAGTGGCTTCAACGCATAAAGAAGATACCTGTTGGGAAAGATTCACCTAAAATGCCAAATTGGCGACTTGAAGACATAGGGCACTTGCTACGTCATTGACGTGGATGTATCCTACAATATCCTGTTGGGACGACCTTGGATACACCAATACATGATCGTGCCATTAACTCTACACCAATGTCTAAAGTATGTAGACGACCATGGCACGGTCAAGACAGAATTCGGGGACATGGACCCGTTTAAAGGGGTCAAGGCCTACTACTCTGATTTAATCCTCTACAAGCAAGTCCACCGAGATGAGGGTGGCATTGATGCTGACGATGAGGCAGAGGCCGGGACAACACCAGATGAACCCTTGAGAGTTTGTCTAAAGTCACGTACTTCTGTCACAATTGCTCCCCTTGTCATAAAACTGAACAGTAAGGCACCCAAACCTTTGGTCGTTCGCCTTCGCAGGCCGAATCGACTATCAAAGAAAGATCTGACACCGTCTACAACATTCGAACCTCTGATCATTCACCTTCATAGGCCGAATAAATCGCAGAGGGAACATCCGGAACCATCTACGCCTTTGGTAGTTTGCCTTCGAAGACCACCAAGGGAAGCTCTAGCACCTCCTACAAATTTTGAACCCCTGGTGGTAAAACTATACAGGAATCCATCGAAGCCTTCGCTCGCGCTGGGGTAGCCCTCGAGAAAGATAAACTGGAGGAGTGTGTGGCTGCTCATGCTAACGTCCCTTCTCTCGATGATGTAATCCCCGAAGAGAAGTTACCCTATTTTATTAATAAAGGGTTATCTTTGAACTACTCTGAACTTACACATATAATAACCTTGTATTCCATGGAGCACGGTCTGGGCCTTCATCTACAAATACATGTAAGTACAACCTACACAGTAAACCAGATCCTCCCTAGTCAAAGTTCCTACTTTACGGTTCCAGCAAGGAGGAGGGGAGACAAACCCATCATCTTCGGCAAGGTTGAATGCCCCCGGTCCTTCACCCCGGAGGAACAGAGCCAGAACCCGGCACCAGCAAGATACAATTCTACTAGTTCAGCGGTCAAGTCAAACATATCATCAAGAAGATGGGTTGTGATAACCGAGGTTTAAACTACGACAAGGGTCTTCGGCTGCCCCTGCGTCTATCTGCTCCCATAGGCAAGTTCGAGGATTACTACCATAAAACCAAGTATGGCTTAGGGTATGTAACGCCTCCCATAACCCCCGAAGGTTCAGATGAATAAGATGAGGTTCACTCCCACTCTTCGTAATGTTTCACTTGGGACTTCGACGTCAGTATTGAGGAGATTCTCAAGCAAAATTGTCGGGTTCTGTAGAGTGACAGTAAGGGTGACTTATCTGTCAACTTTTCCACTATCACCCCCAAAAAACCAAACACTGCCTTACGTAAAGTTGCCAGAGTACGATGTTTATCCCCCAAATATCTCAATTTTATTACATACAAAATATTTACTTGTTACTAAGAAACGTCCATAGTTGTATTCAGTAAGTTGGGTAGCTCAATTCCAATCTTTCAGCCGTAAAAGAGATTAAAGACTTGTTACACCCAATCCGACGACTATTACGACTCTTACCCTAGGTCTCACCCTTGCCTTAGACCTAATAGCAGGAGCCCGGCCCACTTGGCATGGAGACCTTTGGTGGTCTGCTTTCACTATCCCACTCTGTGGTACAAGCCCAAGGAGAGAGCAAAAGACCAGGTACCAGGGGAGGCCTACTTTACTTCTTCATTCTCGAATTGAAAGAATGTGTAGCGCTATAGGGTTAATTTTTTGGAGGTGAGGTTCTGAAAGAAGCTTGCTTCTTCACAAGCTTATCCCCGCCCCGTTTCTTGTCCGTCCCGACCGGCAGCAGCTGGGTCTCCCCATCTCTCCTCAACTTCCCCCGGTCTTCGACCCGAGCTGTATGAGGCAGGTTTGAAAGTGGTTGAAGAGGATCGTAGTCGGATAGAAAGGCGAGCAAAGTGAGTAGAACTAATCAACCCGCTATCTTGCCCCCTTGTTAGAAGCACAATGAAAGACGATCTTAGGTCAATGGCTAAACTTATTAATCCATAAAATAATTCGGGTTTAAGCATATTTAAATTACACAAAATTTTGCCAATATGGTGTCAGCTGACCCTGAAGAAGACGAAAAAGATCTACAAGAACTCCTTTAAGTAGAACCGTGGGCCCAACGTCTAGACACACAATGGGAGATGCGGTTCGAACAACAAGAACCTCCTATCGAGGATGAAGTCCTACAAGTCAATCTGGGTGACGAATCATCCCCTAAACCTATCTTTATCAGCAAGAGTCTGATTGATAAGGATCAAAATTTTCTTCTATAGCTCGTTAGGAAATATATTAACGTCTTTTCCTGGAGCTACGAAGACATGCCAGGACTGGACCCCCAAATCGCAGTCCACAACCTCAAAATCTTATCGGATGCCAATTCTGTCAAACAACAGCAACGGTGGTTTCGTCCGAATATCATGAACGCCATCGAAACTGAAGTCAATAAACTGATCGTTAAGGCTTCGTCCGTGAGGAACAACATCCAGATTGGGTGGCCAACATCGTGCCCGTCGTAAAAAAGAACGGAAAGATCCAAATCTGTATCGACATTCGTGATCTAAATTCGGAGTGCCCTAAGGACGAGTTTACTCTTCTAATTATCGACATTATGATAGACAACACTTATGGATTCGAGCATATATCCTTCATGGATGAATTCTCTGGCTACAATCAAATCAATATGTCTCATGAAGATGAGAAGCATACATCATTTAGAACACCGATAGGAGTATATTGCTACACCATTATGCCCTTCGGTCTGAAGAACGCATGTGCTACATACCAACGAGTTATGAGCAGCATTTTTTTATGAACATCTGTGCAAGATGGTGGAATATTACGTTGATGACATCACTTTCAAGAGTCGCTCCAAAGATGACCACCTCAAGGACTTGAAGACTGTGTTCGACCTCATACGTACGCACCAGCTCAAGATTAACCCTACCGAATCCTTCCTGGGAGTCTCAAGTGGCAAATTCCTGGGCTTTATCATCACTTCTAGGGGTATTCACATAGACCCCGACAAAACCAGAGCAATCCTGGAGATGAAGCCATCAAAGAACCTCCGGGAACTCTGCGGCTTGTAAGGAAGGTTGGCATACATCAGGAGGTTTATATCAAATCTCTCTGGGCATTGTCGACCGTTCACCCAGCTCATGAAGAAAGGTGTCTCCTTTATCTGGAACGAAGAATGTCAATGCGCGTTCAACGATATCAAGGAATACCTATCAAACCCTTCAGTGCTGGCAGTCCTGGTCGTGGAAAAGCCCTTCCTACTTTTTGTGGGTGGAAATAATCACTCCCTTGGCGCTCTATTAGCCCAGAATAGTGATGCAGATCACAAACATGCCATATATTATCTCAACCGCATAATGATTGACGCGGAGCATAGGTACACCCCCGTCAAAAAGGAATGCCTCGCTCTAGTATTCGCTATCCAGAATACTCGGTATTATGTGACAGGATAAACCATTCATGTAATCTCATAAGTCAATCCTCTTAGAGTTTTCATGACCAAACTAGGGCCGTTCAGTTCCCGCCTGGCTACTTGGGAGATACTACTATCTCTATACGATATGGTGTTTGTCCCTCAGAAAGTCGTCAAGGGCTAAGCACTGGCCAACTTTCTGGCTGCACAATCGGTGCCAGAAATCGCGAAACCCTACGAAGAGATTCCAGACAAAGTGGCGAACTCAAACGTGACTTCGTACGAAGCTGTCTAGCGGATGTTCTTCGACGGTGCTTCGAGAGCAGGGCCCAAGGGCAATATCGTCGTCAAAATTAGGATAGTATTAATCTCTGCCTACATTATGGTCATTAATCGAGCTTATTCCCTCACGGAGCCATGCTCCAACAACGTGGCCGAATACAACGCTCTCATTATTGGACTTTAACTTGCTAAACAAGTAGGGGTAGACTATTTAGAGGTATACGGTGACTCCAAGCTGATAGTCAACCAAGTCTGAGGCAAATATGAAGTCCAGAATGAAGACCAAATTATGTACCACCAAGTTGTGCTTGGCATCATTTCAACCTTCGAGGGATTCATCATTGAGCACGTCCCTCGACTACAGAACGTCGAGGATGACGCCATGGCCGGCCTTACTGCCCCCTTGGCGGTTCCAGACAACACCCATCAGCTAATCACGGTGATCGGTCAAGAGCTGGTCTACCCCAAAAATAACCTCTGCCTATGTCTGAGCCACGCGACAGAAGTATACACTGATACCCAGGACTAGAGACTCATATTCATTGACTACGCCGTCTATGAAATTTTCCTCGAGAACTCAAAGAAAGCCACATCGATCAGAATACGTTTTCTTCGGTTCTATTACGATACAACTACCGAAATATTGTATCGTCGGTACTACGACAGCCTTCTGCTATGATGCCATTGAATGCAGAAGCAAAGAAGGCTCTCCGCGAAGCTAATGATGGCGTCTATGGTGCACCCCAATCCGGCCCAAAACTACAGGTTTGCCTCTGGAGAATGGGTTACTACTGGACCACAATGGTAGCAGAGGCCATTGATTATGCGAGAAAGTGCCAAGCGTGCCAAATCCACGTAGAGTTCATCCACCAACCATCGAAGTTCCTACACCCAACGGTAGCATCTTGGCCGTTCGAGGCATAGAAAATGGATATCATCAGACCAATAAGTCCACCTTCACCTAAGGGGCACCAGTTCAACACCACCATCATACTGAACCCTATTTACTTCATCCTCTGTGAACTTCGAGATCGAGACAAAAAAAGAATACTCTGCTACACGAGCAAGTGCATGCCGACAGGCGGGAACCTCAGCATGAACCCAGGACATCCCACCATACTGGCGAATAAAAGCGTCAGCCTCTGTCGTCGTCCCTGCCACTCCATGATGCATCAAAGACGGGTAGTGCATCAACAGCCAACCCAGTAGATAATGGTAAGGCATCTCTACCCGGTTGAAATTCCCAAGGTCGCCATGAGCCATCACTTTGCTCGTAAAGGTACGAAGCCCGTAATAGATGTTGCAGACCATCACTGGGATTAAAGCTAGCTGATGGACGAAAGCTAACTTTACAGCAGGGAGGATGAGATTGCGGCTAACCCTTTGGATCGACCCGGAGCCCCCGAGGACTATACAAGTTCACAGCCATATCATCAAGAATTCAGCCAGTACAGCCTTATCAGACAACGACTGGGTGTCTGATAAAAGTAGCTGAAGGTGTCACCAGAGCTACCAAACCCCTCACCGGACACGGTCGTTCTCTTAGTACCGCGCACTAGGTCATCGATACTACTCGAAGTTTGAGGGTTCCAGACAATAACCCGACCCGAAGCATCAATATTGACGAGGTAATAGATCCAGGCCTTGGTGTGGGGTAACATCCCCTCAATGCTTCTGTCCTTCTTCTTCGAAAGCTACTGGCAAGTGCTATGATGGCACAACAACTCCTGGTATACTGCAATAAACCCCGGATGTTGACTCTCCAACTCCTTAATTTTCTCATTGTCAAGCGTGTACCCCTTATACGACTTACTGCCCCAGGGCAACCGTGAAACATCGTACATCTTGTGGAGAGCTAGTCCCATCTCCCCATCAGGAGTAAAGAAGTTCCCAGTATAACAGTTGTACATCTTGGCCAAAGCTACGAACAACCTTGGGTTCTTCTCCAAACCATAACAGGAACCCCTTATGGTGTAATAGAGATTGGCCTCCTTCAGGGGCTGCTCGAACTTCTCTAACACCCACAACATCAAATTTACCTAAGAAGACGAGTGGTGCACCCAGTTGAGCATGTATATTTTTCCTTTGGGATAAGACCCCTTGTCAGCGAGCTGGTTCAGAAAAGTGTCAGCTCCGTAAATTCGAACATTCAGCCCAATCTCACTCGTGAAAGCGCCATGCTCCAACCTGCAAAGGGAATAAGAAAATGACTCCTTAGACACCTCTTCCCTCTTCAGTTTTGAGTTAAAACGAATGCGGTCGACATGAGCTCCCTTTTGGTCTGGCGTCAGGGTGCCCAACATCTTCCTTGGGCAAGACACCATGTTGAAGGCCAACAAAGGCAAATGGCGTTCCATCGTAGGTATATGTACCTGCACCCCGCTAGAGGAAAAGGTCCAGTTCTCCCTTTTCTTCACTACCTGAGCATCCAAAATGGTGAGGGCATCCCCAAACAGGAAGATGGGCTTCAAATAAGAAATGCCCTTCGAACCCTCAATCAGCCCAGAGTTCATCTGGCTAAGCAAATATAATAAAGATTGGTCCGTGATCAACTTTATTCTTGCCTCAGTTTGACCCTTATTTATCAGGGCCTGGATATTCGCCACTATATGGTCGAACCTTACGCCCAGTGCGGCCTGAGCACGACACACAAGCACCTCCCCTAACGAAGTCACGGGTAAAGTCACTACAAAACTAGAAACAAAAAAAATGGTCAGAACCCTCAGGATGACATGCACATCAGAAATAAACTCAAGTGCATAAAAAGACGCATATGATACATGCGTTCGAGTTACAACAGGATCTCCATGCGACCGAGTCAAGACCAGTGCATGCGGCCAAAATAAGATCTGTGCATAAAGCATATGGAATGGTCATATGGACAGATCCGTACATGGTCTAAATCATGCAGCGGACCATATGCCAAGTGACTAGGCTCTGTACTTCTCCCCCGCCAAAACTTACCCTTGATGGGCACTTGAACATCCTCGTGGAAAGTTGAAAAATTCTCTTGGACGTCGGGTGCGGAAGCTGGGCGCTTCCCCTTGTCGATCTTTTTCACAACAGATGCATAGGATGAAGCTTTGGGGGGCATGGCAAATGTGCAAGCGGTCAGTGGCAGGGATACAAGATTGAAGAAGCGGGAAGAGAAAAGTTCTCTCTTATCAGCGGAGCCCCTATTTATAGGGGATGAAGGTGACCCTTCAGCTCTCGTTTCACGTAGGCAGCCTTAATAAAACGGTGGCCTCTCTGGACCCACGTCAAGGGATGGCGCAGAATCCCAAAGGAGATCCACTAGAAGATCAAAACAAATCCGTCAGTTAATGATGATTTGACAGCCTAGAAGTGTCCGTCCATTCGGCCCAACGTCCATGCGATCCAACGTCCATGCGACCTTACAGCCATGCGGCCAAAAGTGCTTCTTCCTCCATGCTTCTTATTCAAAGTATTTCAAACTTATAAGTTTAAAAACTTTGAAGGGGGTCTTGTAGAAGCATAAAAAATATGCATCCATGCGACCTTGTGCCCCAAAATGAAAACTCAGAAGAGATTAGGCTGCAGAGTCTTCCTGCGGCCCAAACAAGGTGACATCCATGCATCCCCAATCAGCCAAAGAAGCTTGACCGCAGAAGGACCTAACGTGGAGTCCCATCAGCAGGATCATCTCTGACACAGAATCCTGACGAAAAAGATTTATTGATTTTCTCAAAAGACGTGAACACACTAAACGACAAAAGTCTTACATCAGCATAGAATATCACTCTCGACGGGGTACAACGCCACTTGGAGAGCACAATAAGGGTCTCATGTGTCCCAGACTCCAAGCATCACATGCATCCCAGGCGCCATGCTCCCAGGCCCCATGCAATCCCATACGTCTCTGGCCCCATGCATCACAAACTCCATGCGGTCCCATACGTCTCTAGCCCCATACGTTCTAGACTCCATGTAGTTCCATGCGTCTCTGGCCCCATGCATCCCAGACTCCATGCGGTCCATGCGCCTCTGGCCCCATGCGTCCCAGACTCCATACATTCCATTTGCCTCTGGCCACATGTGTTTCAGACTCCATAAAGACCAAATCTTGTTGTTATGACAAGAATGATTCTCTTCAACCAATTGCGGACTATGTGTCAAGCTGACCAAGTTAAGCCCACAAAGGACGAGAACCACCCAGATCTTCAGCAACGAAAAATCTCAATAGGCACCCACGTGGCAGCTTGGCCTGCTCACAGTTACAGTTGCACCCTGATAAGAAGGGATACGTGGCACCCTCCAGCATCCATGTGGACCAACATATGAGCATCCAGAGATTACTACAAATAATAGGGTGCCACACCCATACAGAAGGCTGGCTGGCTATCTGCGAACTTACACTCAAGCGAGAGAGAAGAGCCCCTACATCGGATCGTCCATGGAGTAAAGAGATTTGCTACACTCCTAACCCTCCATCGTCACCCCCCAGAAAATAAATTTGTACTTAGATTGTCTTCTAAGACCTCTATGTACTCTCTTTTCATTTGTTTATTAAATCAAGTTCTCTCTTACAGACTTTCGAATTTAATGGCGAACACGCTCTAGATCCATGAAGTTACCACGAAGCCAGCTTAACATAATATTACTGGTATGACCTAAATCTGATGACAGCTCCACACCAAGGTACCTTCTAATCAGCTCACCAGAAGATAACTGGTCTTCAAAATATATAGGTTCACCTGTAATAGGTAACCATAAAATATTTGTCATATCATAGAGTGTGATCATTACTCTGACATGGAGCTGAAAAGTGTTGTACTGGGCCAACCAACGCTTAACGAGACTTAAGATCAAGTCTCTATCGTGTTATAGAAAATGTAGCTCGTCTAAATATTGAAACGCAAAGGATGCACCAAAGCCTTTTGGGAGCTAGCTAGTTAGCTCCTATGTGTTGTAGTGCCTCTCGTACCACCACATCCCATGCCACATTCATAAATCTGGAAGATAATCATATTAATATATATAAAATATAAAAAATTTGTTAATATTAGTTATGTGAAAAATATATAACAAATAATATTTAATTTAGAAGAATTATATGCCCACAAAATATCAATCTAAATATATGGTCCTCACGTTGTTGATCATATTGATGTTAATAGTGGGCGCACCTGGAACACGTCCATCATTTTGGTTAGTCATCTATACAGTGACTGTTGTTAGGGTTGCTAGATATTTTAAAGTTATATATAGGGTTAGGGTTTTACGGTTAGGGTTAGGATTTTATGGTTAGGGTTTTAGTATTAGGATTAGGGTTAGGCTATTAGAGTTAAGGTTAGGAGGGCTAGGATTTTATGGTTTGATAATAAGGCAACTAATTTTATAGAAGTAGTAAATCAACATTAGAAAGAAAATAAAGACAAGGCTCCGGCTCCGGCTCAGGTAGCCACTTTTTTCCAAGGCCAACCAGATGCTCAAGCGGTAAGCAAATCCTTCCGTAGGGCACATTTCTTTCCTCCCGGCACGGTCGTCTCACTTCGCTCGCCTTCTCTTGGACCGTGCCTCTCGGTCTAATTGAGCTTTCGGCTCTCATATGCTATAGGATTACCTTATTGTACTAGCACATCGCCTATGGCATAGTCTGATGTATCCGTGTGTAAATAAAAAAATTATTAACAGATTAAACTAACCAGCTCTCCCTCCTTTCTCTTCTTGCTATTGTTGCTTCTCTTCCTCTTTCTTGCTTCCTTCTCATTTCTCTTTCTTCTCTTTATGTTTTCACATCTCTCCCCTAACCCGCTATTTATAGATACCATCACCCCCACGATCCAAACCCACCACACACATCCAATCAAATACTTTAATATAAAAATACAGTGCGCCAACAGAGTTAGCACATCATAGTTTTCCATAGGTTGGACCCTTGTCCCCCCAATGTTATTTTTCCAACCTTCTTCCCTTCGATCTGCAATTCTTCAAAACGTTTCCCTCCCTATGATTTTTCTGTTATTATTATTAGTAGCGACTAAATTTAGTAGTTTAAGTTTTAAAATGTTGAATATCATAACCAATAACTGTAAAGATAATTATAAGAGGATTCTTTATATACAAGTCCCTCAAATCTTTTTATTTTGACATAAGTCTCTCGAATGTTATTATATGGAAGAAGATCCCACAATTTTTGTTCATTTCAACATAATATATTATGTTCAAGTTAATCTAATCATAAGGTTACTCTTAACCATGTCAGATAAATGACAATATTGTCCTTTTATGATTTGTTATGATGGGTTTTATGGTTGTGAGGTTGAAGAAGAGGGAGGAAAATTATCGAGGGAAAGAGGAGAGGATGATCGGGTGGATGAGATATAGAAAAGAAGGGGGTGGTTGTGTTTATGGGTTTAAGTATGTTAGATTTTGGGTTTAGGTTTATTATGGTTAAGGTTTAAGGAGTGGTGGAGGGAGGTAAGTGGATGAAGGAGGAGGTGAATTGCCGAACAAGTTGTGGAAGAAAAAGTTAGTGTTTGTTTGAATAATAATAAAAAATGATGGATTAGGGGTTTGATTGATTTCAGGATTAAGAAGGGAGCAAAATGGTATATATATTCGTTAATATTTTTAAACATGAGAGATTATGAATAATAATCCTGATAATTGATGGATCTCCCTCTGAATAACAAGATTCAAAAGAATTATATCAAAATAGAGAAGTTTTGAGGCACTTATATCTATAAAAAAAACTATTATAAAATTGTTTGATATATGTGTAATTGATAATGTTGACCATGTGAGCAAAGTGGTGCAACTAAACATTCTTTATAATTTGAATTATAGTTTATCTCCATTACTAATTTTTAATTCTATTTTTTTCAATATTAACTTTATTACTACTACTTCCATTTTATTTCATTCTCAAGTGTTATTTGTATTTACTCCCACATTAATAATGTTTAACTCTTTTTGAGAAATGGAGGATACTATAATAAAATTAATATTAGGGGGTGAGTTAGGGGTCAATATAGTTAGGGATTAGCAATTGGGAGGAGGGGGGGAGGGGTAAATACAACTAACTCTTTGGATTACTTTTCGCGTGAAATGATCCTCTTAGAGGTTGCTATTTTTTCTTCGAAAAATACACTAGAGAGTTAAGGCCAAAAAAGCAAAACCATAAACTACTCCATCATGTTGTAATTAGTTTAAACTAACAACTAAATATAATTATGCCTGCCAATGTATATCTCTTAGGGATATCGTTGTTAAGCCTTATAACTAACTTATATAAACATAGCAGATCATCCATTCTTGGGTTGTAGTTTATTCTAAATAAAACAAGGCTTCTGTCTGATCAATCTTTTTCTTCTCCCAGAGTTCCCAAAGAACACCACCGTAGTCTATACAGTACAAAACGTTATCAGCATACTCCACCACACTCAGAAAGAAGAAGTAACTATAATATTTTGCTCAGTTTTCTGATTTACAGATTAAAGAAAAGGGAGCTGATCAGATCCTTCGAGATCGAAATCAACCATAATGGCAAAATAAAAACAATTCCACATATGAAAACATATTCGCTGCAGAAAACTATTTCACGCAGGAAATTGTCTTGCATAGGAAACTATTTTTATGTAGAAATTTTGTGTTCGTGCAGGAAACTACTCCAGAAAAACTAGTCTAAAAAAAAAAAAAAAAAAATCTCGCAGAAACTAGTTCCGAAGAACTAGTCTCACAGAAAATTATTTTTCTCAAAAAAAAAAACTAGTCCCGAAGAATCTGTTATTATATAATAAAACTCCGTAGAAATAGAATTTGTCCTACAGAAATGACTTTGCAGAGTACAGGTTGCAAAAATATAATTTTTTTCAGGTTTTTGCCGTAAAATTTTATAACAAAAATGTTTGCCCTCCCCCCGCAAACCATAAATCTAAACCTTTTTTGGATTGAAGTTCAATGTAATCATAAGTGAATCTGAAGCTCATTCAACCTAAAGTTCATATTGAAACTAAAGTTCACTGAGCCATAACGAAACATCACATATAGTGAACTAGATATTTCACATAATTAATCTATTTTTTTAGAACCTGCAGTTCTAACATAGCTTGTTTTTCCTTCAAATGCAGTGTCTCATTGGAAAGCTCCGAAAAAACTATCTAGAGTGGATACAATATTTCAATCTCCATCTTGCTACAAATAAGTTGAGAGAGACCATTGCAAGTAAAGCTCACTTATTATTCTTCTTTTTTATTTTTATTTTTTGTCTCCTTCTTCGTCTTCTTCTTGATTTCTTTAGCCAAAACATTGTTAAGAAACACAATTGTTATGGACAAAAATTATGTAAATTTGTTATAGAATGAACTAAACTTTTATTGTTAAATAATAATAATAATAATAACAATTTCTACATAAATCTTGACACTTGAACAAAAAAAATTTATATTTTCAAACACGACTTAAGAAAAAGAAGAGAAAACCATGAATCTCTCTCTAAATTCTGCCGTTGAATACTAGGCTCGTATCCAGCCCCATCAAGAACACCGACCCTGACCCTTGCAATTCGGGTTTGTTTGGTTGCTTAAATATAGGCAATGAAAGTGAACTATATATCCAACATGAAAAACATGTATGTTTCTTAATATGAAAGTGGAAGTGGAAAGTGGAAGAGTTTTCAAAATCCATTGTTTTGTTCAACTTGGATTTGATACTTAAGTAATTAATAATACATAATTGTCATTAAATATTTAAAGTAATAAATTAATATCATAAATATATTAAAAAATAATAATAAGTAATTGAACAGTATAAATAACAATAATTAAATAATATTTAATTTAGAGATATTAAATTAATATTAAATAGTGATGGCATGTTAACTAATAAGAAGGAATCGAGATAGTTAATTATTAAGAACAATTAATTAAGATGGTTAGATAATAATACTTAAATTATTTTTATGCTCATTGTCTAAAATAAAAAATTGGTTAAAGACGTAATATTAGTAATTATTTAACAATTTAATCAAATAATTAATTAGTTTTTGATGTATTTACAATAAAAATTATTACTTAAGCTGATTAATAATTAGCTAATAATTATTATTAGTACTTGTAATTATAAATAATTTAATTATTTACTATTATTATAATGTACTCACCTTTCCCTTTTCACGTTCTTAACAAACTAAACACATTTTTGGAATTACAATGGACAAAATTTATGCAATTTTGAAAGTGCAAAATCAAATTCTCCTACATTTACTGTTTACCAAATAGGTCAGTTGCTCTGTCAGAAAATGCAAATCCAAAAATTATTTTGTTATCAACTATGATTTTAAGGGACCGTTGGTTGTTTGAACTTAGCTAAAGAATTAAGAGAAGTTGGAGAAATTTTGGAGAAATTTTCTTGCTTGGTGTGAAGAAGAAGTGAAACTTTGGACAACAAGAACTTAGTCTATATGGACTAGTTCCCATGCCACGTGGACATCGAGTTCTCCACAAAAAAATTGACTAAGTTTCAAGTCAAAATGGTTGAATTATTTGGTTTCCAAATTTTGTTTTCTTTCAATAGATTGCAACAAGAAATTTTAAGGGACCGTTGGACGTTTGGTTCAAATTTTGGACTTAGAAAATAAATTTTAGATATTTTTATTCTTGTTTGGTATGTCTAGGATTGAAAAGATGAGGGGTTTCATATCTTTATTGTTGTAGAAAAGTAAAACCCAAGTCCCCCTTGAAAATAGTTTTATTTTTCTACGAATTTTATTTGGATATTTTGTTTGGACAATAATACCTTTCTTTTACTTTCAAAATTTTAACTTCTATCCCAAACATATGAATTTAGATAAAAGAAGCATTATGAAAGTAATAAAAAGGTATTTATGAAAAATTAAGTAAATTAAGATTTATTTTCTTTATTCCCAACCTAATATAACCAAATATGGGTATGAAAATGTTAAATTTATTTTTCATAGAAATGAATGGAAATGAATTCTTAGGAATACAAAACCTTCATCCAAACATCTCCTAAGCGACTGTTTCGTTTAAGTTTTAGTGACCTGGAAATGGATTTTGAATTCCTTACTCATGGTTGGTAAATATAAGAGGGCATATGGAGGGTTTTATATTTCCACAAATGTAGGAAAGTAAAATCCAAGTCCTTCCTAGAAATATATTTATTTTTCTAATAATGTTTGTTAGGTGTATTAATTATAAATTTTGTGTACAGTAGTACCGTTAATAATACCAACTAAAGTTAGATAATAATAACATAATAAAATTAATGAAAGGACATTTGTGGAAAACTAAACAAATTAAGATTTCTATTCATGTGTGAACCAAACATGAGAATGAAGAAAATTGAATTTTTTGGACTACATATTTTCAATCTAACCAAATAAGGATATGAGAATATTGAATTCTTTTTTCATGAAAAAGAGATAAAAAATAGATTTCTTAGGGTGTGTTTGGTAGGAAGGAAAAATGGAAGGAAGAAAAATGGGAGGGAATGATTCATTTTTTCTTGTTTGGTAGTGAAGGAAAAGTTGAGGGAAGAAAAAATTGAGGGATTGCTTTTCCCTCTCAACATAAAAATTTCAATTCCTCTAGAAGTGGAAAAAAAAATGGAAAGAAAGTTTATAACTCATACTAATTGACCATTATATTCATAAAAATTATATTATTTAAAAATTAGTCAATGAAGTCAAATGGTAAATGAATATTTTAGTTGAGAATAATTTTGATTAAGTTCATTTTTTTTCTTTCACTTTTCTATCCATACCAAATAAAAAAAAGTGTATCTCTCATATTTTCTATTCCTCTTACCAAATACATAAAAGAAATAATCTTTCCTTTCCATATGAAAAAATATTTTTTTTTGGTAGTCCCCTGGAGAATCAAAGATGGTAGAACGCGGGCCATAACAGAGCTACTAGCGAGACCCGAAGGTCCGCTCTCTACTGGAACCCAAGTTATCGTCAAGATCAGAGATTCACACAAGAATTCCTCATCTGATATATCTTGATTCCAACGAAGCATGAACCAAGAACATGTTACAAACAAACTCCGAAGAAAATGAAGATTATAACAAGCAACAAGAAAACGTTCTTCACTTTACGTTCGCAGACGCTACAATGAGAAAGAACGAAGCCAAGAGAAATGCTGAAGAAAAGCTCATTGCTGGGGTGGTCAAAACCACTGTTTCTCAAAACAAGATTCACCGTATAGATGATCTGCCCCTAGGAACCAGCAAGTTCACAAATGAACTTCTGGAACGCTCAATGTCACCTTCGAAAAAAACTCAAAAAAATACCATGTGAGAGGGAGACATTCTGGGTCGCATATGATCAGGTGTTCTCGATTTTTCTATCTGTTTTCTCTCTCCTCAAATGAAAGAGGAGGTCCTCTATATATAGAGAAAAATAATATCTATGCGGCCTGAGGAAACTCCAGGCCGCATATGCGTTGACAGACCAGATCCCCCAAAATCTGGGTATCAGAGCCGTATGCACCGCCCGAGCCGCATGTGCCGTCTCCGCCGCCTAACACGTTGTACTGCACGAGGCAGACAGCGCTGCCAAACGCAGAAAGCAGTCGTTTATGCCGTATGCACCGCATATTCCGGAAGGCACAAAAAATTATGCGCCGTATGCGCCGCCCAAAGCATATCATGTCCCTTCCACACGCGACTCGCTCATCCAAACCTGGCCGCATAGCGCGTTGCCACAAAGACCCTGGCCGCATAGTGCCTGACCGTATAGCCCCTGGCCGCATAACGCCAGGCCGCATAACCCCTGGCCGCATAACGTCTGGACGCATAGTGCCTTGGCCGCATAGCACCGGGACGCATAGCGCTTCGGCCGCATGCACCACGAAGCATGCGCCCGAGCTAGCAACCGTGCATGCAAATCTCTCATAAAGGAATGCAAGAGCGTCATACGACGATGCTAACGTGCTAAGTTCAAAGTGCTACTTTGCGTCCTTGAGCCCGTGCCCGAGTCTGAGTCGCTAATCCCCTTCACGGCTTAGCTCCTAAGAAAAACTTCTCAAAGGTGGTGACAAAATAAAGATTGTCATAATAGAGTTCACACTTAATCCCTCTAGGAAAGTCAACCCACATGGGCCTCCATCCCATGTGCATATACTAATACTAAGCATAGCTATATATTGAGATATACATATTGGTGGTTTGCCAATGTGGGACTGAAAATTCCCAATGCTAAGTGGAAAATACCAACAATCTCTCACATATATCATAATATATGGTTGAGTGTTCCTCACAGTGACTGTCATCATGCATTGGGATAGATATTGTTGATGACTTGAATCTTTCCACATGGGTCAAACAACAGTACGATACAAGAATGGATTAAGCCTTGAATTCTGCACCATAGCTGTTATTCTTCCCACTCACACAATACCTCATATGTGCCATCTAGTCGCACGTTAAAGGCCCTATGCTGACCTGGTCTCAGTGTATGTATCTTGGGCGTCTACAAGCTTTCCCTCAAGAGATGACATACATCTCTATCCATACACTTAGGTGAGTTTTTCCACTTTAGAGAATTTATTATCTGGCATAAAGCCTTGGGCTTCTGTGCAGTGCTACGACGCATGACATGGACGTCCACATAGATACAAAAGATGACTCATTTCTTATCAGCGAACTTTGTGTACACACACTTGTCTGTCTCGCTGATCCTGCGATAATTTTGACTAGATGACTTGACAAACTTCTGCTGCTACATCCTGAGATTTACTTCAGTTCGTATTTGAGATATCACAAACTCGCAGACTGTCTTCAAACCTGAATGACAATAATTCTGACTGTTGTCCGTGAATCTCTCATGACTGTCTTCCTCCAAGACTTATTGTCTTTCCTTCATCTGATAAACAATCAGCTTATGAATAACAACTATGGCAATCATTATCCTGATATATGACACTTCAACGAGGTACCATAAAACTCAATCCCTTGTATCTGTGAAAACTCCTAGGCTACATGCCTAGTCTTGAACTCAACTGTTTTATCTTTTTCTATTTTTTTCTACTAAAGATATATAAGCATCTGATAGGTTTAGCTCCTTCAGGCAGATTGATCAACATCCAAGTGTTGTTATGGACTGCCTCCTTCCAGCAGACTGAGTCCTTGGTCTTCATCACCTCATTGTTGGTAAGTGGAACGACCTCCATATATATAGGTGATCAGATCATCTTTTGTCCTTCGACCTCCTGACCCTTATAGCTAACTGCTCTTCG
The DNA here is from genome assembly GCA_036927795.1 of Iris macrosiphon. NCBI lineage: Eukaryota > Viridiplantae > Streptophyta > Magnoliopsida > Asparagales > Iridaceae > Iris > Iris macrosiphon. The sequence goes on from JAYESA010000004.1 coordinate 162,276,455, forward strand.
AGTTCTGGTTTAAATGTTGTCTCTTAAAAGATAACACTTTCCTGGACTACGCCAACAACTCTAGCAGATACGGTCCTCCGAAAAATCTTCACAATCGAACGATATTCATGTGGATCTGACTTTGAACCAGAGTTACATCAGAAGTGACGAACGATACTAAGGACATGACCGTAAGTGCAACATTCTCCCATAGACAATTTGGAAGTCCCTTTGAACAACAATATAGAAGTCATCATTACTGTTAGCTGCTCGTCCTTCCTATCTATACCTTCAAAGGACTGGGAGAGTACGAATATATCGTTCTATAGTCAATTTTATGTTCTAAGCTGAACGATGTGAATCCAAAGAATAATGCATGTTCCATAGTCAATTCCATGTTCTAAGTTGAACGATGCGAATCCAAAGAACGATGCATGTTCCATAGTCAATTCCATGTTCTAAGCTTAACGATGTGAATCCAAAGAACGATCATTTTCGTATTGAAAACTTCTGAGTCTATTGAGTTGTAGACTGATATGACGCTCAGTTGGTTCTTGAAAGCTTCATCCTTCGATTAGGAGAAGATACGCGAACGCGTTTCCCAAGAAATTGTCGAAGAAAGAAGTGATAAATTTATCCCGATCCTTTGTAGAGAATAGAAGTCACAGATATCTGAGCGCACCAGCTTCATAGAATCTGTACTTGTAGTCATCCGTCTAAACGGCATCCTGGCTACCTATGTATGAACATAGCCATCACGTGTCTCCACCTCCTTATCCCCACATCTTGGAGATATCCCTGAAATATACATCTTTGTTAAAAAAGATTTGTCTTAGTCAGATGCGTCACAACTCAATAAGAGAAATATCTTCCTCAAGCCGGAAGTCCAGAATCATAATCCTGATCCCTAGATCTTCTGCTTGACACTTGTTCGCCATAGAGACCTTCTTCTTAGATAGTGCTCTTCCTTGGTGAACATCTCTTTCACAGAGCATGTGTGGCTGATTGCACCAGTGTCTACCCACCAGTCAGTAACCACGCTTGATAACTCAACCTGCACAATCATAGCAACCAAGTTAAATAATTAAAGGAACAAAGTTTAGCTATACCTTGCTATATTGGATTGAATTGGTTCTGCTTTCAAGCTCCAATTTCAGCCATGCGCCAAGTCCCTTCTAGTGCTGTGACTTTTATGCACCTAGGCCACCATGCGCCAATCTTGCCATGCGCAGAGACGTCCATGCGCATAAGCCACTATGCGGCCAGCTCTGCCATGCGGCAGGACCTTCAATGGGCCAAAAGTCTGCCATCTGCCAAGAGTCTGCCATGCGGCATGAGTCTTATATGCGGCAAGAGTCTTCCATGCGGCAGGAAACTTTTATGCAGTAAGAGACTGCCATGCGGCCAAGTCTTGCCAACCGCCAAGAACTGTCTTGCGCTAAGTCATGTCATGCGCAAACTCTATAATCCTTGGTCATCTTGTAATCTTTCTTCCAACTGGAATGCGCGTCCTTCAAATGCTAACTCCTTCATCATGAAAAATTATAGGTTCCGACAACTCACTTTCAATATTTGATAAATGACTCCTTTCCTCATCCAAATGTTCGAAGTGGATCCCGTCATTCTCCTCAAGATTGTGAAAACTTGTTGCCGAGAAGATTTGATTGGATGTTCTACATCTTTCTTCAGATCTTGCTTTGAGATTGTTAGTCCTCTGGCGAATCAAAGATGGTAGAACGTTGGCCATAGCAGAGCTACTAGCGAGACCCGAAGGTCCGCTCTCTATTGGAACTCAAGTTGTCATCGAGATCAGAGATTCACACAAGAGTTCCCCATCTGATATATCTCGATTCCAACGAAGTATGAACCAAGAACATATTACAAACAAACTCCAAAGATAATGAAGATTACAACAAGCAACAAGAAAACATTCTTCTATTTACGTTCGTAGACGGCTACAATGAGAAAGAACAAAGGAAAGAGAAATGTTGAAGAAAAGCTCCTTACTGGGGTGGTCAAAACCACCGTTGGTCAAAGCAAGATTTGTCGTACAGACGATCTGTCCAATGGAACCAACAAGTTCACAAATGAACTTCTGGAACGCTCAATGTCACCTTCGAAAAATACTCGAAAAAATACTATGTGAGAGAGAGACACTTTGGGTCGCACATGATCTAGTGTTTTCAGTTTTTCCATCTGCTCTCTCTCTCCTCAAATGAAAGAGGAGGTCCTCTATATATAGAGGAAAACAGCACCTATGCTGCCTGAGAAAACTCTAGGTTGCATATGTGCTGACCGACCAGATCTCCCAAATTTTGGGTGTCAGAGCAGCATGCGTCGTCCGCGTCGCATGCGCCGTCTCCACCGCCTGACAAGCTGTACTGCACGAGGCAGACAGCGCCGCCAAACGCAGAAAGCAGCCGCTCGCAAGTGCAAAGTGCACCAACAAAACGTCACTTTGCGTCCTTGAGCCCGTGCCTGAGTCGCTTAGCCCCTTCAGGACTTAGCTACTAAGAAAAATCTTCCAAAGGTGATGACAAAACAAATATTGGCATAATAGAGTTCACACGTAATCCCTCTAGGAAAGTCAACCAACATGGCCTTCCACACATGTGCATATATCAATACTAAGCATAGCTATATATTGAAATATACATATTGGTGATTTTCCAATATGAAACTAAAAACTCTCAAAGCTAAGTAAAAAATACCAACATATTTTTACCCTTTTTTTTTTTTTTTTTTTTTTTCCTTCCATTTTTTTCTATCTTTCATAACAAACGGAGTCTTAGTCTTTAGTTGCGGAAAGAAAATAAAGCACAATATTGGAAAGTGCACTTGCAATTGAATTTTCACTTGCAGACACTTCCTATGAATATTCTAAGAATAGCCTCTTTCACCGACTTTGAAAGCAACAAAACCGTCCATTTGTCAAACCCAAGGAAGCAAACAACATAATGTGCCAATTCATGCATTCACTAATTTCCAGTGAAACTTTTGTTTTTTTTATATACACGTCGACAATGTACTTTTGTTTTTCTTCCCAATTTTCACGTGACGAATGACCAAACCATTTGTCCGGAATTTTGTCACACCTACTACATCTTTCGGTGAGTTGTGAACGGTGACAAAGACAGAAATATAATAGAGGGGGTGAAAATTAAAAAGTCTCATGCAGTCAAATTTTTATATTAGTTTCTATAACTAAACAAACTATTATATATACACGTATAATTTACAGATTATTATTAAAAAAATAAACTGTTTAGAAAAACATGATCAGCCCTCAACTCATGGGAGTTTGAAACAAACTTCAAAAATAGGACCCCAATAAAATTAAAAAAATATTTGCATAAAGAATTAAATTAAAGATCTCTAGTGTGCAAGTCTAATTTAATAACCAACACACCACCAGGGCCGTCTCAAGCCATTTGGAGACCCTAGACAAAAGTCCAAATATAGGACCATTTTTGAAATATACCTATATACTAGTATCCCATATTTTTAAAATATACCTATATACTAGTATTCCATATTTTCAGTAACGTCCTTGCAGGTGCTTGCAGCTATATGAGAGAGAGAGAGAGAGAGAGAGAGATGGCTTCTACTTTTTTTTTTCACTTTATATAAAACTGGAAAGATGAAGAGGCGAGAACGGTGCGATAATTTCTATAAGAGAGGAGAGAAAGAAGCGGTAACTGATCTTAATTGATTGTCACGTTGTACCAAATCAGCTGTATCATTTTTCATATTCTTCTTTTTCTAGCCGGATATAGCTTGTCGGACCTTTCAAAGAAAAGAAAAAGGTAAAATTTGATTATTACATATATACCTATATACTAGTATTCTATATTTTTTGGGCCCCTAAAAAAGTGGGGCCCAAGGCAGCTGCTTCCTTTGCCTAAAGGAAGAGCCGACCCTGCATACCACAATTAATTTGTGTTAAGGAAGACCCATGGTACATACTAGTTCTATTTTAAATACAAAATTATTAATATATTTATGTTTAAACTTATTTATTTTGGGCCCTCCTGATTCGTGGGTCCTGGTTAGTCGTTCTTGCTGCCATGGACCAGGACCGGCCCTGTAGAAAGACTAAAAGACACATTCTTAATTATTTAAATTTAATATATATATATATATATATATATATATATATATATATATATATATATATATATATATATATATATATATATATATATATATATATATAATTTTATTACTTACTTGTCTCTATTAACTTTAGTGAATAATTTTATTCAGTAAACATAATAAAAAGCATATTTGGAAAGAGAAGTTTTACGGCAAAGGAGAATTTTTCTCATTAGATGAATAATTTTAATTAGTAAACATAATAAAGAAAATATTTGGAAAGAGAAATTTTACGACAAAGCTGAACTTTTCTTGATAACTTGACCACATATAAGATTTACAAGATACTTGTAAAAAGACTTAATTGATTTATTTCTCAAAGAGGGGGTACATATATATATAGGTGCAAACTAGCCTCCTCCTTACTTTCTATCATGTCACACCAGTCCCAGATTTGGTATTCTTGACTTTGTGATATTTAAAAAAAATTTCTGTAGATGTATTCATGCTGTATTTACATGTAGGTTCCTGTTAATTATGTTATAATTATTTAATTGTATTCATGTTTATTGTGGGAGACTGTCCGAGACCAGTAGTGAACATCTTGGCAATTGCCATAGATCCGTGCTAGGACGCGTGTATAGGATGTATACCAGACCCGGTTCACTCTTGGAACCACTAAACCTATTTTGGATGGTTGAGATTTGTTGGAGAGTGTCATGACTTAATCCTAGGGCTAACCACATTTCTCCACTTGGTATATCTATATGGTTTTCTCTCTTCTCCTTCTCATTTCCACCACCTTTCTACTTTTTTCTTCCTCCTTCCCTCAAGAGCTTCCCTTGACCGAAACCCTAAGCCCTATCCCTAGACTTGGTTCTAGGAAGTGGTTTGTTAGTCCACCAAGGCAAGTACATCTTGCTCAAAGTGGTAAAGCCATAGATTTTTGGATTTTTCATATATATGTTATTTTAAAAAATTGGTTGATGGAAAATGTTCTCCTTGAGTTGCTGATTAGATTTAGTTCTTTGAGTTTTGGATTTTGATGTATAAATTTTTGTAAATCTGAGTTTCAAGATTTAAATTTTTATGTGTTCTATAAGTTTTTTTGGTTTTGATCTACTATCACTTAATATTTTCGAAAACTAGTTATTCCTTATGTTAGAATAATTTATTTTGAGCATTTTGGCTTTTTGTTTTACTTGATTTGGACTAAAAATAAAGTTTTTATGAAAAAAATAATTTTTTGGTTTTTGGAGCTTTTTCTGTCATGATTGAACTTGCTATTTGGAGAAGACAAAGTTCTCATGCGGCCAGCGCAATATGCGACCAAGACTTCCATGCAGGATGATCCTAATGCGGCTGGACTCTTTGTCGCAAAGCCAAGCAACATGCGTCCATCTTGGTGCACGCATGACCGCTGATCTACACAAGTGTCCTTGAACACTTTGTGCATTCACTCACTGAACGAATGAGAAATTCGCTAAGTCCAAAAGATACTCCATTCGACATCGAACTTATGCGGCAAGCAGAGCATGTGGCCACCTTCCCTTGGACGCATGACTCTGAACTTTGGCTCATCCTTGGCGCATCTTTCTATGATTTTGTCTTTTTCTTCTAATATGTCACATCACTGACACTTTATTTATTTTTTGTCGCTTCATCACTTATCCTGAGGAGAAGACCTTAGCCCTGACTCCATGCGGCATGACTCAATGTAGCCAGGATTGTCATGCGGCCTGACTTCTCATGCGGCCAGCTTGTCCATACGGCCAGCTCGTCCATGTGGTCAGCTTATCCATGCGGCCAGCACGTCCATGCGACCAGTTGCTCATGCGGCTGATCAGTGCATGCGGCCTGACCCATGCGACAATCCATGCGTGCACTTCTCATGCGCGTATGAAATCTCCTATGAGACCCTAGTAATCTATGTACACGTTCTACGATTTCTTGGGTTTAATTGTTATATTTGGAATGTTTCTTATCTTACCTTATGTAGTTGATCGTGGCTTATTATCTGTGTTATTCTAAGGAATAGTGAACTTAGTAACCAGACTGTGCTAGACCTGGCTATGTGCTAGAATTGACTATGTGCATAGTATGATTATATGTTGTAGTAGACCATGTGGCAACCCAGAGTAAACTCAGACTAGTAGATTAACTTATCCTTATTCGTTGAATAGAGTGAGGGGTATAGTACTGCTTGGGAGACGATCTGCAATCCCGGTCCTTGTTTGGTTTAAGGATTGTGGATCTACTCCTGAGTGGTTCACAATTTCCCCTCACTCATCTTCGACGGTAAAATTGTTGATTCGAGGATTACATAAAGATTCGATTTCTAATTGAGTTGGTAATCGGTGTACCGGATTTGAGAAGATTATATTTGGACCAAGTGTCCCCATGTGATAAGACTCATATGACCAACTGTAAGTTTGGTGATTGGACTCGAATATTGTATCCGTGCTGACACTACTATTGCCTGATAATTGTTTATGATTTAATGTGCGCTGAGGTGCTACACACCATGTCACGTGTTAAGTGATTATATTTGGGTTGTGCATCGAGAATGCCTCCAAATTCCTGAATGTGTGATATTATAAATATAAACATTATTTTCCAGCATGGGCATAATAAGTGAGTCAACTACTAAAGCGTGGCTAGGATATTGATTGTATGAATATGGCATACACGCTCGGGTGAATGCAGATTTGACTTTGATGGATTCTTATCAAGCCTGTTCGTACTTTGTATGACATATTAAAAAAAATTCTTATGTGACCACGTCTTGAGATTTTAACAACAATATAGGGTTAATTAGGTTACTAAAAGTGGTAGTAATATTGGGAGGGAACGGTATCCCGAGATCATGCCAACGAACCTTCCTACAGAGATTTATTTTAAGTGTATTGTGGTCTGACCACCACAGATACTATATATCATCTGACTAAGTGGAGTGCAGTATCTGACTATTATAAAGCTGAGCCACTATTTCACTATAGGAATAATAGAACCGCTACTGCCATATTTTTAGCGCGGTGGCCCTACGGGGGACTGGTGCATTCTGCAAATGCCTGTTTTATTTATTTATTTCGGTTAGCTCATGTTCGGAAATGGCGTGATCTGAGGATACTTATTATACATTATTTCTGAGATAACTCAGACTCCACATAACAAGCCGTAGGATTGATTGGCCGATCTAATAGAGCAAGTGCTGGTAGTTTAGGGACCTGGACTATTATAGTGTGACGGTTCAACCCTTGTCCTTGTTTGGTTTTAGGGTTGCGCCAATGTGTCACAATAGGTCATTTATCGAAGCTGTATATTATATTTATATATTAGCTCATATTATGGCATATGTGTCCCAGATTATATTGATGTGTTATATCTTTGTCGTGTTCATAATTGGTTAGTCGTACCCTGTCTCAGAGTAGTGTGTCACCTCTTGTCCTTATTTGGTTGTAGTGGTTTCCGACTACTCCGATGAAAGGTCATACGCTTGCCGTTGTAGCACGAACTTTCCTATTTTGTGTACTTTATTGGTTTTTACTTCATTCACTTGCGTTCCTTTGTGGTACTTGCTATCGGGGCCTGACCCCGCTGATTTTGTTTGGCCAGGTTTAGTAGCAGAGATCGAGAATCCTGCCATATATCTGACCGATGGTGCATACCAGGAGGATGTCCACCGAGGAATTTGAGAGGGTTTCTTCTTTCCCACTATGAGTATCATTGTATTACCTTTTTGGTGTTTAGCCGACGGCACCTGTTAGCCGATTTATCTGGACATTAGTTCCTCTACATGATTGTATATTATTCAGACCACGGCTGACTTACAGTCATATACTCTTGACAATGTACTAGTGTACCATCATGTATAACTAGTTTCATGATCATTCTGATAGAGCGTCAGGGACGTCTAACTACTTTATCTTACATGTTCATTCTTATTATTTCTTGGTTGATGATTGAGACATAGATGTTCTTGAACCTAGGCGACTTGATTGTAGTATGCACCCCATTGTCTCTAGACAACCTTAGCACATTACGGGTTACTTCGGTATTCCATAAGGTATGGTTGGCTGAGTCACTCCTCCGCTCTCCAGTATTTTGGTTTTGGGAGCGTGACAAGGTTTTAGTGGTGGCTCATGCAGGTCTGTCTTTTCAAACTTGTGGGGTATCATGGTCATAGGAGTCTCAATCAAACATGATCCTTCTTGAAATTCTGAATTCGTCCTCTTCGATACTCAGCTTGAACTCTTCCAGATTGATTGCTTCATTGTTCCTTATCGTCCTATTCATGATGCTCCTTGTGCTCTTCTTTAGGGACTCTCCTTCCCCCGATGCTGCAGCAGCAAGAGAGGCAGAGTTGCCAGTAGAACAAAATCCTATGGAACCCCATCCAAGGATCCAAGTTGAACCCACGATGAATGGGACACAACAGCAGACTCCATGTGTTCCCGTACCTCCCGCAATGCCGGCTGTATTGGATACCCCGACCTTGGTAGAGATTATCCGTGGACTGTTGGCTGCCCAATAATACCACATGGAGGTGCAACAAAAAAATAGCAACATCAGCAACAACCGCTCCAGTAGTAGGAACAGAATGTCTTGTTGACCCAAGGATTGCAAACGGCCATAAAACGAGGCTAGAGAACAGATTCTGGGGCATATGTTAGATTTTACAGACTGAACCCCCGATATTTCGATGGCACGGAGAACGCTATCACGGCAGATGATTGCCTCTAGGATATCAAGACCATTCTAACAGCGGCTAAAGTTTCGGCCGAGGAATAAGTTGACCTGATTCGCCTACAGCTCCAAGATCTGGCAAGATATTGGTGGGCTAAGATGGAGGTAGGATTAAGGCATCCTATTTCATGGGAAGATTTCAAGACCCAGTTCAGGATGAAGTACTTTGGGAATGTGGCTCGGTGTGAGTTGCAGCAAAGGTTCATTAACCTCAAGCAAGCTGGAAGGACAGTAGACGACTATGAGGTAGAATTTTGTCGACTTAGCAGATTTGCTCCAACCATGGTGACAACAGAGTTGGAGAGATCAATTAGGTTCCAATAGAGACTTTACTTGGAGATCTTGCACATGGTAGAGGTACACAATGACCAGACCTTCGAGGCGATATTGATAGCAGCCAAGAGGTTTGAGCTTACTTATCAAAGAATAGCATCAAGAAGAGTGGATCAGAAGAGGCCTCATGGACATAACAATGAGGGAGGATCAGCACCCGGTATCCGTATTCATGATTTGGCACTACGGAGGCCAATGGCATCTGATGAGACAATGACAACTTGGCAACAACAACCGAGACAATATCAACAACGCCCGGTGAGTACAGTAGGGTGTACCTATTGTGGCAAAAGAGATCACACTTAGGATGTATGTAGGATGGAAAGTGAAAGATGCTTGAGGTATGGGGGTTCCGACCACATGATAGCTACTTGCCCAAAAATGCAGAGGCAGGAAAGACCGTATCAAAAATTCCCATCGTTGCCAGCTCCACGAGCAGTTCCGTATCAAGAGCCAGTTTTAGCAGTATGACCGTTAGTCCAACGTCCGATGTTGATGCAAGCACAGGTGTTTCACCCGAGGCAACGTCAGTTTGGTCAGCAGAGACATCCTCATGATAGAGTTCCAGCAGCCCTGAGACCGGAGCAAGTAGAGTTTGGCGTGCTAGAACAAATGTTAGCAGAAGGTGGTCAAGTCGAGGGTGAGATTTGAGTTCTTTCAATTTTATCTATCTTTTGGGTTTTGTATAATCGGCGAGTGGAGATAATCTTTTGTCTCACTCATCTGCCTTCGTATCTCATGATAAATAATGTATGTCATATGTCCCGACTATGAAGGTACGTCCTGGGCAGAGTCATATTCTTGACTAAGTCGTTGGTACCAATTTATCTCGAGACTTGATCCCTGTCCATTTTGGAGTCAGCATAGGCCAACGAGGACGGGTTCATATTTTGACTGACTCGGGAGGCGTAGGTATCCATATGCCTCCTGCTCTTTCTTTTTCCTTTTGATTGTGTGGATTGCTTGCGCCTTTATTTATATTGTTGTGCTTTTATTACTTGCCTATTTCATTATGCTTGGTATTCAGTTAGTTGTAGTTCATGAGATTTCTGGATCATGAGTTTCCTGATTGAATCGTGAGTCTTCAGCTTGGTCTATGAGTTTTCTTGCTTGGTGATCAGCTCGACTAGCCTGACAAATTCCAAGGACGAAATTTTTCTAAGGTAGGTAGAGATGTCACACCCGTTCCCAGATTTGGTATTCTTGACTTTGTGATATTTAAAAAAAATTCTATAGATGTATTCATATTGTATTTACATGTAGATTCCTATTAATTATGTTTTATTTATTTAATTGTATTTCTGTTTATTGTGGGAGACTGCCCGAGACCAGTAGTGAACATCTTGGCAATTGTCATAGACCCGTGCTATGACCCGTGTATAGGATGGATACCAGACCCGGTTTACTCTTAGAACCCCTAATCCTATTTTGGATGGTTTGGATTGGTTAGAGAGTGTCATGACTTAATCCTAGGGCAAACCTCATTTCTTTACTTGGTATATTTATATAGTTTTCTCTCTCCTCCTTCATTCTTCCTCATTTCCACTTTGCTTCTTCTTTCTTCTTTCTCCTTCCCTCAAGAGCTCCCCTTGACCGAAACCCTAAGTACTATCCCTAGACTTGGTTCTAGGAAGAGGTTTGTTAGTCCACCAAGGCAAGTACATCTTGCTCATAGTGGTAAAGCCAAAGATTTTTGGATTTTTCATATATATATTGTTTTAAAAATGTGGTTGATGAAAAATATTCTCCTTGAGTTTCTGATTATATTTAGTTCTTGGAGTTTTGGATTTTGATGTATAGATTTTTGTAGATCTGAATTTCAAGATTTGGATTTTTATGTATTCTATGAGTTTTGCTTGGTTTTGATCTACTAAAACTTAGTATTTTTGAAAACTAGTTGTTCCTCATATTAGAGCATTTTATTTGGAGCATTTGGGTTTTTTGTTTTACTTGATTTGGACTAAAAATGAAGTTTTTATAAAGAAAATATTTTGTGAGTTTTTTTTAGCTTTTTACGCCATGGCTGAACTTGCTGTATGGAGAAGACGAAGTTCTCATGCGGCCAGCGCAATATGCGACCGAGACTTCCATTCGGCATGATCCTTATGCGATTGGACTATTTGCTGCATAGCTAATCAGCATGCGTCCATCTTGTTGGACGCATGACTGCTGACCTACACAAGCGTCCTTGAACACTTTGTGCATTCACTAGCTGAATGAATGAGAAATTTGCTAAGTCTAAAAGACACACCATGTGATATCGAACTTATGCGGCAAGCAGAGCATGCAGCCACCTTCCCTTGGACGCATGACTCTGACCTTTGGCGCATTTTTGGCGCATCCTTGGCGTATCTTTCTATGGTTTTATCTTTTCTTTCTGACACACTTTATGTCACATCACTGACACTTTATTTATTTTTTGTTGCTTCATCACTTATCCTGAGGAGTAGACCTTAGCCCTGACTCCATGCGGCATGACTCAATGCGGCCAGGATTGTCATGCGGCCTGACTTCTCATACGGCAAACTCGTCCATGTGGCCAGCTTATCCATGCGGCCAGCGCGTCCATGCGGCTAGTTTCTCATGCGCTTGATCATTGCATGCGGCCTGACCCATGCGGCAATCCATGCGTGCACTTCTCATACGCATATGAAATCCTATGAGATCCAAGTAATCTATGTACACGTTCTACGATTTCTTGGGTTTAATTGTTATATTTGGAATATTTCTTATCTTACCCTATGTAGTTGATCATGGCTTATTGTCTGTGTTATTCTAAGGAAGAGTGGACTTAGTAACCAGACTATGCTAAACCTGGCTATGTAACTGACTATGTGCATAGTATGATTATATGTTGTAGTAGACCATGTGCCAACCCAGACTAAACTCAGATTAGTAGATTAACTTATCCTTGTTCATTGAATAGAGTGAGGGGCGTAGTTCTACGTAGGAGACGATTTGCAATCCCGGTACTTGTTTGGTTTAAGGATTTTGGATCTACTCCAGAGTGGTTCACACTTTCCCCTTACTCACGTTCGGCGACAAAAGTGTTGATTCGAGGATTTTATCAATCGATTTATAATTGATTGGTAATCGGAGTACCTAATTTGAGGAGATTATATTTGGACCAAGTGTCCCCATATGATAAGACTCATATGACCAATTGTAAGTTTGGTAATTTTACTCAAATATTGTATCTGTACTGATACCACTATTGTCTGATAATTATTTATGATTTAATGTGCGTTGAGGTGCGACACATCATGCCACGTGGTACGTGATTATATTTGGATTGTGCATCGAGAATGCCTCCAAATTCCTGAATGCATGATATTATAAATATATATATTGTTTCCCAGCACGGGCATAATAAGAGAGTCAACTACCAAAGCGTGGCTAGGATATTGATTGTATGATATTGCATACACGCTCGGGTGAATCCAGATTTGACTTCCTTGGATTCGTATCTAGCATGCTCGTACTTTGTACGACATATTAAAGGAAATTCTCATGCGACCACGCCTTGAGATTTTAATAACAACATAGGATTAATTAGGTAACTAAAAGTGGTAGTAACATTGGGAGGGAACGATATCCTGAGATCATGCCAACGAACCTTCCCACAGAGATTTATTCTAAGTGCGCTGTGGGCGGGCCACCACAAATATTGTATATCATCTTCCTTAGTAGAGTATATTATCTGAATATCATATTATCGAGCCATTGTTTTACTATAGGAACACTAGAACCGCTACTGCCATATTTTTGTGCGGTTGCCCTACGGGGGACTGGTGCATTCTGCAAGTGCCTGTTTTATTTATTTGGTTCGCTTAGCTCATGTTCGATAATGGCTTGATCTGAGGATACTTATTATATATTATTTCTGAGATAACTCAGACTCCATATAACAAGCCATAGGATTGATTGGCCGATCTAACTGAGCATGTGCTGGTAGTCTAAGGACCTAAACTATTATGGTACGATGCTTCAACCCTTGTCCTTGTTTGGTTTTAGGGTTGCGCTAATGTGTCATAATAGGTCATGTACCGAAGCTGTATATTATATCTATATCTTAACTTGTATTTTGGCATGTGTGTCCCAGATTATATTGATGTGTTATATCTTCGTCATGTTCATAATTGGTTAGTCGTACCCTGTCTCAGAGTAGTGCGGCACCTCTTGTCCTTGTTTGGTTGTAGGGGTGTCCTACTGCTCCGATGAAAGGTCATACACTTGCCGTTCTGGCACGAACTTTCCTATTTTGTGTAATTTATTGGTTTTTTGCTTTATTTGCTTGTGCTCCTTTGTAGAACTTGCTATCGGGGCCTGACCCCATTAGTTTTGTTTGGCCAGGTTTAGTAGCAAAGTCCGAGGATCCTGTCATGTATCTAACCGATGGCGCACACCAGGAACATTTCCGCCGAGGAACTTGAGTGGATTTTTTCTTCCCCACTATGAGTATCATTGTATTACCTTTTTGGCGTTTAGCCGATAGCACTTGTTAGCCAGTTTATCTAGGCATTAGTTTCTCTACATTATTGTATGTTATTCAGACCACGGCTGACTTACAGTCATGTACTCTTGATAATGTACTAGTGTACTATACTGTATAACTAGTTTCATGATCATTATGATAGAGCGTCAGGGACGCCTAACTGTTTTATCTTATATGTTCATTCTTATCATTTCTTGGTTGATGATTGAGACATAGATGTTCTTGACCCTAGGTGACTTGATTGTAGCATGCAACCCCTTGTCTCTTGACAACCTTAGAATATTGTGGGTTACTTCGGTATTTCGTAGGGTATGGTTGGCTGAGTCACTCCCTCGCTCTCCAGTATTCTGGTTGTGGGGGCGTGACATATCCAATGTAGGACTAAATAAGTTTCCATAACTCATCACTCCCCCTCAAGATGGGCGATAGATATCAATTGTCCCCATCTTGTTATAAAAGATGTCAAACTCTCTAGAACCTAAACCTTTAGTTAAACAATTAGCTAACTACTCCGCTGATTTCACATATATCAAAGTCAAAACTTTTTTATTCAGTTGCTCCTTGATGAAGAACTGATCAATCTCCACATGTTCGGTACAATCATGCTGAACTGGATTGTTTGCAATATCAATCGCCGATTTGTTGTCATACCAAAGTTACATGGAGTCTCCTCTAAACAAACACATCTCAGCCAATAAGCTCTTCACCCACATCATCTCGCACTGGCTAACTGCCATATCCCTGTACTCGGTCTCAGCTGTAGACCTAGCCACTACATTTTGCTTCTTGCTACTCCAAGTTACAAGATTGTCTCCAACAAAAATACAGTAACATGTAGTAGACTTGTGATCATCCATACAAGCCGCCCAACCGGCATCACAGTAGCCTTCAACTCTCAGATGTACAGAATTTCTGAACTATAACCCCTTTTCTGGGCTTCCTTTAATATACCTGAGAATTCTACGAACAGCCTCCATATGCTGCTATCTAGGATCATGTATATATCTACTCACTATACTCACGACATAAGTAATATCAGGTCTCGTATGACATAGATATATAAGCCGACCAACTAATCTTTGATATTGCTTCTTACTCACTGGATCACCACCATCAGCACACTACTTGTGATTCTGCTCGATAGGAGTAGCAACCCTGTAACCCAGCATTCATGTCTCTGAAAGAAGGTCCAGAGTGCACTTTCGCTGAGAAATTACTATACCCTTTCATGATCTTGCAATTTTAATTCTAAGGAAGTACTTCAACTATCCCAGATCCTTAACTTCAAATTTCTCTCCAAGTCTTTTCTTCAGCCGTAGGATCTCCTCGGTATGGTCTCCAGTAATTATAATATCATCAACATAGACTACAAGAATAGTAATACGAGTCTTGGAGTGCCTTAAAACATAGTATGATCTCTATTATATTCTATATATGATCTCTATTATATTTTATATACCCCATACCATAGACTGCAAGCCTGAATATATGAAATCATGCTCTCGGAGACTGCTTTAGCCGATACAAAGACTTCTTCAATTTGCATACATTTCCCATTGCTTGTGAATTAGCAAAGCTTGGTAGAACCTCCATATAAACCTCCTCCTGGAGATCTCCATGCAAAATAATATTCTTGACATCTAGCTGATGTAGTTGCTAATTGAAGTTGGCAGCACATGACACCAATACTCGTACAATGCTCATCTTTGCTACTGGAGCAAATATCTCGTCATAGTCGATACCATAAGTTTGACTATAGCCTTTAGCAACCAATCTGGCCTTGTACTTGTCAATTTTTTTCCTCTATAGTCTGCTTAACAGTATAAACCTATTTACATCCAATAACAAGCTTCCCAGCAGGAAGTGGTACCAGCTCCCATGTGTCATTATGCTTCAAGGCCTGAAGTTCCTCATGCATGGTACTCAAACACCTAGGTTCTTGCTTAGCTACCTGCCAGTTATTAGGTATAAGCATTGAATTTAATGATGCAAGGAAGGACTTATATGCAGGTAGAGTGGATGCATATGAAATGTAATATACAATGTTAGTATCCCAACTGCCAAATTTGCTTAAGGTTTTCCAGTATTAATTCTAGAAGTTCTACGAAGCAAGACATGAGTATTAGAAGCATCAGAGGAGGAATTATTACCAGGTGACTTAGTTGGATGGGATGAAGAAGGTCCTAGAGAAGAGGGACTTGGGATATCAGTATTTATAAGTACTGGCCTAGGCACAGAAAGAGGAAGCTCATACTGCTCATGCTCCCTATATACTCTCAGCTTTCCCTGACTGTCGGCTCCCCCTGAGACACCATCACTCCTCGATGACTCAAAAGGACATAGAATCATACCAATCATGATGCCACTCTTATTATTCCCCTCTCTACTAGCATTAGTAGCGCCATCCTCGAACAAGGAACTTAACTCCGTCTTCTTGCCATAAAATGGTTCAAACTCCCGGAATGTCACATCCATACTAACAAACAGACTTCTTTCAGTATGGCACTAATATTTGTATCCTTTCAAACTTGATGAGTAGCCCACAAAGATACATTTAACTGCTTGTGGATTTAGCTTGCTCACCATTATTCTATGATCTCGCATAAAATATGTGCAGCCAAACACTCTGGGTGGAACGATAAAAACATTAGAGCCCAAGAGCATCTCACATGGTGTCTTCTGTAATAACCCGTAAACGCACGGTGCATTATGCTGAGTAGGTTTAAACGAGACAATGGTTGGTTACATTTTAATTTGTTGGATTTGGGAGAAAGTATTGATTTGAGTTTGTTTCATATGCAGATCATATGCGGAGTTCGATGAAATCAGGTGTTCATTAAGAGTAGTACTGAGATAGCAAAATTGGAGCGATAATGTCGTCTTCCTTAGTCTGATCGGTCGGATGATTTGGAGAGCACGGCCTGCTCGCACGGTCATACCAATTGAGTAGATCGTGCTTCGTATCGGACCACGGATCCAAAGAATCGGCTGTATCGGCAAAACAGAATGCTTAGCGGATTCAGACTTGTTGAGTGGACTCTGTGCCACTACTATATTTCTAGATGAGGGCGTTCTTGTCATTTAGAATTTTATCGTTTACTAATTAAATATTATATATATGCTACTAATTATTATATTGTATTATTCTATTTACTATTTATTAGTGGGCTAGCCTATGTTTATTTAGACTTGACACTAGTGAACCCAATTAAACTTGTTATGACAGCAATTAAGCCCAACATGGACTAGGCCCATTAGACCCATTCCCTCTAGCTAATTATAAGGATTAGCCTAAATTGCATTAGTTAGAGACTTTCCAATATAGCCCTTCTTAATTATTCTTCATAATAGCTAGAGAGGGGCACATTGGATATTTTATGTTGCTTGGAGAGGAAGGGAAGGGTGTCACGCCCCAATCTCCCGCAAGCTCAATCGTCCCCGCTAAACTTGAATCACCATGTTGCAGCGCTCCCGCAGGACAATCATTCTTATCGGGATGTAACGTCGTACGAGCCTAGAGTTGCGCTCGCACAAGGCGATGTTGTCAAACATGAAAGCTATCATCGAAACGACCAAGTTGCAGCAAAAGTAAAATATTGTATGCCAATTATACATCAGAGTATACACAGCGAAGCTCTCGATAGGGTCCAAAAGATATCCACAAAAGAGATTACCACAAAGGCGATGAAACACTCTTGCTCTTTCTCTAGCCCACAAAGGTACTTACCATTCATACATCATGTCCTGTATTTCCAAGCAGTGTCACTACACCTGCATACCTAAAATAATTCCCACAAACGTGGGTCAATACACAGTCGTACTGGTGAGCGGGGTAACCCACTCGTCTAAACCGACACTAAGTAGAAAAGTGAATACAAATAGTTATATGGTGATCTTTCTACTTGAATCCTAGATTTATTTTATGGCAGAGGTATGACATGTTAAGGAAAACTATAAAGCAGGTTAAACATGCAAGCATTCAACTCAAGTCTATATACAAGCAGATATATCCAACTCAAAAGAAAACTAGCATCAAACCGTCCTACTCAAACCCAAGCAACGCGTGAACCTATCGAAGCAAAATCCCAAGCCTCAATATCCATCCTCAAACCCAGCCACAATCCAAGTCTTATAAATCCAATTATCGATATGCACATTCTTGCCGAGGCAAGGTGGCCGCCGCCAACACGAAAAGCACAAACCAAAGCAAAGCAAAGCAAACCAACCCTTATTTATATGAAGTCACTGGCCAAGCCATAAAGGACTAATCAACTACAGTTCTACCCGATCCTGACTGAGTAGCTAGCCCACCTGGTCGTATCGAACTGCCGGTACCGCGCCCAAGGCACGTTACTGTAAACCCTATCGACCAATTTAGGATTTAATTAATTTAGATTGAGGGACTAGGATTAATTGGATGCAGTTAATATTAATGTACACAATTATGTGACTTATTATACCTCACTGTTGCTTCGATGTTTGGAGTGCTACACTAGTAATTACCCTCAAACTAATTAAATATATATTTTTTAGACATGCCAGGCTACCTATCTGACCATTGTGTAACTTTTAGATACTCATTATTGTGTCTCATCTTAACTACGCAATATTCATTAAAAGAATGCCTTGCGCAATATATGTATTTAATTTAATTAAATTTGAGGCCAATTTTACCCTAAACAGGACCTAACCAAGCCCACGTGCACCCTCTCATGTGGACCAGCCCCACCCCAATGAGGCATGGCTGGCCTAAGCCTCAAGGTCACCCCACAATTTCCATCACCTATATAAATATACCTTTCCACTCATATTGAAACCCAAGAAAAATAAATTTTATTACCACCTCCAAATAAACCCTAGCTGACTCCTCCATCTCACCCGAGCACCCCATCCCCCCTACCCCGACGGACGACTCCACAGCCACCTCACCCGCATGCAATGCCTCCTCAGCGTCGGACAACCGCATAGTCCGCCTGCACCCGTCGGACCTCCTCCGTCATCACCAACCCCTTCACCATCAACCAACTTCACCTCAACTTCATCTAACCCGACCCCAACTACCCACAGTCGCCTGACCACCGCCAACCACCCTGTGCCACCCTGACCACCGCCTTCCCCCGACCAGTGCCGCCTACCCTACGACCCTGGCCACCGTCCCCAGCCACCAAGCTACTGCTGCGACTACTGCAGTTGCTGTTACAGCCGCTGTCGCTGTTGCCTTGCTCGTCGGCCGACGCCGGAGCCCCACCACTCGTCGGAGGACGACCAGGCAGCGAGGAGACCCTCGTCCAGCAAACTAGGTACTCGCCCTATTTTTTCCCCTCCTCGTATCGTGTTTATATATATTCGTCGTGTTGTCGTGTCGAGTATCGTAGTCTTGGACACAACCCTGAATTTACGTTAAAACTATAAATATGAATATTGATGTTAACAAGATTTAGCATTTATTTAATAACCAGCATTTACCTTAATAATAGAACTCGGTTATAAAGACTGGTATTTCACCTAAAAACCTGGACCTCTGCATGTATGCTCAAACATAGGAAATAAGGACATAAATTGTACTAAACGTAAACAGTTTTGTAACCCATAACGTGGTAATGTATTGTCGTGAGATACACGGTGACTGAGGACAGGGCACGTGTGCATCTTAGCTACATGCACACGCGATTGTAGTTGGCCAGCCGAAATCTTGCGTCAGTACCTAAGAGCAACGTCGTAGTTGTGTATGTATTGCTTTAGTATCTAATGCTAGATTTCTATATTATATTGTGTATGTAGGGTCGCTGGACCAGGCAGGAGATACTGCAGGAGCAGGCTATTGGCATTCATAGCTTG
Organism: Iris macrosiphon; assembly: GCA_036927795.1. Classification (NCBI taxonomy): domain Eukaryota; kingdom Viridiplantae; phylum Streptophyta; class Magnoliopsida; order Asparagales; family Iridaceae; genus Iris; species Iris macrosiphon. The sequence continues at coordinate 162,295,941 of JAYESA010000004.1, forward strand.
AGGACTCAGGCAAGATATCTTGCCATATTTACTGTCTAATTCAAATTATGCATATGTTGTATGATATCTTGTTGCTTTATTTCATATGACTGTGCGCGTCTGAGATTGACATGGGTGCAGTCGACGGATGCGTCGCTGATTAGTGTACTTGACCTAGTCATTAGCAGACTTACCCCATTAGAGGATACTCTGATATCTTCCGAGACCTGACACTCTTACATATTTTACTGTGACAAATTCATATTGGGATGCGCGTTCGCGTACTCGACTAGCTATCTGTTTGTGTGACATGCATCACGGTTAGTACGTAATTTAGGATTTTATATTAGTAGAGACTTGGCATATAGATACGTGGTATGCACGTCGAGTATTCGACTTGTGTACCTATATTGGGCGGGGAGAACGCTAGTAGGGGTATGGGATACACATATTGGAATCCATAGTATCCAGAGGAGCTACGGATCCAATGACTCCCTTTACACTGCTGCCACGTTCTTCGGAGCGATATGGACGATATACTATACTGCTGCCATGTTCTTCGGAGCGATATGGACGATATACTGTACTGCTGCCACGCTCTTCGGGGTGTTGGACGTTATGCCTACGCCTACCCATATGTACCAAAGTTGTCCTCACATTGCATTCACTTAGATGGTTAGCATACCCTTTATTTATTTTATTCAGTATTTATATATGGCATGCTTCTATGTATCTTGTTACGTCCCTCTGAGGACCTGGTACCTTTCCAGATTTGAACGAGGCATATTACCCCACAGTGTACGACCCAGGACAGGAGACTAGGTACGCAACAGCTGAGGAGCTAGAGGTGCTACCGTTAGAGTTTTCGTGATCAGTTAGTAGGCCTTTTGCCTAATATTGGGAGCATCATTATATAGTCAGCCGATGCCCTAGTCATTACTCTTTTATCTATCATTTCAGTACTTTTATTTTGTCATAGTAGTAGGTTTGTCCCCACCAGACATTCTTGGTTGTACTATGATATTTGAGACTGACGTTTATGTTCCAGTATTTATTTTAGTACTTTCTTATTGTTTATATTATGGATGAGATTAGATTTCCTGTTTGGAGTTGATATTGGACTTGTTAGTTAATTAGGACAGCGTAGCACTCTTCGTTAGGATCTATTAAATTAGGATATCCTCGGAGACGTGACAGCTGGCTATTGCCATGTGGCCTGGTCCCGTATATTTTGGGACTGTGGCGTGACATGGTTTTAGTGGTGACCCATGCAGGTCGACTTTATCTTTTGTGGTATGGTAACATGCCCAGCGAGCCTGCGATAGGATAGAAATTACTAGGTCTCATCCACTTTGATTACGTCTTTGAACTTCCTTCGTATTACTTCTAAAATATCTGCATCCTGTTTGCTTGATTTCGTACTCTTTTAAATAAAGTCTTATCTCTTGCAGCAAGATAAACTTGTGCAGTGGACGAGGAGCATCCAGCGCCGTGGTGCCAGACAACACCACCCAGAGAGAGAAGATATCCCAGGGATAACCTGGAGGACAACCACCAACACAGGCCCCGGTAATTCTACAGGCCCCGCAGTTACATTGGCGCGAGACTTCTCAGAGCGATCTTACACAACAGCACGAGGGACAGACTTCCCAAACGATCCCCATACAGTATTTTGACGGCCAGACTTCAGGGGCTACGCCAATGCCGCAAACCGAGAGGCCGATATCTGAGGAAACACCTACCGCACAGCCAGAGGTTCCATTACCACCACCTCCACCTTATCCACCCCAGATGCCACAACCCGATGGACAGCCACAGTTGCTTCAGTTCTTCCAGACTATGATGCAAGCACAGTGGCATCAGACCGAGACGTTGAGACAGAGTTTGATGGTAGTACTAGAGAGGACACCTGTCTCAGCAATCGTACCAGCACTTGCACCAGCACAGATATGTGGTACTGTATGATGGTTCCGGCAGATGAGACCAGATGCTTTTTCGGGCAACGAGATTGTAGAGCAGATCTTCGATTGGGTCACCAACACGGAGATGCTACTAGAGGCTTCACAACTCCATCCAGACCTCTGGATGACCGCAGTGAGGGCCCAACTAAAAGGCAACGCCCATCACTGGTGGGATTCTATTGAGAGCAGTGTAGGCAAGAACCAGTCATGGGAACAGTTCTTAAAGCACTTCAACACGAAGTATTTCTCGGCTACAGTCAGAAATACCCTGTACTCCCAGTTCCTATATCTAGAACAAGAAAATATGACTGTAGATGCATATGACGCGGAGTTTAGCCGCCTTAGCAGATTTGGTGTCGTCCTGATACCCAATGACCTAGAGAAGGCCTAGAGATTCCATCACGGCCTCACCTTCGAGCTACAGAGGTATACCACCACACAGAAGAGGATTTCTTATGAGGAGGTTCTTTCAGAGGCGAGGATCTAGGAGGCCATCGATAGAGGAGCTAGACGTTCCAGCACGACCACACCAGCCAGAGCCCAGCCCAGAGCAGGAGGACCGATCCGTCGACCCGGAGCACAGACACAGTAGAGAACAGCACCATACCAGCAAAATAAGCTTCCGACTTGCTACCACTGTGGTAAAAGAGGACATTATGAGAAGGACTGTAAAAAAATACTGAGGACATGACTAATTTGTGGATTGAGCCAGCACCAAGTCCGACAATGCCCACAGCACAGAGAGGCAGCCCCGCAGACCGGACAGAGGCCAGCAGCACCAGTTTCGAGGATACTACCCCCGCCAGGAGGTCAACATCCACCAGCACCCGGAGGATTTTAGAGGGGAACACCCTTGGCCCCACAGGAGGCACAGTTTGATCGAGCCCGACAGCAGACGAGGGCAGAGGCACGGACAGGCCTTTTCACTAGCAGCTACTGAGGAGGAAACGGAAGGGTACCATTTTAGTTACATCATTACCTGCAACTGTATTGTTTGATTCTGGTGCTATGCTATCTTTTATATCTAGTATATTTGTAGCAATGCATAGAGTAGCTACTTCTCCCTTACCTAAGAGTTGGAAGATTCTTACCGGATGAGGTATCGTGCCGGTTACCAGCACTATCAAAACATGCTCGGTAGTCATATGTGGTAGAGAGATGAGAGCGCGATTCTTGGTATTACCTATGTCGTACTTTGATGTTGTGCTAGGCATAGACTGGTTAAGCCAGTATAATGCCGTACTGAATTGCCGGAAGGGTAGCGTCACTTTTAGACCGCCAGATCAACCGGAGTTTGAGTACATGCGAGGACCGTCGAACAAGGAGTAGGACAGATAGCTGGAGCTTACATGGCTATGGAGATGGTACCCCCACCGATAGTTGCAGAATTCGAGGACATTTTTCTTGAAGAATTGTCACGCTTACCACCAGATAGAGACGTAGAGTTCACTATTGAACTAGTACCCGGAGCAGCACCGGTATCTTCGAATGTATATCGATTAGCAAAGAAGGAACTAGATGAGCTGAAGCTATAATTAGAGGAGTTGCAGAGCAAGAGATTTATCCGTCCTAGTGCATCACCCTGGAGAGCACCAGTGTTGTTTGTACCTAAGAAGGATGGGACAGTACGCATGTGCATTGATTACAGAGCCCTTAATGCTTTGACTATTAAGAACAAGTACCCCCTACCGTGAATTGATGATTTGTTCGACCAGCTAACAGGAGCAGTGGTGTTCACAAAGATTGACTTGATATCGGGTTATCACTAAGTAAAGGTGTAAAGAGAAGACATTCAAAAGACAACATTCAGGACTCGTTATGGTCACTACGAGTTCTTAGTGATACCTTTTGGACTGACGAATGCACCTGCTGTATTCATGAACTTGATGAACAGAGTATTCCACCAATACTTAGACCAGTTCGTGGTAGTCTTCATCGACGACATCTTGGTGTATTCGAAGAGCCAAGAGGAGCACGAAGAGAACTTGAGACTAGTGTTAGAGACGCTGAGGAGATAGAGGCTTTATGCCAAGCTAAGCAAGTGTGAGTTTCTCCTAGACCGTGTCGCATTCCTTGGACACGTTATCTCAGGAGATGGTATTTCAGTAGATCCGGCAAAGATTTCGTCAGTAGAGACATGGCCAACCCCTACCAATGTCTCAGAAGTGAGGAGTTTCCTAGGACTTGCCTGATATTACCGGAGGTTCGTGGAGAACTTCACGAAGATCGCAGAGCCGATGACCCGCTTGACTCGAAAGGAGCAGGAGTTCACTTGGACAGAGGAGTGTCAGAAGGCATTCGATGCGCTGAAGAAGCGTTTGACTACAGCACCTATCTTGACCATACCTTCTGGACCCGGAGGATTCGTGATCTATAGCGATACATCCGGGAAAGGATTATGATGTGTCTTGATGCAACATGGAAAGGTTGTGGCTTATACCTCTAGGCAGTTAAGGACCCGTGAGAAGAACTATCCCACTCACGACTTAGAGCTTGCCGTAGTGATCTTTGCTTTGAAGCTTTGGAGACACTACCTATATGGAGAAAGAGTGGAGATATTTACTGACCACAAGATCCTAAAGTACGTCTATACTCGTAAGGACCTGAACCAGAGACAGAGACGTTGGCTCGAGGTGATGACAAACTTTGAGATCGAGCTACAGTACCATCCGGGAAAGGCCAACGTAGTAGCTGACGCATTGAGCAGAAGACCCATGGCATTCTTCTTGACTACCCAGCAACATCTGTTGAGAGATCTAGAGCAGATGGGTATAGAGGTCGTTATGCCCGGAGTAGGCGGACAGTTGTCGAGTTTCCAGTTGCAATCGACATTAATGGAGAGGATCAAGGCTGCTTTTCCGACAGATGCCAGATTCCAGAGACTTCGACAAAGGACAGAGGCTAAAATTCAGACAGGATTACGTATACATGAAGATGGGACTTTGAGATACGGAGACCGTCTCTATGTTCCAAATGGAGAACTTCGTCAGGAGTTGATGTCAGAGGCACACAGTTCAACCTACTCTATTCATCCAGGAGGCACGAAGATGTACAGAGACTTGAGGCAGTACTACTAGTGGCATAGAATGAAGAGAGAGAGAGCTCGCTTTGTGGCGAAGTGCCTGGTGTGTCAGAAAGTCAAGGCTGAGCATCAGAGATCTGCAGGATTACTTCAACCGCTTCTGATACCGGAGTAGAAATGGGAGCATATCACTATGGACTTTGTTACGGGCTTTCCGAGGAGTCCTAGTGGTCATAATACAGTATGGGTAATCGTAGATAGACTCACCAAGTTCGCTCACTTTTTACCCTTCAAAGTTGGACAATCTACCAAGGTCTTAGCATATATGTACATGAGGGAGATTGTGAGACTGCACAGAGTGCCAGTTAGTATCGTGTCTGACAGGGATACGAGGTTTACATCTTACTTTTAGCGGAGTATGTAAGAGAGTCTCGGTACCCGCCTGAAGTTTAGCATATCTTATCACCCATAGACGGATGGCCAGTCAGAGCGCACCATTCAGACATTGGAAGACATGTTAAGAGCGTGCATGCTTGATTTCGGAGGATCATGGGAGGACCATTTGTATTTAGTCGAGTTTTCCTACAACAACAGCTATCAAGCGAGCATCCAAATGGCTCCCTATAAAGCGTTGTATGGAAGAAAGTGTCGCTCCCCAGTATGTTGGAGCGATATAGGCGAGAGACAGATTCTAGGACCAAAGTTGGTTGTTCGTACAGTAGAGAAGATAAAGATCCAAGGGCACCTACGAGCAGCACAGGACAGGCAGAAGCATTGGGTGAACGCGCATCGACGACCCCTAGAGTTCCAGGTTGGAGATCACGTGTTTCTAAAGATCTCACCTACTCGAGGGACTATCATATTTGGAGGCAAAGGAAAGCTGAGTCCGAGGTACATCGGACTATTCGATGAGTTAGAACGTATCGTAGAGGTTGCTTACATGTTAGCCTTACCACAGACTTTGGAAGGAGTCCATGACGTCTTCCATGTATCTCAGCTGAGAAGGTACATGCCAGACCCGAGTCATGTGCTTGATCATTCAAAAATCACAGTCGGCCCGAGCTTATCATACCAAGAGGCGCCTGTTGAGATTCTGGACAGAAGTGAGAAGGTATTGCGAGGTCAGACTATCCCCCTAGTTCGTGTCACATGGAGGCATCATGCACTAGGCGAGTCGACCTGGGAACGTGAGGAGGATATTCGACAGCGTTACCCCCATCTCTTTGAAGGCATAGGTATGTAGTGGTTTATTTTTATTTCAGTCAGTTCTTGCCATATGTATGTTTTAATTTTGAGGATGAAATATTCTAAGGATTTAATTAATTTAGATTGAGGGACTAGGATTAATTGGATGCAGTTAATATTAATGTACAACAATCATGTGACTTATTATACCTCACCGTTGCTTCGATGTTTGGAGCGCTACACTAGTAGTTACCCTCAAACTAATTAAATACACATTTCTTAGACATGCCAAGCTACCCATCTGAGCATTGTGTAACTTTTAGATACTCATTATTGTGTCTCATCTTAGCTATACAATATTCGTTAAAAGAACGCCGTACACAATATATGTATTTAATTTAATTAAATTTAACGCCAATTTCACCCTAAACAGGAACTAACCAAGCCCACGTGCACCCTCTCATATGGACCAGCCCCACCCCAATGAGCCCTGGCCGGCCCAAGCCACAAGGTCAGCCCACAATTTCCATCACCTATATAAATATACCTTTCCTCTCATATTGAAACCCTAGAAAAATTAATTTCATCACCACCTCTAAATAAATCCTAGCCGACTCCTCCATCTCACCCGAGTACCCCATCCCCCCTACCGCGACGGATGACTCCACTACCACCTCACCCGCCTGCACTGCCTCCTTAGTGCCGGACCACCGCACAGTCCGCCTGCACCCGCCGGACCTCCTCCGTCATCACCAACCCCTTCACCATCAACCATCTTCACCTCAACTCCATCTAACCCGACTACCCCCCAGTCGCCTGACCACCGCCAACCACCCTGTGCCACCCTGACCACCGCCTTCCCTCGACCAGCGCCGCCTTCCCCACGACCCTGGCCACCGTCCCCAGCCGGCAAGTTGCTGCTGCTGCTGCGACTACTATAGTTGCTGTTACAGTCGATACCGCTACTGCCTTGCTCGCCGGCCGACACCGGAGCCCCATCACTCGCCGGAGGACGACCAGGAAGCGAGGAGACCCTCGTCCAGCCAACTAGGTACTCGCTCTATTTTCCTCCTCCTCGTATCATGTTTATATATATTCGTCGTATCGTCGTGTCGAGTGTCGTAGTCTTGGACACAACCCTGAATTTACGTTAAAACTATAAATATGAATGTTGATGTTAACAAGATTTAGCATTTATTTAATAACCAGCATTTACCTTAATGATAGAACTCGGTTATAAAGACTGGTATTTCACCTAAAAACCTGGACCTCTGCATGTATGCTCAAACATGGGAAATAAGGACATAAATTATACTAAACGTAAACAGTTTCGTAACCCATAACGTGGTAATATATTGTCGTGAGATACACGGTGACTGAGGACAGGACACGTGTGCATCTTAGCTACATGCACACGCGACTCTGTAGTTGGCCAGCCGAAATCTTGCGTCAGTACCTAAGAGCAACGTCGTAGTTGTGTATTATTGCTTTAGTGTCTAATGCTAGATTTCTATATTATATTGTGTATTTAGGGTCGCTGGACCAGGCATGAGATACTGTAGGAGCAGGCTATTGGCATTCACAGCTTGAGGACTCAGGCAAGATACCTTACCATATTTACTGTCTAATTCAAATTATGCATATGTTGTATGATATCTTGTTGCTTTATTTCATATGACAGTGCGCGTCCGAGATTGACTCGGGTGCAGTCGACGGATGCGTCGCTGATTAGTGTACTTGACCTAGTCATTAGCAGACTCACCCCATTGGAGGATACTCTGATATCTTCCGAGACCTGACACTCTTACATGTTTCACTGTGACAAATTCATATTGGGATGCGCGTTCGCGTACTCGACTAGCTATCGGTGCGAGTGACATGCATCACGGCTAGTACATAATTTAGGATTTTATATTAGTAGAGACTTGGCATATAGATACGTGGTATGCACGTTGAGTATTTGACTTGTGTACCTACATTGGGCGGGGAGGACGCTAGTAGGCGTATGGGATACACACATTGGAATCCGTAGTATCCAGAGGAGCCACGAATCCAATGACTCCCTTTACACTGCCGCCACGTTCTTCGGAGCGATATGGACGATATACTATACTGCTGCCACGTTCTTCGGAGCGATATAGACGATATACTACACTGCTGCCATGCTCTTCGGGGTGTTGGACGTTATGCCTACGCCTACCCATACGTACCAAAGTTGTCCTCATATTGCATTCACTTAGATGGTTAGCACACCCTTTATTTATTTTATTCAGTATTTATATATAGCATGCTTCTATGTATCTTGTTACATCCCTCTGAGGATCTGGTACCTTTCCAGATTTGAACGAGGCATATTACCCCACAGTGTATGGTTCAGGACAAGAGACTAGGTACGCTACAGCTGAGGAGCTAGAGGTGCTACCGTCAGAGTTTTCGTGATCAGTTGGTAGGCCTTCTGCCTAGGATTGAGAGCATCATTATCTAGTCAGCCGATGCCCTGGTTAGTACTCTTTTATCTATCATTTCAGTACTTTTATTTTGTCATAGTAGTGGGTTTGTCCCCACCAGACATTCTTGGTTCTACTATAATATTTGAGACTGGCATTTATGTTCCAGTATTTATTTTAGTACTTTCTAGCTGTTTATATTTTGGATTAGAATAGATTTCCTGTTTGGAGTTGATATTGGACTTGTTAGTTAATTAGGACAGCGTAGAACTCTTCGTTAGGATCCATTAAATTGGGATATCCTCGATGACGTGACAGCTGGCTATTTCCACGTGGCCTGGTCCCGTATATTTTGGGACTGGGGCGTGACAGTTACCATTGTCTCCTCCATGGCTGAATAGTTCCGGTGCTCCGAAGCCTGTCCCATTCGAGGAAACCAAACCCTATGCGCAACAGGTTGTCCATGACCGATGCAAACACCAAGTAGGTATGACGAGAGAATCGAGCATTCTCGCCCTATCAAACAATCCTAGCCTCAATACAACCAACTATCCATAACCATTCTCCAACTATATCCCAAGGCACTATCTCAAGTTATCCCCATAGGCACTATGCCGCTTCGACACAATGCTCCAATTAGTGAAATACCCCTCACTCAGAAAACTCTATGGCACAATGCCCCAACGGTGGCACAATGCCCTCTCCGATGCAGTTGTCTGGTTTTGAACCACAACTGCACGCTTTGCTTGATAAAGTACCCAACTGATACTCGTGCACGGGTGCACGCTCGCTCACCCATCCGAAGTGCCTCAATGTTCCAACCAAGATGATCCACTCAAGCTCCAACTGCCTACTCAAGCTCCAACTGCCCAACACAAAACCAAGTCTAGCCATAAATTATATCCAACCAAATGATGCACACTCTATGCACGCCATAGTGTAGTATTTTTTAAGTTTCAGTCCAAGTGTTCAAGCCATTACATGTGTTCCATATTATTAGGCATGAAAGAGTAGAGGAGAAGGGACAGAGCCCACTTACTAAGTTTGATTCCGTTAAGCATCATGTCCTGCCGATACGGCCGATCTCTTGAACCCATGGTCCAATGCAAAGCACGATCTACTCAATTGGTATGACCGTGCGAGTAGGCCGTGCTCTCCAAATTATTCGACCGATCGGACTAAGGAATACGGCATTATCGCTCTAAGCCTTTTATCTCAGTATTGCTCCGAACGAACACCTGATTCCATCGAACTCCGCTAGCGATCTGCACATGAAACCAACTCAAATCAATATTTGTTCCCAAATCCAATAAATCAAAATATAACCAGTTATTGCCTCATTTGATCCAACTCAGCGTAATGTACTGTGCGGTTGCATGGCATTACATAATATACCACTTAGAATCAGGTTCGTCCTCGAACCGAACCAGTATCCATTCCTTACTAGCATGCCGCTTGTCAAATTCATAACTCTGCTCCATGCAACTCACATTCTCTTGATCCAGACTCAGCATCTCCCTCGCGCTGAATGCTCGCACAAATTCTATATTCTCACATCCTCCTTGTAGCTCAATACAAATTTATCATATAGCTTAGTTTGGATCATACACATATTTAAGGCGTCCCTAAAATACATATAATTTTGTCGAGCTTAGTGATAGCAAATTTGGACAAGTTACAAGGGCATCTTTATGTCCGAGGCATTCATTCGCTTCACTCCTAAATTAAACCAATCCTGATGTTCATTCCATAACTCATTCGCACAAGCACTATTCTCAAATATGATAATTTCCACTAACGATCTTCCCACCTGACTCGAATCAGTTCGTGTTACAACTCCATCCATCCAACTATTCCTATATCCATACTAGCACCATCCAAACTCATCAAACTCTAGCATGACTCCAACCGCACAATATTCAACAAGCACCATCTCCAAATATTATCTTATGCTCCGAAAGATTATCACAACTGATACTACCCCAGCTAGGCGACTTACCCAAATATCAAACTATGCTCTTAGATCATCTCAGCCCAACACTCTTCCTCAATCTCAATACCTCACTGGGTGAACATCTATATTCAGGTTCATGTGATCCATGAAGATTTTACCATTACACCATAGGGATAGTGTCGCTACGATTTTAACGTGGACACACTCGCCATAATTCCTAGGTCGCGCATGGAATAGTTCTTCACGCTGCTTCCACTGCCTCAAAGCACAGGATATCACCTTCGCCTTCTGTATGAGCACGCATCCCAGACTAAGTTCTGATGCATCTTGTAGATCTGAGGCACATCTGTCCCTTCCAGTATTGCAAGGATTTGATCTGAACGAGCCGTTGCTTTAACTTCACAAACTAGTTTCACAGTCGTCAATTCATATGAATGTTATTTTCTTCTGGGGCACGACAAGTCAGAGGCGATGCCATCTTCAAAAATCTGTGACTATGAATCTCATCAGTTGACTTAGGCTATTTCCACCATCGCTTCGATCTTTCGTCTTCATCTTCAGCTGAAGGCTATACCAGGGATCTTTAAATCTAACACTCAGTCACTAAGGCCAATCTCCAACACATACTACTCACATCTATCCTCGACGCATTCCCAAGTGGGCTACCACAAGGGTCGTTCTATGGGTCTACAATATTTATTTCTGATCTGGCAGTCAAGTCGCTAGGGTCAGTTGTTCCGAAGCTACGCTCGATAATTATAAGTTATCACGATGGACAGTTACTACGAACCATGCTATATCTCCTCTGCAACTCTTTGCCTTAATCCAACCATTCCATCTGAATGAACTTCTGACTCCGAGCACTTCATACACTACCCCTGACGAATCTGTCAACTAAATGCAGCTTAACCACCTGGAGTCTTACTATCTATCCAAGCCATAAATCGAGAACTGCGTACGGTGAAACCGTCTTCCATCAATCTGCCGTTCTGTCCTGAATCCATTAAAAATTTTGAACTACCAAATTTGACTCCTCGTACTACCACTTGCAACGATTCTCGAAACCATAGACTTGCTCCAACTTCTTATCCGTATGCCATATTTCACAGTACACATCCAACTTGCTCGAGTAGCACAGTATTTTTCTCTAACGTTGCTCTCTCGTTTTAGCTATCTTCAAAAGTTCATCTGCCATAATTCTTGTTCTTATTCTATTCCTTAGCCCATCTTGATTTCTCTATATTTCGATTAGTCCACACACTCTCAATGACTCGTGCATCAGTTCCAACATAAATCGTAAATCCATATTGCCTTTACTTGTTGCCTCAATCTGTTTCAGTACTGCAAGTGTTAACTTCCAATCTGACTTAACATCAACTAGACTTGCCTCATACCCATTTATGTCTTCTGGAGAATCTATCTACCATTGTTGCACCATTTCACCAAATTTTACTTTCTCTAAATTATGAGTCCAACTTCTTGAGTACCAATATCCAAAATCCTTCAAGTCCATACGAATCCATCGCATTGCCCCTCCAAACCAGATCGTGTTTCATTACTCAACCAATAGCTCCAATGTATTTCCAAAATTCGTAGTTCATGCTCGCTATCCTTTGATTCACCCAACGCTCGCTCAAGCGTATCCCAACTGTTTGTTTCTCATGCTCAACTCTCTCTTTGTACCAATGAATGCTCCATTGAACTTCCAAATCGTGCAAGTAAACTCTGATATTCAACTTTTCATCTGATCGATCTCAACTGTTTCCAATACTTGGTCCGTATCAATCATTCAAATTCTAAATACTCTTTTCATTGTTTGTTTCGTTCTCGTCCATCACTAAAGTCCCACGATACTTCTATTTGCACAAGTTCGTTCTTGATTTCTCAAGTCTAATATATCGAAGAATACCTAAGTCAAATTCTATTGTACCATATACCACTTGAAAATAGAGTCGCCCTCACACTTACTCTGCATCGACGAATGTCTATTCCAAACTGACTTATTTTGGGGTGATCATGTCGATCGCAACTCAACATTCGCTTGCTCGATGTTCCATTTTCTAACTCAGTCGACGTACACCAACAAACTTACATTCATGTTACCCGCATCCGTTGCAGCAAATCCATTGATGTCTATCCAAAATATTCTAATGCCACTTAACTATGTGATATACCATATACCACTCTGAATCAAGTCACTCCTCATGTCACCCTTTCTTGCACTGATCCAAGATCCGTTCGAACCATCCCTTATGCGTGATCCTGTCATCCCCAACTCAATCCTGACACAAAACTCAGCCAATACATGACTCATCTAACTCTTTTATCAATCTTCCTATGCAACTTGTGCCATGTTCCATTCTTAATACTTCCAACTATTCTCAATCGTTTGATATTTTTGCTATACGAGCAACTCGTACAACGATCTCTTCCAAGTAATCCAATCCAATACCCAATTGTTCCTCATATTTGCTGTACGAGCAACTCGTGCAACGCTATCCAGATATCCCTAAGGCAAACTCAAACCTGCTCAGCCAATGCTCTATGTGATATACCCAGCCAAAAAATTAAACTCCATCCAACACATTCGCTACACGAGCAACTCGTACAATGATCCATTATCATCCGATGCTTCTACTCATAACATGCCACATAACCAATCTCATCTGCCAACCAACTGCTCCACTGATGCAATCAGAATCTTCCCGAACGATAAGCTAAACCAACGCAACGACACCTCTCAACTTGTTGCATAAATGCAACAACGCCACACAATTTGCTGCACGAATGCAACAACGCCCAACGATGCTAAGCGATCTACCAAAAACCAATAAAATTAACGTAACAAAAATCAACTTGCACCCACATCCAGAAATATGTAGACTTATTGCATGAAACATCTAATGCGGCACTAAGTAGAACCAAATGACACGTGAAAGCTATTTAGAGTTTGTGATGAACCAAAGAACAAAATTTGAGAAAATGAACCGGGCGCTCTGATACCAATATGTCATGCCCCAATCTCTCGCGAGCCCAATCGTCTCCGCTGAACGTGAATTACCATATTGCAACGTTCCCGCAGGACAATCGTTCTCATCGGGACGTGATGCCGTACGAGCCTGGAGTTGCGCTCGCACAAGGCGATATTGTCAAACATTAAAGCTATCATCGAAATGACCAAGTTGCAGCGAAAGTCAAGTATTGTGTGCCAATTACACATAAGATTATACACAGCGAAGCTCTCGATAGGGTCCAAAAGATATCCATAAAAGAGATTGCCACAAAGGCGATAAAACACTCTTGCTCTTTCTCTAGCCCACAAAGGTACTTACCATTCATACATCATGTCCTGTTTATCCAAGCAGTGTCACTACACCTGCATACCTAAAATAATTCCCACAAACGTGGGTTAGTATACAGTCGTACTGGTGAGCGAGGTAACCCACTCGTCTAAACCGACACTAAGTAGAAAAGTGAATGCAAACAGTTATATGATAATCTTTCTACTTGAATCCTAGATTTATTTTATGGCAGAGGTATGACATGTTAAGGAAAACTATAAAGCAGGTTAAACATGCAAGCATTCAACTCAAGTCTATATACAAGCAGATATATCCAACTCAAAAGAACACTAGCATCAAACCGTCCTACTCAAACCCAAGCAACGCGTGAACCTATCGAACCACAATCCCAAGCCTCAATATCCATCCTCAAACCTAGCTACAATCCAAGTCTTATAAATCCAATCATCGATATGCACATTCTTGCCGAGGCAAGGTGGCCTCCGCCAACACGAAAAGCATAAACTAAACCAAAGCAAACCAACCCTTATCTATATGAAGTCACTGGCCAAGCCATAAAGGACTAATCAACTGCAGTTCTACCCGATCTCGACTGAGTAGATAGCCCTCTTGGTCGTATCGAACTATCGGCACTGTGCCCAAGGCACGTTATTATTGTCTCCCCCATGGCCGAACGGTCCCGGTGCTCCGGAGCCTGTCCCGTTCGAGAAAACCAAACCATGTGCGCAACAGGTTGTCCATGACCGATGCAAACACCAAGTAGGTATGACGAGAGAATCGAGCATTCTCGTCCTACCAAACGATCCTAGCCTCAATCCAACCAACTATCCATAACCATTCTCCAACTATATCCAAAGGTACTATCTCACGTTATCCCCATAGGCACTATGCCGCTTCGACACAATGCTCCAATTGGTAAAATATTCTTCGCTCAAAAAACTCCTTGGCACAATGCCCCAATGGTGGCACAATGCCCTCACCGATGCAGTTGTCCGGTTTTGAACCACAACTACACACTTTGCTTGACAAAGCGCCCAACTGAAACTAATGCACGGGTGCACACTCGCTCGCCCCCCCGAAGTGCCTCGTTGTTCTAACTAAGATGATCCACTCAAGCTCCAACTGCCCAACGCAAAACCAACTCTAGCTATAAATCATATCCAACCAAACGACACACACTCTATGCACGCCACAGTGTAGTTATTTCTAAGTTCCAGACTAAGTGATCAAGCCATTACGTGTGTTCCATATTATTATGTATGAAGGAGTATAGTAGAAGGGGCAGAGCCCACTTACCATGTCTGATTCTGTTAAGCATCATGTATTGCTGATACGGCCGATCCCTTGAACCCGTGGTCCGATGCAAAGCACGATCTACTCAATTGGTATGACCGTGCGTGCAGGTCATGCTCTCCAAATTATCCGAACGATTGGACTAAGAAAGACGATATTTTTGCTCCAATCCTGCTATCTCAGTACTGCTCTGAACGAACACCTAATTCTATCGAACTCCACTAGCGATATACACATGAAACCATCTCAAATCAATACTTATTTTCAAATCTAACAAATCAAAATATAACCAGCTATTGCCTCATTCGATCCGACTCAGCGTAATACATCGTGCGGTTGCAGGGTATTACAAAAGGGGCAGACAACATAAAGGCCTTCTCTCTCTTATATTTATTTGTTCATTAATTTTAGATCCCCAATTAGTAGATCCCTAATTCACTTTATCCCTCCACTAATTCACCCTTATTCTTCCTTATTCTCTCTAAATTTTATCAAGCAAAGAGCATTGGAGCTTAGATTTACATGGAGCACTTGGAGAAGGAGCACTTGGAGAAGGAGCACTTGGCAAGGAGATCGTGTTAGGATCTTGTCCAATTAAGCAATTCATTGAGAATCCATCTTTCAACAGGTATATATCTGAATTCTCCTTCATTTTAGGTTCTAAATCATGCATTTGACCATTAGGAACCATTCCATCGCATAGGGTTACCTATAGGAAGAAGTTCTAGGCTCTATTGATGTATATTGACACTTCTACATAGGTTTTTGTATCCAAATAAGGGAAATTTTGAGATTGACACAAGTATTTGTCATGAGACTAATTAGATCTAATTAGACTTAGATCAGGGTTGTGGGACTAGATATGTGTCCACAAATGGATACAAATAGACTGTATCATGATATTTTGGGATACACTATGATATGGGGTCCATTTTTGCGGTTTTGTGCATGACTGTGTTAATTCTCTCCAATTTCTATTGTAACTATTTATATTAGTTATTATTATATGTAGTTGATATGTGGGAATGATAATTATAAGGGATTGGGGGTTTTGACACTTCATTAGAGAGCGTATCATAGAGTATTATGCATGCCAAGTGTTTGACTTAATATTTCTAGTGTGTATATGAGTGTTATATATATATATATATATATATATATATATATATATATATATATATGTGTGTGTGTGTGTGTGTGTGTGTGTGTGTGTGTGTGTGTGTGTGTGTGTGCGTGTGTGTCCATATATACTGAGGATGGTATATGAGTGATTGTGGCCATGTGAAGTGACTGTAAGGGGACTCGGGCCTGTTGCAGTGGCAACATGAAGGGGGGATGTAGGTAGGTGTTCAGGCTGTCTGTATATATCATAGTGTCAGTTGTGAGTGATTGTGGTTAGTTGGAACTATAACTGTGTATTAAGTGTGCAGTGATGCACATGTGTATTGTGTGAGGAGAACTGATATACATTGCATTTGGTATCAGAGTTAGAGGGAGGTCGAGATTGTGAGTTGGCCACACAGTCAGGCCTGTAGCAGTAGCTGTGGGTTCAGACTTAAAACCTTGGGGCTCGGGTATCTGTATTGGAGTATCAACTAGTTTATGAGGGTTCAGGTAAGACCAGTAATGGCAGTGCAATGGTGTGCTCAGTACTAATTTAGCAATGCTTGACACTGCAGGTAGTAGCAGTATATGGGGATTGGGAAGTAGTGATAGTAATTAGAATGCAAGTGGTCCTAGAGTATATGTATAATGGTATCGACAATGGGTGGGTATCAATGTGTTGGTGAGGTTGATTATTTGAGTATCATATATGGTATTAGCAACCTTATTATCAAATTGTTTTGGTCAATCTATATTATCAGTAAGGTTAGAGGACTCGGTTAGATAAAAAATTTGAGTGACCAATCCAGTGTATTATGGACTTAACCTGGTGTTCAGGTAGAGGCAAGCCCAAGAGCTTAGCCTAGCATTGCAAGGGGTACTGTGTATTAGGTTTTTGGGTAGGTCCTGTGTGATTATACCTAGTGTAGTATATTAGGATGCATCAACTTTTGTAGTTACCTGGGTATGTGAGGTTTTAGTGTTAACTGGTTATATATTAGTTATGTGAGTATAGGTGATGATGGGTTGTCAGTTATGCTGAGTAGAGGTACTAGATATGTTATGTTAGTTAGTAAAGATATCAGTTGTGAGTTATGTAAGACGTCAGTTGTTAGGTGTAGTAGTTAAGTTAGTTAGTAAATATTAGTTAGTATATTGTATCAGTTAGTATATAACAATTATCATTTAGTATAATTAGTGTATGTGTATTAGTGGGTTAAGTTAGTGTGGTATTATTAGTAAGTTAATGATAAACTATTGATATTAGCTAAGGTAGGACTTATACACTAAGGTTATGACCTAATATAGCTATTACAAGCTAGTGTTAGCTAGAAGTGACCTAGAAATGGCCTAAAAATTTATATTATACATTTTAACTCATTTATCATTAATTACACCAAGTAATATGATATTCCTATTTAGGTGTGTGTGACACCAGATCGGATACCGAGGTATATTATTTGCTCAGGACCACAGGTGAGTATATTCTCTGATAGTTTTTTTATTTGATAGCATCTATGTTTCATGTATTTAGTATTGAGATATTTGATTCTTGACACAATGGTTTCACGGATTGGTATACGTGGATCTTTATCATGAGTTATTGTTGTCGTGATAACTCAGTAATCATCGTGTCGTGCTTCATGATTACTCAATAATTATCATAATATTTTAGTGATTATATACACTATGATCATATCGCATTATATTATAGAAGATGAAACGTGATATACGTGTTATAATGTGTCATGATTTGGATCCGTGTACTAGTCGGAGGTTGGAAAAGTATTAGTGGATATGTGATCATACCTTATAGCCCGTGATTTAGTGTAGCCCGTGATAGTTAGCAGATCATGCGACTCACGCGTGATCACGCTAGCTCACCTTTTATATATAGCCCGAGTTAGGCCCAAGCCGATCACATTATCTTACTAGTATTTCAAGGCACACACATATATATATATATATATATATATATATATATATTATTTTCTTTATTCCAGTTCGTTATATTATTGTTCCTCACCATATTGATCTCAATTCTTGCCATGATTTACTATGATGCTTCTTCTCGTGATATATGCTAGTTCAATTCCATCATTTATTTTTATTGTTATTGTTGTTTTATAGTTTCTGTTAATTATTAGAACTACTATTTGGGTTATACTTTGCTCCAATCCTGACTGAATATATTTTTTAGATAATTCATTAGAGAACTGGTGTCCTACGCACTACGGTCCACAGGATGGCGAGCTATTTGTGTTATCACCCGTAGAGCCTATTGAGTTAGTACCAGCAGTTGATGAGGCATAGTTAGTTTATTCATGATTTGTATATTTTAGTTAGACACTTTGGCATTGTATTATTATTTGATCTTGTGTTGAGATTAGACTTGGACTTGTGATGTATTTGTGACTTTATTTTTTTCCTTCTATTCCATATCGTGCCATATCTTCCTCTAGTTTGTCATTGTGATTAAGTATTATTTACCATTATCATATTATCATATTATCCTTCATTTGGGAGTTGAGATATCTTGACAGGGATATTATATATATATTATGTGAGATATTTTGATAGTAATATTGACCTAGACAGCATTCTACTACCGATGATGTGGCGTAGGCTGGATGTAACCACGTACTCGTGCCCTTACACCGGGTGCAGGTCGTGACACTTTTTTGTGGTGTCCCATGTAGGTCTGGCTTCACAAGTAGTGTGATATCGAAGTAGTAGTACTCAGACTTAGAGTATTACTATAAGCCTGCTATAGGATATAGAACTAAGGATATAGGATAAGAGGATACTCAATCACAACTAGAAAATATTTCTAATCTATTGAAATTGTTATCTTTATCACTTAGAATAATTACTTTCTTTGGAATATTACTGTCCTTCCTTGATACTATCGTATCTTACGCAATATTTATTTTTTATTTGAATCTGTCTTCAAGATGCCACCGAAGACTCGATCGCAACACTCTGGAGCAGTTTTGACGGGATCAGTTACTTCGTCATCTCAGAGAGAGACAGCAACGACCGTTCTACCTTCTTTCGCTTAAAGGATTCCTTTATCAGTCCAGGTGGGCATTTCAGTAGCAGCTTTTGGGGGTGTTCTGCCAAAAGTTCTGAGGACTATACCATCAATCACGGAGGATCTTCCACCACCACCACCTATGCCAGCAGACGGGACATAGATGTTCGCAATGTTCCAGGAGATGATGGCGACGTAGCAGAGGCAGACGGACGTTCTACGGCAGGGCATCGAGAGTACTCACCAGTTAGCACTAGCTACTATGGAGAAGGTAGCACTTGTTCAGCCACATACTGTACCGTACCAACCTAGGTCGGGTACAATCATTGACTTCAAAAGGATGGAGCCCAAGGACTTTAAGGGCATCGAAAGGATATTGTACGCCGACTATTTGATCGAGAACGTGGAGAGGACTCTGCGACTAGCACAGATTCCAGAGGGCCTACAGGTAGAGGCAGCGGGCATCCAGATGTTCGATATTATGCTGACATGGTTTCATACAGACCCGAGGTTGCAGCGCCAGGACTGACTTGGGAAGCTTTTAAAGAGCTTTTCAAGTATAATTTCTTTCTAGATGTGGCTTTGAGTGCTTTAGAGAGCCAATTCCTAGACCTCTTCCAGGGGAGCATGACGGTGGATGAGTACGCAGGAGAGTTCTATAAACTAGATAAATTTGTAGAGGGACAGAATCCTCTAGGAAAGGCCCAAAAGTTTCGGAAGGGTTTGATCAGGGAGATCAAATCTCTCACTAGAGGATGCCGCATCGTGACATTTGAGGATATTATAATGGACACACAGAAGGTAGAGGATGACTTGGAGCTCAAATCCAAGTGGACACGAGACACATCAGGAGGAACTAGCAGTAGTGCGGGTATAGCCAAACGACCCCACTTCCAGCAGCAGAGGACCTTCTAGCAACAGAGACAGTAATTTTATGCACCATTTTGAGCACCCGTACAACAGACATACCAAGCCCCGAGACCAGCACAACAGGCCCCGTAGTATACTTACTATGAAAAGATTAGACATACACGGGAAGTCTGCAGGAAGAGGCTTGGAGTGTGCCTCTATTGCAGAGAGCCAAACCACCAGTTGAGAGAGTGTCTAGTGGCTCTAGTTCGAGCAAGCTAGGGAGCAGCACCGGCACAGAGAGCACCAGCGAGGCCACCTGCGGGACAACAGAGGGGACCTCCTTTCTAAACTCAACAGCAGCATTTTTTCCAGTACCAGCAGCAGCAGAGAGGTGAACCATGAGGGCAAGCTTTTGCCATGCAGTTGAGGAGGAGGATCCAGTCAGAGATTTGATATCAGGTCCAGTTCTCCTTAATTTTATTCCAGTTTATACTTTATTTAATTTTGGTGCTTCCTATTTTTTGTATCTATATCTTTTGCTCTTAAGCATCGATTAGAGTCTGAACCTTTGGCTAGGACTTGCAAGATTATGACTGGGGGAGGCATTATCATGATCAGTGATATTTACAAGGATCGGAGAGTTATAATGGAAGGCCAAGTATTGAGCGCGTGCTTACTCATAATGCCACTTCTGAGCTACGATATTATACTCGGGATGGATTAGTTTAGTAGACACTATGCTAGTATAGATTATCGTGGAGTTAGAGTTTTATTTCGACCGCCAGGAGAACCAGAGTTTGAGATTGCCAGAGGAGCATTGGAGCAAAGCGAGGATGCCATCTGTGGAGCCATGGTGGAAGAGAAGGAGTTATTTCATCCGTTGATAACAGAGTTCATGAATATATTTTGGAGGAGTTGTCGGGTTTGCCGCCAGACCGAGAAGTTGAGTTCTCTATAGATTTGGTGCCAGACTTAGAGCCGATATCTCAGTACGTCTATAGAGTTAACAACAGTGAACTGGTAGAATTGAAGAAGCAGGTAGACGAGTTGCAGGACAAAGGCTTCATTAGATCCAGTTTATCACCATGTGGTGCTCCAATATTTTTTGTACCGAAGAAGGATGGATCGGTACTTACGAGCATCGACTAAAGGACTCTGAACAATCTTACTATCAAGAACAAATATCCGCTACCGAGGATTGATGATCTCTTTGATCAGTTGAGGGACGCGAAGGTATTTTCTAGATAGACTTGAGGTCGGGTTACCACCAGGTAAAAGTGAAGAAGGAGGATATTTCGAAGATAACTTTTTGGACTCGGTATGGCCAGTTTGAGTTCATGGTGATGCTGTTTGGGTTGACCAATATCCCGGCGGTATTCATGAATCTGATGAACAAGGTATTCCACCGGTATCTTGATAATTTTATGGTGGTATTTATTGATGATATTCTGATACATTCAAAAACCCCAGAGGAGTATGAGGAGCATCTGAGAATAGTTTTGGAGACTCTCAGGAAGAAGAAGCTTTATGGCAAGATTTTGAAGTGTGAGTTCTTCTTTGATAAGGTTGAATTTCTTGGGCATGTGATCACAGGTGACAGGATCTCAATGGACCCAAAGAAGATTTTAGCAGTGGAGTCATGGGCTACTCCGAGTTCAGTAGCAGAGATCAGGAGTTTTCTGGGGCTAGCAGGTTATTATCGGAGGTTTGTACGGGACTTCTCCAGGATTACAGATTCGATGATTAGGCTGACCAGAAAGGATGTTGTCACGACCCACACCGGATGATCGGGCACGAGTACGTGGATACGTCCAGCTACGCCGCAGCATCGGCGGTAGAACGCTGTCTAGACCTTAAGAAATTTATCTTAATTATTCAAGTACAGTTAATCATCATAACTCAATCACAATACTAAGAGAGAGATGCATGAAGGAAAGTAATCCAACAACTAACTAAAAAGGAATGAAGCTAGAACATGAAACTGAATAAAGAAATACTAGTCTAGAACTCAACAAAGTTCACCTCCAGGTTAGCAGTACATCAAGTCTGGTCTCAACTAGCATCATCTTGAAGTCCAAGAATATGTGGCATATCATTCCTAAAAATGTTATCCAGTCAGTAAAAAATATCAAAGGTTGTAAAAATAATTTAGCTAGTAAAAAATATCCTTTCCTAAAAGCTTAAAGAAATAGAAAGAGGAGCCTTAAGGGAAACTAAAGGTTGGAAATCTAAGGCAATCCTCATATGATTCCTGGATGGAAAGAGAACCCATAAGTTCTCATCTACAAATAAAGAAAAGGAAATAACTATTAAAATAATTTTCTTTTCCCAAAGAAAGCTATTACCTACATTATTTCCTAAAGAAGAGAGAGAAGCAACAGATGAAAGGAACGAGAGAAGAAGGAGAGTGAGGGCATACATGGTGTTTCTCGGTGCCGCTGCGAAGAAGGTCCGTCGAGGTCGAACTGGATAAGGCGTCTGCTGGCACTGCTCATCGGGACAAGGAGCGGTGCAGACGTCGATGGATCTGGAGGCGCAGCAGTCGCCCGAGCGACGTCAGCTCTGGAACATCCGATGGAGGAACTGAAGGTTGAGTGATCTGCTCGACCGACAGCAGCTCGACTTGGATCTAGGGCGTCTGGTGGTCGGGGTCGACCGATTCAAAGAGGAATGGCACTGGAAGGGGAGGATGCCAGAGGAGGGCCTTGCTTGCTGCATGGTGGATTGGTGTGCGGCGGTGGCAGCTCAGGTTAGGGACCGGGTTAGGGATCATATTTTGGTTATGGATCAGGGTGTGTCTGGTTGTATCAGTGTGTGGACATAGCCACAAAGAATTTGGCGATTTATGAGGAGTGTCTGGTGTGTCGGACACAAAAAGGTGATTGTAAATGTATGGATACGGAATGAAATAGAATGGAATGGAATGGAATGGAATGGACACCTGAGGTCGAACCCGAGGCCGACAGAGGCTGACACGGTAGTAATGATGGTGGACACGATTGGACACGGGCTGGATACAAAGATGGATGGCTGCTTGAGGTGGTGGCTGAAAATTCTTGGGAAATGGAAAAAGGCTCTTGGGAATGAAACCCTAGAAATATTGGTTTGTATTGGCTAGCTAGTCATGACTTGTTTTCCCCAAGAGATGGTAAACTTGTAAATTTCTAATGGCAAAAGATTAAAATTTAAGAAAATATTTTAAGAAGCTTCCAAAGGTTAACAAATTCCTACTTAGCTACTAATTAAACCCATATTCCAAAATTATAGAAAATATGTCATTTATTTACTATCTCAAATGGATACAAAATTATTATGAAATAACAACTAGTCCTTCAAATAATTTTCATTAACTAAATAATTTTATAATTTCAACCCAATAAATATTCGAAGCTAGAGTATTATATATATATATATATATATATATATATATATATATATATATATATATATATATATATATATATATATATATATATATATATATATATATGTGTGTGTGTGTGTGTGTGTGTATGTATGTATGTATGTATGTATGTATTTTATTTTTTTATTTATTTCTAAAATAAATAAATCGACCTTTAGAAAAATGATTCTATAAAAGATTTTTAAATCATCTTCTAAAATAAAAAATTGTTCATAATTCTAATACTAAAATTTAAGGAAAAAATATTTTCTAAACTTTATATTTAAAAATAAATTAAAATCTAAATATTTTGGAAATTCTGAAAACTGGAGGCTACAGATGTGGAGTTTGTCTGGACAGAGGAGAGTCAGGCCGGTTTTGAGGAACTGGAGAAGAGATTGACGACAACTCCAGTGTTGACGTTGACATCAAGGACAGGTGGATTCACTATCTATAGTGATGCTTTGGAAAAGAGTTTGGGTATGTCTTACAGCAGAATAGGAAGGTGATTACCTATACTTCCAGGCAATTACGTCCTCATAAGAAGAATTATCCTACCCGCGATTTGGAGTTGGCAGCGGCCATCTTTGCTCTAAAACTGTAAAAATATTATTTGTATGGAGAGCGTGTGGAGATATTCATAGAATATAAGAGCTTGAAGTACGTGTTTAGACAGAAAGAGCTAAACATGAGACAGCGACGGTGGTTAGAGCTGATGAAGGACTTCGACATATTATTGCAGTATCATCCAAGAAAGGCAAATACACTCAGAGCTATTTTTAATGCCTTGAGCAGGTATCCAGTGGCTATATGCTTGACTACGGACAGATATTTATTGGCCGATCTTGAGAGCTTGGGTATTGGGGTCCTGGTACCAGGCATCGAGATGCAGTTGTGGGGACTGCAGATACACTTAGAGCTGATGGATAGGATTCGAGCTGCGCAGTATGACGATGAGTCTCTGAGGAGCATTAGAGCACAGGTTCGGATGGGATTATCCGAGGACTTTACTATTGCTGAGGATGGATCACTACGGCACGGTACCAGGTTGTGAGTGCCAAGTAGGATATTGCGCGAGGAGATTCTTCAGGAGGCGCATCGATCGCAGTACTCTATACATCCAGGTGCTAACAAGATGTATAGAGATCAAAGGGAGCTTGTATAGTGGTATGGTATGAAGCGAGAGGTAGCGCACTTTGTATCCAGATATTTAGTATGCCAGCAGGTAAAGAAAGAGAGGCAGAGGCCAGGTGGTCTACTTCAGCCTTTACCCATTACAGAGTGGAAGTGGGAGCATGTTACTATGGATTTTATTTCAGGGCATCTACGTTCTCCAAGAGGTAAAGTCACGATTTGGGTCATCGTAGACAGGTTGACCAAATTAGCCCATTTTTTGCCATTCAAAGTGGATACGTCTACAGAGAAGCTAGCAGAGATGTATGTGCGACAGATTGTCAGATTGTATGGAGTTCCTGTGAGCATAGTCTCGGATCAGGATAGTCGCTTTATATTCCACTTTTGGAGGAGTTTGCATGCTAGCTTGGGCACCCAGCTGAAGTTCAGTTTCGCATATCACCCCCGGACAGATGGGAAGTCAGATAGGACTATTCTGACTCTCGAGGATATGCTTCGCACTTGTGCTTTAGATTTTAGAGGCTCTTGGGAGGATCATCTTCATCTGGTAGAGTTTGCTTATAACAACAGGTACTAGGCGAGTATTGAGATATCACCATTCGAGGCTTTATATGGACGGAGATGTCGCACTCCTTTATTTTAGGATGATATTGGTGAGAGAGTCTTATTGGGACCGGAGATGATTGTGGATGTAGCTGAGAAGGTGAAGCTTATATGTGATAGACTTCGGGTGGCATAGGACAGACAGCGGCATTGGACCGATAGCCACCGGAGCCCTTTAGAGTTTAAGGTATAGATTTTTTTGCTTGCTTGTGATTGTTTTATTTTAGATTCAATGTTAAGGCTGTATTTGTTCTAGGTTGGCGATCTGGTGTTCTTGAGAATTTCTCCGATACGGGATACGATTTGCTTTGGTGGAAGCGGAAAGCTTAGTCTACCGTACATCGGATCCTTCGATAATCTTGCGAGGGTCGGTGCAGTGGCCTACAGACTAGACTTGTCGCCTGCACTAGAGGGAGTGCATAATGTGTTCCATGTGTCACTGCTGAGACGGTACATGACAGATCCTAGTCACATATTAGATCACTCAAAGATTGAGGTGGGTCCGACTCTCAGCTATCCAGAGCAGCCAGTGGAGATTCTGGATCGCAGGAAGAAGGTGCTATGGAACCAAACGATTCCCTTGGTGTGCGTCGCGTAGAGGCATCACTCTCCGGAAGAGTACCTGGGAGAGGGAAGCCGAGATGCGCGAGCGATACCCTTATCTCTTTGAGACGTGGGTTATCATTCTTTCTTGCTTATTGTGATTGCTTGTTGTAGTGTTAGTTCTTCCTTAAATTTTGAGGATAAAATTTTTTCGATGGTAGACTTGTCACTACCATATTTCTAGATGAGGACATTCTTGTCATTTATAATATTTATTGTTTAGTAATTAAATATTATATATGTGCTACTAATTATTATATTGTGTTGTGCTATTTATTATTTATTAGTGTACTAGCCTATGTTTATTTAGACTTGACACTAGTGAACCCAATTAGACTTGTCATGACAACAATTGAGCCCAACATGGACTAGGCCCATTAGACCCATTCCCTCAATCTAATTAGAAGGATTAGCCTAAATTATATTAGTTAGAGACTTTCCAATATAGCCCTTCTTAATTATTCTTCATAATTAGCTAGAAAGGGGCACCTTAGATATTTGATGTTGCTTGGAGAGGAAGGGAAGGGAGCCAGCCACATAAAGGCCTTCTCTCTCTCTCTCTCTCTCTCTCTCTCTCTCTCTCTCTCTCCACTTTATTTGTTCATTAATTTTAGATCCCCAATTAGTATATTCCCAATTCACTTCATCCCTCCACCAATTTACCCTTATTCTTCCTCATTCTCTCTTAACTTCATCAAGCAAAGAGCATTGGAGCTTGGATTTGCAAGAAGCACTTGGAGAATGAGTACTTGGCAAGGAAATCGTGTCCAGATCGTATCCAATTGAGCAATTCATTAGAAATCCATCTCCCAATAGGTATATATCTGAATTTTATTTTATTTTAGATTTTAAATCATGCATTTGACCATTAGGAACCCTTCTATGACATAGGGCTACCTATAGGAAGAAGTTTTAGGCTCTATTGATGTATATTGACACTTCTATATAGATTTTTGTGTCCAAATAGGGAGAATTTTGAGATTGGCTCATGAAACCAATTAGATCTAATTAGACTTAGATCGGAATTGTGGGACTAGGTACGTGTCCATAAATGGATACGAGTAGGCTGTATCATGGTATTTTGGGATACGCAATGATACGGGGGTCTATTTTGGGGGTTTTATGCATGATTATGTTAATCTCTTCAATTTCCATTGTAACTAGTTATATTAGTTATTATTATATGTAATTGATATGTGGAAATAATAATTAAAAGGGATTGGGGCTTTTGACACTTCATTAGAGAGCGTATCATCGAGTATTATATTATGCATGCCAAGTGTTTGACTTAATATTTCTAGTGTGTACGTGAGTGTTATATGTGTGTGTGTGTGTGTGTGTGTGTGTGTGTGTATGTGTGTGTGTGTGTGTGTGTGTGTGTGTGTGTGTGTGTTCCTATATATGCTGAGGATGGTATATGAGTGATTGTGGCCATGTGAGGTGATGTAAGGAGTCTCGGGCTTATTGCAGTGGCAACATGAAGGGGGGTGCAGGTAGGTATTCAGGTTGTCTGTGTATATCATAGTGTCAGTTATGAGTGACTGTGGTTAGTTGGAACTATAATAATGTATTAAGTGTGCAATGATGCACGTGTATTGTGTGAGGAGCATTGATACACAGTGCATTTGGTATCAGAGTTAGGGAGGGAGGTCGAGACTGTGAGTTGGCCACACAATCAGGCCTGTAGTAGCAGCAGTGGTTTCAGACTTAAAGCTTTGGGGCTCGGGTATCTGTATTGGAGTATCAACTAGTTTATGAGGGTTCAGATAAGACCAGTAATGTCAGTGCAATATATGCTCAGTACTAATTTAGCAGTGCTTGACACTGCAGGTAGTAGCAGTATATGGGGATTGGGAAGTAGTGGTAGTAATTAGAATACAACTAGTCCTAGAGTATAAGTGTAATGGTATCAATAACGGGTGGATATCAGTGTGTTGGTGAGATTGATTATTTGAGTATCAGATATGGTGTTAGCAACCTTATTATCAAATTATTTTGGTCAATCTATATTAGCAGTAAGGTTAAAGGACTCGATTAGATACAAATTCTGAGTGACCAATCCAGTGTATTATGGACTAAACTTGGTGTTCAGGTAGAGGCAAGCCCAAGAGCTTAGCCTGGCATTACAAGGGGTACTGTGTATCAGTTTTTTGGGTAGGTCATGTGTGATTATACCTAGTATAGTTTATTAGGATGCATCAACTTTTGTAGTTACCTTGGTATGTGAGGTTTTAGGGTCAACTCGTTATATATCAGTTATGTGAGTGTAGGTGATGATAGGTTGTCTGTTATGTTGAGCAGAGGTATTAGATATGTTATGTTAGTTAGTAAAGATATCAGTTGTGAGTTATGTAAGACGTCAGTTGTTAGGTGTAGTAGTTAAGTTAGTTTAGTTAGTAAATATTAGTTAGTATATTGTATCAGTTAGTATATAACTATTATCATTTAGTATAGTTAGTGTATGTGTATTAGTGGATTAAGTTAGTGTGGTATCATTAGTAAGTTAATGATAAGCTATTGATATTAGCTAAGGTAGGACTTATACACTAAGGTTATGACCTAATATAGCTATTATAAGCTAGTGTTAGCTAGAAGTGACCTAAAAATGGCCTAGAAATTCATATTGGTGCATTTTAACTCATTTATCATTCATTACACCAAGTAACATGATATTTCTATTTAGGTGTGTGTGACACCGGATTGGATACCGAGGTATATTATTGGCTCAGGACTACATGCAAGTACATTCTCTCATAGTTTTTTTATTTGATAGCCTCTATGTTTCATGTATTTAGTATTGAGATATTTGATTCTTGACACGATGGTTTCACGGATTGGTATACGTAGATCTTGGTCATGAGATATTATTGTCATGATGACTCAGTGATTACCGTGTCTTGCTCAGTGACTATCGTGATATCTTAGTGATTATATAGATCGTGATTATAGTGCATGATATTATAGACCGTGCAGTATGATATATGTGTTTTAACGTGTCGTGATTTGGATTCGTATACTAGTCGGGGTTGGGGAAATATTAGTGGATATGTGACCATACCTTATAACCCATGATTTAGTGTAGCTCGTGACAGTTAGCAGATCATGCAACTCACGCGTGATCAAGCTAGCTCACCTTTTATATATAGCCCGTGTTAGGCCCAAGCCGATCACATTATCTTACTAGTATTTCAAGGTACATATATATATATATATATATATATTAGTTTATTACATTATTGTTCCTCACTATATTGTTCTCAGTTCTTGCCATTATTTACCATGATATTTCTTCTCGTGATATATGCTAGTTCAGTTACTTTCATCATTTATTTTTATTGCTATTATTGTTTCATAGTTTTTGTCAATTATTGGAACTGCTATTTGGGTTGTACTTTGCTCCAATCCTGAATGGATATATTTTTCAGATAATTTATTAGAGGACTGGTGTCTTCCGCACTACGGGCCACAGGATGGGGAGCCAGTTGAGTTATCTCCCATAGAGCATGTTAAGTTAGTACCAGCAGTTGATGAGGCATAGTTAGTTTATTCATGATATTGTATATGTCAGTTATACAATTTGGCATTGTATCATTATTTGATCTTGTGTTGAGATTAGACTTGGACTTGTGATGTATTTGCAACTTTATTTTCTTTCTTTTATTCTATATCATGTAATATCTTCCTATAGTTTGTTATTGTGATTAGACTTGGACTTG
Organism: Iris macrosiphon; assembly: GCA_036927795.1. Taxonomy (NCBI): domain Eukaryota; kingdom Viridiplantae; phylum Streptophyta; class Magnoliopsida; order Asparagales; family Iridaceae; genus Iris; species Iris macrosiphon. The sequence goes on from JAYESA010000004.1 coordinate 162,325,533, forward strand.
TGATATCTTGGGCATGGTACTGGTAGTTTAAAATGACCAGGCGGCTAGCTACTCAGCGCTGGATTAGGTCAAAGTACAGTTGGATTAGTCCTTGATGGCTTGGCCAGTGACCTTCATATAAATAAGAGTTGGTTTGGTTTGGTTTGTGCATTCGTGTCAGTGACGACGCCACCTTGCCTAGGGCAAGAGTACCGCATCGATGATTGGATTAGCGAGGCTTGGATTGTGGCGTGGTTCATGGATGGATTTTAAGGGTTGGAGTACGATGTAGTTCGATAGATTCACGCTTGCTTCGGGTTTGAGTAGAACGGATTGCATGCTTAGTTTTCTTTGAGTTTGGTTATAACTGCTAGTATATTTGCTTGAGTTGAATGCTTGCATGCTTAACCTGCTTTACTATTTTCTTTAACATGTCATACATCTGCCATGAAATGAATCTAGGATTCAAGTAGAAAGATCATCATATAACTGTTTTTATTCACTATCTACTTAGTGTCGGTTTATACGAATGGGTTATCCCGCTCACCAGTACGGCTGTATACTGACCCACGTTTATGGGCATTATTTCCAGGTACGCAGGTGTAGTAGCTCATCTTGGATATACGTGGCATGATGTATGGAACGGTAAGTACCTTTGTGGGCAAGAGAAAGAGCATGAGTGTTGCATCGTCTTTGTGTCATTCTCCTTTGTGGTATTTTTATTTGTACCGTTCGAGAGCTTCACTGCGTATACTCTGATGTGTGCTTGGTACACAATACTTGACTTTCACTACAACTTAGCCGTTTCAATGATAACCATGACGTTTGACGGCATTGCCTTATGCGAGCGCAACTCCAGGCTCATACGGCATCATGTCCTAACGAGAATGGTTGTCCTGCGGGAGCACTGCAACATGGTGATTCACGTTCAGCGGGGATGATCGAACTTGCAAAAGATTTGGGCATGACATCCTCATCCCTAATACTCTTGACGGCATCCTATTAATTAGATAAGATGTTGTTATAATAGCCTCACTCCACAAGAACTTTGGCACATTCATTGCCAACATCAAAGAATGTGCCACTTCTAGTATATATATGTTCTTGCATTCAGCCACCCTATTCTGAGCACGAGTATCTAGGCAAGTGGTCGTTTGATGAAGAATTCCCTGAATAGAAATAAAATTAGCAAACTCCTTGGTGGTGTACTCGGTACCATTATTTGTTCGAAGAATCTTCATATTTACTCCAAACTAGGTCTTCATATACGCCAAAAAGTCTTGAAAATATGTGTACACCTCAAATTTTTGCTTAATCATGTAGATCTAGGTCATACGTGAGTAGCAATTAATAAAGGTAACAAACCATCTGAATTCACTGATGGAAGTAGTAGGACACGGTCCCCAAACATCAGAATGAACAAGTACAAATAGCTCAAGACTTAAAAGATCAACCATTTTATAAGTAGAACATGTATGCTTCCCAAGTTCACAAGCTTTACAAAATAACCTTTTTGTCTACTTTATGCATTATCGCAGGTTCTAACTTATTCAAACTATCAAAAGATAAATGCCCCAATCTGTAGTGTTGAAGTATTGCTTCTGTCTCTGTCCCTCCACTAATAGTAGCAGCGAGCATTGCAACCTCCCTGTTTAGGTACCAAAATCCATCACACCTGATTCCAGTCCCAAGTCTCTTTCCCGTGGCCTTTTCCTGGAAAGAACACATATTTCGATCAAAAATAACAATGCAATTCAATTGATCAATAAAAGAGCTAACAAAAAGTAAGTTGACCGAAAATGAAAAAACATGCAAGACATATGACAGGGTAATAGATGAAGTACAATGGACCGATCTAGTATCCCTGATGGGTTAGAATGTCCCATCAGTGGTCTGAACTGTCTCGGGATGCATATGTTTGCTCGGATAATATAATATAAACCCACTAGATGCACCTGTGATTTGCCAAGATGCACCTGAGTCTATGATCCAATCAGTGTGAGATTTAGTAGATATAAGCGTCTAAACCGGGATACTGTTGCCCATATGAGCAGCGTAACCAGTAAAGTTACCAAGGTAGGTAGTGTCAGCCAGATCCTGAGTGGCATATCCCTTGCCCTTAGAAATCTTAACCTGAAGCTTGAACTAATATAGTTCCTCCAGCTCTGTCATCTCGGCTCCAGTCATCTTAGTAGTGGTCTCCTATGGCACAACTAGGTGAGCAACTCCCCAGACTCCATGTCTCATGCCTCCTTGACATGTACGTCCACCTCTCTGTCCTATGCTTCCTCGGCCATGACCAGAATTACGAGGTTGAGGGCAATTGTAGCTGAGGTGCCCTTTCTTTCTACAATTGTTGCACTCCCTGTCATTGCTGATGGGAGCACTAGGAATCACCAATGCCGAGAGGACAACGGGTTAGGTTTCCACTTTATCACTTTCTGTCTGATCTCCTCTTGCTCCTTCGATGCAACAGTCTCATTCATGGATGAAAAAGATGGTAGATGACAGATTGCTGCCCTCCTATCCTCAAACTGTGGTTTTAGACCCTTGAGAAAATGAGCCACACGCCTATGCTTAATGTACTATTCCCAAGAAGAACATCTGTCGGGCTTTACAATGATAACGAATCATAGTGATCCAAGTCCGCCCATAAGCAACGTAGTTTCGCTGCATACTGGAGTATTGTCTTCTCCTCCTGTGTGGTAGCATCAATCTTTTTCTTAACTTCCATCATCAACATGACACTTCCAGCTCTAAAGTACATCACAGCCAATGTCTTCCAAACATCAGCTGCACTGCAGATTGACTCCACCATCCCAGGTATGGATGGAGACACAAAAATCAGCAACCAAGAAACCACCCAAGAATTAAGGTGACTCAATGTGCTCCACTTAAGATTCGTCTTATCCTCTGGCTCAGTGCACTCTCCCTTTACATATTTTTTAAGTTCCTTGGTCTGAAGGTTCAACAACGTCCTCCTAAACAAACTTAGGTAATTTCTTGTCCCCTCAAGTTTGATGTTATTTGGTAGCAACTCTATCTTATTCATCATCTGTGACGGTTCTGGTGTGGGCACGACTGTCCTACTGGATGAGGTCTCCTCTAATTTGGCCTGAAACACCCTGGTCACCCCCTCCAGTATCTTCTTCAGCTCCTAACTAGTCACATGTGTTCCTATCTCCAAAGTTGCTCTTATCGCAAACTCAACACAGGGACGAGATCAAACGCAACTCAAACGCGGATAGTACACCTACATACGATCATGACTTTCTCTATCTATTCGTACAACTCCAAGTTTATGCAGCAAAAAAGGTACACAATAGGTAGAACTCGCCAAAACAAAGGCTAGATAGAGATCTATGCAAAACTTGTCAGGAAGTATGCTCTCTAATCTCAGAACCCACGTTGAGATCAAAATCAGAGGATCACACAAGAGTTCCTCTCTAATTATCCACGATCCAACGAACAACTCGCCTACGCCAACGTATAACGAGGACAAGGTCAACAGCAGCGTACCCTGCTTCCCGCAGGTTCAACAACACCCACGGGGGGCATCGACGTACCATGCTTCCCGTAGGTTCGACAACACCCAACAAGGGGACGTCGACGGCGAAGGACGGTGATGGAGAAGAAGAAAAGAGAAAAAAATTATTGTGGAGAAAGATAATCAGAATTTTGGCTCTGATACCATGTAGAAATACTTAATTGATTTATTTCTCAAAGAGGGGGTACATATATATAGGAGGAGGCTAGCCTCCTCCTTACTTTCTATCTAATGTGAGACTAAATAAGTTCCCATAACTCAAAAATACTAGATATAAAAATTGTTTAGAGTGCATGAGGATCGACATTACCGACATTTCTTATCGATATAAAGTTGTGCATGTTGTTTGAATTGAAATGAGATTGTGGATTATCATATTATATATTATTGGCGATAGATAAATGTTGCAGCTTTTACAATATATATTTAATGTTTGGTTTGTTGCAAATAATAGATCTATACTACTATATAATAAGGAAAGTTAAAGCTTCAATATTTTGGTTCCAAATATAGCCTTATCTATACTAACCAAAATTATTCATTAATTTTAACAAAGACAAGTAGATAATTATGATAGTTGTCTTTTGGTCTTCCTAAGTAAATTGTTTTAACTATAAAATGATATAATAATAAGATTAGAATAAAAAAATTAATATTATTAGAATAATTATGACATTTGTCCTTTAGTCTTACTATATTATTTTTGGAAGAACTGGTACTTCATTGATTATGCAAAAAACTGACATACAATCTCACACTTTCCTGGGTTATAATTCCCCGCGATATCATTCGCCCACCATATATTTGACATTAGTTTCTATATTTTTAATCACTCCTGCCAATGATGTGGCTTTGCCTTCGAACGGCCTTTTATTTCTTTCCCGCCATACGTGCCATACCGCGGACAATAATCTGAACCTTGCTTTGCGGTACTGAGTCCATCCCTTCCTAGCCATCCTTTTCACCTCCTCACATGCTTCCATCAACCCCACTTAGTTATTACTCGTGATAGCTAGTTGATATCGGATACTCCTCCAAATTTTATGAAAGAATTGGCACCGGAACAATATATGATCTCTACTTTCACTGGCACTCTGGCATAGGACATATGTCGTATTAGAAAGCTGGATCCCAATCCTCTGTGCTCGTTCCTTAGTAAGGAGTCGATCCCTTACAGCCTTATACATACATAACTATGTCTTCAAAGCTGTCCCTTTTGTCCAGATGAACTCCGACCAGGCCACTTTGGGAAAGCGAGGCCGCACCCGATCATACGCAGACCTGAAAATAAATGTTCCCTGAGCTGTGTCGTCTCAGCTCCAATAGTCATCCATGGCTTTGCTGGAAATAGGTATACAATTTATTTTCTCCTGGAACCATTGTTGAATATGCCTATCCAAAATTTGCCATTCTCCATTGGTGATGAGCTCATTCAGGTTGCCAGGTGTCCCCACCAGTTCATAAGTTGGCCAACCAAGTTTATCTACCAAGCTCTCCTTATTAAGCCAAGGGTCCATCCATATGCTCATCGAGCGACCGTTACAAATTATCCGGGTAAGACATTATTTTAGCAGTGCCCTTTGTTTGAGAATCACCTTAAAAGTTACTGAGAAATTATTATTTGGACCTATTGTCCAAAAATTACCACCCTTCACGTACCTTTTCGTCGTCCAATGTGCCCACATGGATTTTCCATCAATAAACCTCCAGGCGAGTTTTAAGAGAGCTGCTTCTCTCATAGCTTTGAGGGACCTCAATCCGATCCCTCCCTCCTTTTTAGTTTTGCAGAGCTCCTCCTATGCTATTGTGTGTATACCTCATCTCCATATAAAGTTCGTACATAGTTTTTCTATTCTTTGTACTGTCCTCACTGGGATGATAATGGCTTACAACTAATATGATGTGATTGCCAAGATAGTAGATCTGACGAGCTCTATTCTTCCTCCAAACGACAGCAGTTGGGATTGTCAATCCTCCAATCTTTTTTGTACATACTGAATCAACTTTGTACAGTCTGCATCCTTGGCATAAGATACTGACAGGGGTAGCCCAAGATACCTTACCGGAAGTTTCCCTTGTTCTGTCCCAAGCATTTGGGACCACTGCTCCTTCACAATGCAAGTGCTACTATAGTAAACCCTCGAGTTCTCCCTATTTAGTCGTAACCCTGACATATGGCCAAATTCCTCCAACGTGAATTCAGTGCTTCTACTCTATTCCTCGTTGGTTCCATAAATACTAAAAGATCATCAGCATAGATCAGGTGGGACACATACGGCTCTACCTTCTTATATAAGGGAATAATATCCTTCTTATGCACCGCTCGATCTATTAAACAAGTAAAGTATTCCATAACTAAGGTGAAAAAAATAAAGAGAAATAGGGTTACCATTGTTTGTGGTATTAAATGAAAGAACGAAATGTATATGATACGAGGTTTGCATGAAACCCGCCTTCTTTGGTTTACAAACAAACTTGTACAATTTGATCCTATACGAGGATGCGGGAGTACAATTTATTTAATCTGGGTAGATGATTTCTATAGGTGTCTGATCTGCAGTCGATCACTTTAGCCCTTGGACTACACGATGGTGGAGAAGTGCCGTGGAAGACGGAAAGCAGCTTTGTAGGTGGCGAAAGAGGATAGATGCATGATGCCAATGTCGTCGATCGCTACTCTTCGCCTGAGCTCTGGATGCTTCTCTCTCTCTCTCTCTCTCTCTCTCAAAGACTCTCCGATCTCTCCTCAATCTCCAATGTTTCGACCCGTGGTTCGATCTCTTTGGAGGTTCGACCTTGTTCAATTTTTAAAGTCTCGACCTTGTTTGATTTTTTCGACCTGTTCCTCTGTTGATAGAGGTCTCTATTTATAGAGTTTTTATGACAGTGACCACTCAATCGGTGTAGAAATCGAGTAGTGGAAAGTACAACCTTTTTACACAACGGTTAAAATAACCAAAGCCTGCGTATAGATGATCTTTTGAATGAGCGTGTGACGCGGGTCCAACTAAGGAACAAAACGCGTATAATCGCTATGAAGATCACGGCATAGAAGCCACGTAGGTAGGTATCCATCGAGAAGAAGAGGTTGGCATAGAAGCCAAATGTCTGTCACCATGGCGTAGAAGCCAAGTAGGCATAAAAGCCGAGTAGGCGTAGAAGCATGATGGCACAGAAGCCGAATAAGCACAGAAGACCGAATGAGCATAGAAGCCGAATGAGCATAGAAGCTGACGAGGCGTAGAAGTCGAGCGGGCACAGAAGCTGAATGGGCGTAGAAGCCGTCGCGTAACGTGCCAGAGTGGTCGTAGAGGCCGAGCAGTCACAAAAGCTGAATGTAGAAGCCGAGGTGATGTGGATGTTTTTAGCCGAAATTATGGCTCTTGGGGATATAATCAAATCTCTCGCATTAAATGTCGAGATCTGCCATCATCATTAATTGCAGAGACGTGTTCCGAAGGCCTGCCACCGTTCTGAGCATTAGGTGCAGAGACGTGCCTCGAGCCATGTTCATAAGGCAGCTTTTGACGTGGCAGTCTGTTTGTCTTCCGCGGAGCATAAATAGTCCGTGTTTGCCTGTGTAAAATAAGGCAGCGTATCCCCTTGTACGCATAAAAGCAGTCTCCGCTGAGGGGATGTCAGTAAACGACGGTTTGGTGATATTTAATCAAATCCTCTGCATTAAATGCAGAGATCCGCCATCATACTGTGGGGTGCGTCCCGAGTGGTCTGCCATCTTTCCAGCCGTCGACTGGGTAGCCGTGCAGTACTTTTTGTCTGGAGTCAGATATCAGGTTCACTGCGTGACTTGACAGGTTCATTTCGGGGAAGACGAAGCGTTCCTCGTACGCTTTAACGCTGCTATGAAAGCGGATGAGTTTTACGCCATAGAGGCGATAAAGCACCCGTCTACGCTGAAACGGCCTGGATATACTGCATTTATGCGGATGGTCCCATCATATTTTATGCCATGCTCAGTAAAAAATCTTCGTTGCACTCTTGATGGCCTTGAGGTCCCCTGCTTACGCTGCCCTGCATCATCATGTTGCGTAGAGCTATCCAGCGTATTTTTCATGCTTCTACAAGACCCCCTTCAAAGTTTTCAAATTTCTTCAGAATTTGGAACGCTTTGAATGAAGCATGAACCGCTCCTCGTAATTCGAAATGTTTCTGAATTGAGCGTTGAAACGGTCGATGCTGACTTTATGGCGGATTTATTGGGGACCGGTGTGACCTCTCTCGCCAATAAAAGGCCGAGGAGTTTAACCTGTTCTCCCCGCATTTCTTTCGCCACACAAGGATGATCGCCGGAGTCCGTCGGGTCGATCTGAGGAAGAAGAAGACCATATTCTTCCAGCATGTAAGGAGCCGAAGAAGACGGCGTCTTCGAGCAAGTCTCATCTGCAACGATGGATCATGGAAGGACATCATAGCCTCCCTTGCTCGGGATAATCAGCAACTTTGTATGGCGGTTTCTTCGGGAGAGACGAAGAATCGTATTTCACCACGCTGCTTGCAAGTGGCACCTTCTCCCGTTACCTCCGGGGGTGAGAACAGCGACTGGCTCTGACCTCGGGTATTGAGTTGGGTTAAATACCTCAACTCAATCTGTCACGGTGCACGGAGCATGGGATCTGCCTAATTTAGGCACGCCCAGTTCGTACTCTCCCTCCATTCTCCATTCTAGTCGGTTGTGGAAACCGACCAACTGCTGGAGGAGAGATAAAGATTTGGCGTCCGTGCAAGAACCTGTCAGAACAGATTCCGGGTGCGATCTTCAGCCGACGATGGGGCAGTCTTTGGCAGACAGCATTTCCCTCATATGTAATCATAAAAATGAAGAAAAACCCTTGTAGATTGGATTTCCCTCATATGTAATCATGATTCTTTCTTTTTTAATAAAATCGTCTTTCTTCCGTGCATATGATCATCTTGCCATACGTTACTGTGAAGTCTGAATATGTGTAGCTTCGACACGTTTGATTCTTTACGTCGACTCTGTTTAGAAAAAATGCTAGGTCCTGTCCTGTCTTTTACGCATAACTTAGAGATGCGTAGAAAGCTGTTGTAGCATTCGAGTGTTCGAACCGTCCTGCTGTTTTAGGAGTGAGGAACCACGTAGAATTCTGAACTGCTGCTTCTGATGAACAGAATTTCTTTGTTCAGACATCATCTTTAAGAATGATTTCTCGAAAATCCCTTGGAACAGGGTCGAGAAATGGCTGTCAAACTGAGTTGCCATCTTGATAGATGAAATATTCAGATTGGGGTCTGGATGAACTTTGAATCGACCTATGAAGAAGAGTAGTTTTTCAATGTTTGAACTCTGTAAGCTTCGGGTACTTGGGATATCTTGAGGTCAAGAACGACTATCCTCTGTGTGAACTCTTTGTAATTGACCGTTTTTTAGGACCGTTCAGATGTACGCATGATCTGGCCGACGTATCCTTCAGATGTGCGGGAAGTCATGGAACGTGAAATCATTAGTCTGCAGCTTCTGAGCATAAACTAAACACCATCGAGCGTGAAATCATAGACTTGTAGTTCCTGAGCGTGAAGTCGTAGGTTTGTAGCCTCTCGAGCATAAAAGCTACTGAGCACAAAGGCATCTGGGCGTAAAACCCGACTTGTAGCCGTCGAACGTAAAGCCGTAGATTCGTAGCTGTCGAGCGTAGAAAGCTCCTTAGCGTAAAACTGTTGATTTGTAGCTTCTGAAAAGAAAATTTTTCCGAGCGTGAAGTCGCGGATCTGTTGCTTCTGAGCATAAACTAAGCGCCACCGAGCGTGAGATCATCGGTTTGTTATCTGCTGGCATGAAGTCATAGGATTGTGGTCTCTCGAGCATAAAAGCTACCGAGCACAAAGGCATCCGGGCGTAAAACCATAGACATATAGCTTGCGAGCGTAAAACCGTAGATCTGTTGCTGTCGAGCGTAGAAAGCTCCTTAGCGTAAGAACTGCTGATTTGTAGGTTCTGAAAAGAAAAAAATTTCGAGCGTGAAGTTGCGGATCTGTTGCTTCTGAGCGTAAACTAAGCGCCACCGAGCGTGAGATCATCGATTTGTTATCTGCTGGCATGAAGTCGTAGGATTGTGGCCTGTCGAGCATAAAAGCTACCGAGCACAAAGGCATCCGGACGTAAAACCATAGACTTATAGCTTGCGAGCGTAAAACCGTAGATCTGTTGCTGTCGAGCGTAGAAAGCTCCTTAGCGTAAGAACTGCTGACCTGTTTTGCGCGAAAAACTTTTCGAATTCGCTGACTGTCCGTCTTTTCTGAATAATAGGCTGACGTAGGACCCAATCATAACCGAATATTTAATTAGGAGATTTGGTTCGGGGTCCGAGGAGTCCATCCGAACTCTATATATATCCCAAGTTTTCTGAGAGAAAACTTTTCATCCGTCTTCTGCGAAAGAAAGCCTCCGACTGTTCGAGCTCTTCTCCGAGTCTTCTCTGAGTCTTCAAAGTTTCCAGTAATGGCCTCTAAGCAATCCTCCTCCTCTAATGGGAAAGAAGATTGATTCCTCTTCTCGTTCTTCTGCCCAAGCAGGGGTGCCTCCGGTTGGACAGGGTGAACCCCATTCTGAGCCGAGCATCCCGCCGACGAGCAGTGCACCCGGGCTGATAGGTAGAGCTTTTGGGACGAATGAGAACGACTGAAAAATCCTTCACACACATTGAACATGACTGCGCTAGGTCATCTTCTGTGCTGATAGCCTCTTTGAGTAAGATGATGCACAGAGACATTTTATCTTTTTACGCCCACATTCCTAATGTGTCAGCATAAAAAACTCCATTTTTTCGCAGTTGAGCGTAAAAGCTTTGACCGCCAAAAACTTGGTGTATACCATTAAAATTTGAGTTTTATACTTGTGGATGGAAATCCTGGCGTAATAACTCAATTTAATCAATCTGGCGTAAAGCACGGACCGTATACTACCAACCTTGAATTTTACATTTTTTAAGAAAATGGATTCCAGCGTAAAGGCTCAAGTTTCACAGTCTCGGCGTAGAGCACGGACTGTTATTTTTCCTTTTTGTGGATGCTGCAAGTCCCAAAATGTCTAGTTAGGAACTGACGTGTTTCTTCTGGTACTTTTGCAGTTAACTTGCATGAGTCTCCACTGGCTGAAGTGATGGGCTCTGCCGCCGGGATGCTGCACTCCAACTATTTGGAGGATCTGTCACACGTGATATTTCCTATCTCCGGGACCCAGTACCCTGAAGGAAGGGCAATTCTGATATCGGCTCAGGGCGAGCGAATGCTGCTGAGCATGATTAATGGAGAGCCTTTGACGTATGTAGACGGGGACCAGTATATAAAGCCGGCCTTTCTTTTTGGGGACATGATTGATAAGCAGTCCCAGACGAAGCCAAAGAAAGAACTCTGGGTTTTTCCTGCCGGGAAGTTGATCTTGAGTCTGCCCAAGATGCCGAGAGATTATCCTATCTCGGCATTCTCCCATGCTACTCATCCCAGGAGGATGTTGTGGACGCTGACTCCCGATCTTCACGGTAGGCCGGGAAAGATCTTCTACCAGAAAGGATCTGGCCTGTTTGTCAACCGCCCTTCCGGTCATATAACGTTGTTCATGGGATTGTACCCGGGCAGTATCCCTAGTGAAGACAGCTTGGTGCTCCAGCCGGTGCAATTGCCGACCTTTTACAATGATTTCATGGGGCACGGAGGAGTATACCCCAAGGCGAATCCTTGATGCAATGGGTGGATGACCCCAACAAATCTTCGATGGGCTCGCTTAGTTGATTGGGCCCTGGAGCATTTTCGGATCGAGTTGGAGAACATCGGTCTGTTGGCAGCTGTGAGTGCTACCAGCGTTGGGTTGCCTCCTAACCCTAACCTATTTTTGGCACTGATGGAGCGATATATTCCGCTCACTGGAACTTTCGCCACTCCGCTGGAGGAGTTGGGATTGGCCCTTCACGAGATGGCAGAGATCTCGAGACTGCCGATGGGGGATACTCCGTACGAAGAGTATGTTCCCATAAATCGGGAGTTGGGGGATTCAGACCCTTGGGTAGTGGAAGTGTATCAGGAGCTGATGTGCCACTATCTCGTTTGCACCACTTTTTATGATGAGCCCTCAGATTTGGCTCACATCAGCAAATGTACGTCCTACCTCTTTTTTCACCGATCTAGGGCTGCTCAGCCGGAGAAATTCTTGGAAGTCAAGGATGAGCCTGTGAATCCTCTTAGCGTGCTGACTGCTCAGGAAGTCGACGATCTCCTGGAAGAAGCTAGGGCTCCAGATCAGATCCTCGTCGAAGGGATAGGAAGATATCCTACAGGTACTAAGGCCTACAGCTATCTGAGGCATTGCCGCAGGGCTCTATCCAAGGAAGCTCAACTGGCTGGCTTTCTCTCTATATGGATGCGCCGACTGCTAGTACCCGGCATCGCATCTGCGGATCGTATTCACCGCAATATCTTGTGGCCTGCAGTGTGTCTGGTGTTTGGGGTAAGACTGGGCTTGCACCCTGCCATGGTGTGCCGCATACAAGCTGGCCTGAGGGCGATGACTGAGGCGCTGCTCGCTGATGAAGCTCGGCGTGAAAGCTTTCCCCGGGTGGAATTACCATACCTGTATTTGATGGGATGGTTAATTCTCCATAACCCCCGGGTGATGTCTCCCGGTTCCGACAGTAGCTTGAGGGGAGTTTCTTGCTGAATTACAAGAAATCCTCTTGGAATGTGCTCACAGTTTTACACTGTCGGCGGGTGTTGCATTACGGTCACAGCTGGAAGCTCCTTTGTAGTATCCCCTCTGTTCATTGCAACCAATCGGGGATTAGGCTTGAGGACTCAGGTAGAGATAGGACCACTCTTTCTCCTGAAGCCTTCAATTGGTTGGTCTGCATTAGACCTTCCCACCTGCTGTACAGAAGTAAAGATTAGTGCTTCTTCGAACCCTACCTGCCTAGTCGGTTTGCCAGGCAATTTGGGTATGATCAGTTGCATATGGGCAACGCCGTCACCAGATTCAGGTCCAGAGGTGGACTCATCGATGGAGCGAGGGGATGGCGATATTTTATCATGGGCTACACCGGGACAATTTTTATTGTGCCCTTCGTCACACCTTCCACGGAGCTGCGCATCCTGCATTCGTATGCCCAGTTCTATGTGACAACGAACACCTCCCATCGTGATTTTGATATGGGTGAAAGTTTTAGGGTGCCCTCTTCTAAACCTGGGGAAAGGGTTGAAGTCCCCTGGATTTCTTCTGACGAGGGTGACGAGTCTACTACTCCGGATGAGCCTCTCGTATCGGTACCGAGGGGTAAAATACCTCCGCCTGCAGGGGCATTGGTAGTCTCTGGGAAACGAAGGGCTTCCGCTCTGAAGGAGGCTTTCCCTCGTAAGAGGACGAAGAGGATGGTTGCTCGTCCTCTCCAGATTCCTGGCATTAAGGCTCCTGGAAGTGAGCCTGCTTCTCCCTATATCGGGAATGATTCTTTAATTGGGGGTTCCTCGCCTTTTAGAGAGGAACCTTCTGCAATTTTGGTCGGTGGCGCCGGAGAATCTCAGCTGGAGGCTGCTACCGCTGCTACTGCTTCAGGTACTGGAACAAAGTCGCCTTCGAGGATGGTTATAAGACTCCATATACCTTTGTCCGGATCAGCATTAGGAGAGGCCCCTGCCGTGCCCGTCAGCGCTTCTAGCGAGATTCCAATTGATGAGCCTCAAGTGGATCTTGGCGAAGACCTGGAAGAGTATTTGCCAGTGTCGGTTAGCAGGCCTTTGTCTCCAGGTATGACAGCTTGCCTAGCATCACTGTCGTCTTTTCGTGCCTCTTCTTTTAGGAACATTAACATCATGTTTGACATTAACTTCCTCTTGTCCTCTTCTCAGGGGACGACCTCTTCGGGGAGGGCAATGCATATGCGTCCTTCGGCTCCGTGTCAGGTCCTGGCGTTGATACGGAGGTGCCTGGTTTTGAAGGGGAAGCATCTTCGGGTGCAGGCTCACCTGCCGACGAGGCTTCGATACCTCAAGAGGACGACCCTGTCGTTACGACAATGCCTCCTTTGAGTATGCTGGTTACTTCGTCTAGTGTTGGCGCTTTCTCTTTTGTCGCACCCCCTGTCAAGACGAGGACTGTGGCCACGTCGATTCCGGTCGCCTTTGGAGCACGGTTTGACAACATTGCAGCCACTCCCAGCGTGCATTCGGGCCTAGCTGCGCTGATCGAGCAGTATACCAGTATCTTCTACAATACTTTGAAAGCGCTAATATCAATGGTGTTGGAGAAAAATCTGAACTTTAAGCGCCTGAAGAGGTCCTCTCGGTTTTCGATAGAGGCGATCAAGGACCTTGGCGATACTGGCTTAGCTGACGCCGTGGCTGAGGTAGTTAATGGTTTGGAGCAACCCATTAACGAATACTCGCAGCTATCCCAAGGCGGTGTTAACGATTTGGTCCAGGATGAATACGACTCGCTGACTGCAAGGCTGAGAGAGTTGAAAGCTCTGAGCAGGTCCCTCGAGATGCGGCAGCAGGAGATGAGCGACGAGCACACCCTCTTAGAGTGTGTTGTTCCCCAGTTGGCCAAGAGTAAAGCTGAACATGAGAAAAATGAAGCGAGGGTCCGTAAGTTGGAGGCTGAGCTCGCTTTAGTGAAGGAGTGGTCTCGTGCTTTAGCCGCCGGAGTGCATGTGTTACAGAACCAGATGGAAGAAGCTCAACAGAACTTGGCACATGCGAGTGCCATGCACGCCGATCTTACACATTCTCTGTCTGATTTATCCAGCTTGAATGATGAGGAGACGAGATAGGAGCGAGCTCGAGCTGCCATTTTGGACTCCAGGAATGAGAAGATGGCCAGACTGGCACAGCAGATTCGTGATTTGACCGCTCCTCCTTTATGATGTACTTTTGCTTTTGCTTTTTACTGTACTTTCGCTCTTTTTTTTGGGGAATAATAAAGAGGCTTTTCATCTGACTTTGTGGACCCATCATTTTGGAATGTAAATGACGGATTTGGGTGAGAGTGATATCAGAGGTAGTATGGACGTGATAGTCTCTCGGTAAACTTTAGCAGGGCGCATCTATTCAGGGGTCATATTGACATGATAGAGTACGACCCAACTAGTTTCGTTTTAGAAGTAGTTTTGTCAGAATAAGATTTTTGCCTTTATTCCACTTGAGCAGAGGAGGTTAAGCATAGTACCTTTTCAGGAATTTGCCATTGATAGGAGCCATTAGTAGGTCTCCATTAGGCTGGGCTAACCTGTAAGCGCCGTTTGAGAACGTTATCTCGATTACGTAGGAGCCTTCCCATTTGGGCTGAAATTTGCCCTTGCTTCTGTGAGTGAGAATCATTGGCCTTCTTACAGCTAAGACTAGCTCGCCAACTTTGAACACTCTTTTCTTTACTTTTTGATTAAAAGCTCTGGAAATGCGCGCTTGATAGAACGCGATGCTCTGTTGAGCTTGAAGGCGTTTCTCGTCTAATCCTTCTAGCTCTTGAAGCCTTAAAAGGTTATTCTTTTCTCGAGTTAACTTATTGGCGACTGCTATCCTGAGTGACAGGATTTGGATTTCGATGGGAAGAACTGCTTCGCTCCTGTAGACCAGTGAGAACGGGGTGCAACCTGTCAGTGCTCGGACCGTTGTGCGGTATGCCCAGAGACATTCTCCCAGCTTCTCGTTCCAATCTATTTTGTTTGAAGAGACGAACTTCTTCAAGAGTTTGATAATGGTTTTGTTGAAGGCTTCTGCCAAACCATTAGCAGCTGGATAATACGCCGTAGAGGCGATATTTTGTATCCAATTTTTATCCCAAAATTGATGAAACGCTTGGCTGATGGACTGAGGCCCATTGTCATGGATTATCCTTCGGGGAATCCTAAAGCGATAAATAACGTGATGCTTGATAAAGTTAATCACATTGGATGTTTTTACCTCAGCGAGAGGGATCGTCTCTGCCCATTTGGAGAAGTAATCCGTGATGGCCAGTATGAACTGGTAACCTCTGAAAGAAGACGGGTGAATAGGACTAATGATGTCCATACCCCATGCTTCGAAAGGCCTGGATGCAACCGTAGAATGTAGATATTCAGACGGCTGGTGTATGAAGTCTGTATGGACCTAACAGGCCTTGCATCGTTTGGCATACTTGATTACGTTTGCGATCATAGTGGGCCAGTAATAGCCCATTCTCCTAATACGATCTTGTAGCTTAGGACTGGGTTAATACATCCCGCATACGCCGTCGTGAGCTTCGCGGATGATCTGTTGTGCTTCGTCATTAGAGAGACATTTCAATAGCAGTCCGTCGTAGGTCCGGCGATATAGGCATTGTGAAGATGCATCGAAGTAGAAGCGTAATGATCGTCTTTTGACGGATGCTGCTTCTTTAGGGTCCTCCGGCAAGATTTTGTATGCCACAAAATCTATAAAGGGCCTTCTCCAATCTCTCGTAGGAGGATCGGTGTTCACAGCGTAACTGCGTTCGATGTGAGCGTTGTTCTTCACGCAAAATAGATCTCTGTTAAGAAGGATTACCGAATTCTGCCTTCTTATAGGAGTAGCTAAATCTGCAGCTAGACTGGCTAGGGCATCGGCTTCCAGATTCTGAGATCGAGGTACGTGCTCTAGGAAGAATTCCTTGAATGTCACGGCTATCTCGACCGTTGCTTGGTGATAGGGGATGAGGTCTGGATTCCGGACTTCATATATTCCCCTGAATTGATTGACGATAAGCAGAGAATCACCAAAAGCTTCCAGGGATTCGACCCCCAGCTCTTTAGGGACTTGGAACCCGATTAGTAGAGCGTTGTACTCTGTCACATTGTTGGAACAGGGCTCGTTAAGAGAGTATGCTCGATAGATGACGAGTTTATCGGGAGTAACCAGGACAATTGCTACCCCTGAAACCACGTTTCCTTTGGGACCAGTCCTGGAGGCGCCGTCGAAGAACAGTTGCCATGCGTTACTTTCCATCGCGGAACTACATTCTGCAACTTCGTCGGGAATATCCTTGTATAATTTGGAGGCCTCCGGGATCGGATGAGCAGCTAGGAAGTCAGCCAATGCTTGGCCTTTGATGGACTTCTGAGGGACGTACACCATGTCATATGGTATCAATAACATCGCCCAAGTTGCGAGTCGGGAGTTAAGAACACTTGGTTTATTCATCAGTACCCGAAGAGGATTGATCTTGGAGATGATGTGAATAGTCTGGCCGGTGACATAGTACCGCATCTTCTGGATAGCGAACATCAGAGCCAAACATTCTTTTTCTACCGGATTGTACCGGTGCTCAGCTCCGATCATCATTCTACTTAGATAGTAGATAGCCTGTTCATGTCCCGCATCATTCTTCTGCGCGAGAAGAGCTCCCAGAGAATGGTCCATCGCTCGAACGTACAGGAAGAATGGTCTTCCTACGACGGGAGGCACCAGAACTGGCGGACTGGTGAGGTAGCACTTGATATCCCCGAACGCTTGCTGACAGGCTTCGTCCCATATGAAGGATACAACTTTCTTCATGAGGCGAGAAAAAGGTTGGCATCTTCCAGAGAGGTTGGATATGAATCTCCGGATATAGGCCAGACGACCTTGAAACCCCCTGAGTTCCCTCAGATTATGGGGTGGTCGCATTTCCAAGATGGCCTTGACTTTATCAGGGTCCACTTGAATGTCTTTGGCGGTAATGACGAATCCCATAAATTTGCCACTAGATACACCCAGAAAGGACTTTGTAGGATTCATTTTGAGTTGATGTTGGCACATCAGCTCAAATACCGTCTTTAAGTCTTGGATGTGATTGACACTGAGGCAGCTTTTGACAGCTATATCGTCTACGTAACATTCCACTGTTTTGCATAAATACTTATGGAATATGTTACTCATAGCCCGTTGGTAAGTAGCTCCGACGTTCTTCAACCCGAAGGGCATGACCGTATAGCAATATACCCCCAGTGGTGTCCGGAAGGCTGTATGCTTCTCGTCTTCAGGATGCATCTTGATTTGATTGTATCCTGAGAATCTGTCCATGAAAGACATACGTTCGAAACTGCAGGTATTGTCGATCATGACGTCTGTGATGGGAAGAGGAAACTCGTCCTTGGGGCAGGCTGCGTTCAGATCTCGGTAATCGATGCAGACTCGCACTTTCCTATTCTTTTTCATGACCGGGACAACATTGGCGACCCAGTCGGGATGTTGTTCCTCCCGGATGAAACCGCAGGCTATCAACTTTTTGACTTCAGCTTCAATGGCGTCCATCATATCCGGGCGGTTCCGGCGTTCGTGTTGCTTTACAGGCTTTGAATCGGGCAATATGTTGAGTTTATGAGTAGCCACCTTTGGATCAAGTCCTGGCATATCCTCATAATTCCATGCAAAGACGTCGATGTATTCTCTTATCAGTTGAATGACTTCTTCCCTTTCAGTTGGGAAAAGATTGTTACTGATAAATATCGGCTTTGGTGAAAGTTTATCCCCAACATCAATCTGGATAACTTTATCTTTGGTGGGAGGTTCTCTCTGCTCGAAGCGAAATTCCCTCTGTGTATCCATTTGCTGAGCCCAAGCGTCATTCTCGAATAGTTCAGATTCTTGTTCGTCTGATTCAAAGGGATCCGTCACTACCATATTTACTGGTAATGTTTGCTCGAGAGCACGAGATGAGTCGGAGGGCGACGAGCCGTCTTGAAAAGGAGAAAAGGTGTCCTCATCTGACTTGGAAGTCGTAAGGGAGGTGGCATACCCTAACCCGAAATGAGTTTGTTGATAGTGGGGATCGTCGTGCGGCGGTATTCGTTTGCCTTTCCCATAGTTAAGACCTGGCTTCAGTTTTAAGTCATAACCCATATTTTGTATGATCTTTAAGGCTTGCGGGCTGTACCTGTGAACTTGTACTTCACCAGCATCGTCATTGAAGGAATCTTCTCGTATAGTCGATTCGTTGTGCATTCGGCCAAAGACTATTGAATGCTGACTGCTACGGACAGGCGGAATAATAAAGATAGAGTCCTCATGTGGTCCATATGTCGTGACAACATTGGATGATGATGCTACTTCCCATATGTATGGATGATAGGAATCTATAGCTTCCAAGAATTTTTGTGCTATAGGTTCTATATCGTCATGGGGAGAGGATTCCTGATTTGGAATCTGAGCGTCGATATACTGGAAAAGAGGATGTTTATTATCATCTGGAACTCCGTTCCTGGTTGTATTTACATCAGTCGGCTGCTTGTTGCGCCGAAGGTTGACGACCAAGGGTGGAGGCTTCTGGTTCAAAGTGATCACTAGAGGATCACCCCCTTTTCTTGACCCGATTTTGTTCAGGTGGATAGCCATAGGCTCCATGGCTTTTGGACGAGTAGTTCGCCCTTTCACTCTGATTGATAGTGGTTGTTCGGCAGAGGGTCCTTCAGGCTCCCGGTGGGATTCCTTCTCTGCTTGGGCTGACACCTCTTCCGCGTAGTCTTGAGAGTACAACACGGCATCGGAATAGTAGGATTCTATTCCTTTGAATGGGTTTAGGTCAACAACCTCTGTTTGTACTGTTCCTTGGGGGTCTACATATTTAAGGCATTGATGTAGAGTTGAAGGAACGATGTTGTGGTCGTGGATCCACGGTCTACCTAGCAAAATATTGTAGGATACCTCTGAATCGATGACATAGCATGTAGCCACCGATCTGAGGTTGCCAATCTGGATCCTCAGGCGAATTTTTACCAATGGCTTACTTCTTCCAGTATTGAAACCCACGATTGTAGTGGTGGTGTAGGCCAATTCGCTGGTAGGAATCCTCAGCGGTCTGAGCAGACTATGAGAAATGATGCTAATTGATGATCCCGAATCTATGTGGATCCGGTCGACCTCCATGGAACCAACATATCAGGTGTAATAGAGGGGTCTGTCATGCTTGTTATGTTTTAACAGCATGTCATCTTGTGTGAAAGTGATATTCGGGACCACCTCCATCACACTGTGGCATTAAGGACACGCCACTGGCTCCTCGTCAGGGGACTTGAGCTGGGTCAAGTATGCTTTCGCCTGTATTAGTGCTTCACTCAGGGCTAGACGAGTGTCTTGGGAGAGCCTGAGTAGCTCAAAGATGGACAACCTGGCTGGTGTATTGGCCAGTTGGGCCCGGATGTCGAAGTTGTATGGCTTCTCTAAACCTTTGTTTTGAATATTTTTCACAGGTTTATCGAAGCGTACTTCTTTTTGCTTTTTCTTGTCCGCCGAGGTCGATTTTGCAGGATCGGCCTGTGGTATGGCGGGCTCTGTAGCTGAAGCGTCTGCCGGTGCATCTTCCGGACTCGCTCCGTAGTCCTTGAGGTAAGCTTTCCCTGAATGGGTTGCAGCCAAAGCCTCATCTTCGTCTGGTGGCGAAGAAGTTGCAACCATATGGCATGGTTTGCATTTGGAGTTCTTCCTAGACTTAGCCTTAACAGCATTAGTCTCTTCCTCGAGCTCCGATACTAAATCCGGATGAACCCACATGATCTTGCCCCGCCGGGTGGTTAAGGGTACCAGGTCATGATTTTGACCCCTAGCCGGAGGAAGATTGACGATGTTCATCGTTGTCCGGAAAATAGGTGTCACACCGTCCGGGACTTCCTGGGGAGGCAGATTGCCAAATTGCAGGGAGATCATATTGGCCGTGACCGTTTTCTCGGTATTATGCAGAGTGATGGCCTTAGCATTGATCAGCCCCTGGATCTTCTTTTTCAGTATGTAACACGCCTTGGTCGGGTGGTGTACGTATCTGTGGAAGATATTGTACTTGGGGTTGTTGGCACTGCCGGCTTCACTGGGCCGCTTCTCCTCCGGAAGGGTGATCTTGCCACTCTTGACGAGACACTCGAATATACTCGGAATATCGTCGTCGTCGAAAGAGTACACTTCGGCGGGCCTGGAAGTCCCAGGTTTCGTCTGCGTGGTTGCCGCAGTCTTTTATCTGGACGTATTGATTGCCAGAGCTTCTTTTCTTTTGGAACTGCGAGGATGGTCGCCGTTGGGGGATGATCTTTTGCCTCTGTCGGAGGTAGAGATCATAATGCCATTGTCGCGTGCCTTGCGACTGTTGTCATCGACGGCCACTGCTGAGATGATGAACGAGGGCCAGTCGTGGAACTAATATGGTCATGTTAATACCGAGACCACGGGAAGGAGGTTCTTCCTGCAAATGCCCACCAACACAGAGCCTGGAACTCCTGGAGGTATCTGTAGCATGGCCTGACGAAAATGTTCGATGAAGGTACGAACGTCCTCTTTTTCCCTCTGCTTGACTTCGATGAGAGAGGACATAGACATGTCCATTCCTCCCTCGTAGAATCGTGTGAAGAATAAAGTCTTGAAGTCTTCGAAGGAAGTAATGCAGTTATCCACCAGGCTGCGGTACCACTGGTAAGCCACTCCTGAGAGACAGCCTTTGAACACCCGGATGAGGAGGGCGTCATTCCCTTGTAGCAACACCGTCATCATGCTAAAATAGTTCATGTACTGACTTTGCGATGTTTTCCCCTCGAACAGAGCCATAGTCTGAGGTTTGTATCTCGGAGAAAAAGGGACCTCTTTCCAGATAGCCGGGTAAGGTTGGTTGATTCCCAATTTCTTGAGCTGATCTTTGTGCTTCAAGGCATCGAATTGGGCTTTCAACTCCCGTACTGCTAGCATCAGATTTTCAGCCGGTAGCGAGACCATGGATTGGTGCGGAGTCGGTTGTATCGTGACTCCCGCAGGAGGTAATGCATTCTCTGAGTGAGGAAGTGGAGGACCAGCTGACTCTTAATCTAGAGCAGGTTCTTGGACCGTGTTGTATGGTGGCAAGTCCACCCCCACACGTATCTGTGCTGGCGGGACTGATGTTTGAGCCATAGAAGCCGTCTGTTGAGTTAGCATCATCTGGTGCATGTTCTCCATCATGGATTGCATTTGTTTCAGAGACGTCTCCAATGTAGTGATGCGCTGCTCCTCGCTTCCTGACGGTGAAGCTTCCTCATGTTCATCTCCAATGGCGTATACTCCCATTTCCTTGAGCATCGTCGAAGGATGCGTATAGGTCGCTGCAGAAGTCGACTCTATACTCTCAGTATTTGATTCGGGAGAATGGCGACCCCCAGCATCGGAATCAGAGGTGTACGAAGTCAGTTGTTGTGACCTTGAACGAGTGTTCTGAAATACCCCATCTTCAGTGTCTCTGAGGAGCATGTTGGATCTCCTTCGGCTCGGAGTTCTAGAGGACGGACGTCTTGAGCCTGAGCTTCCTCCAGGTATATGCGAAGCCATGTTCACAGATGCATGCGTGGGCTCTTCTTCTAGGAAAGATGGAGAGTAGCTCAGTCGGTCGAAAACTGGCCGTTTTACTTTAGAACAGCAGCAATTAATTACAATCCTGTGACCATCACAACAGTGCTCGCTAGGAGGCGTAATAGCCATGCCGAAAGATTCTCTCTTCTTGCGTTTCTGGATTAGATATTTGCGCAGGTAAGAAGAATTTGCAGAAGAAGACGAAAAAGACTGCTCGTTCATTCGGTTCGCCGTGGTAGGTATACGGACGATGGGGACCATAATCTTCCTTGTGCCACCCGTATACAAAAGACTGGCTATCTGGGTGGCGGATAATCTCCGAGGAGCGTGTCTTTCCGTCAATCGAGCCTTCTGTACGCTTAGGGACTTCACCTGGCATAATTTAGAGCTTCGCTCTGGTTGGCGTAAGGCTGAGGATGTCCTCAGGCGGCCATCAGCTTCTCGCATAATTTGGAGGGCGGGTAGATTGTTCCCTTGCTGGCGTGAATGCCGAGAAGTTAAGTAGCTCGCCGCTTGCTTTCCCTTGCGGAGATCACAGGGGTCATCTCGTTCCCCGTAGAGGTCAGATGTTGTCTTACGCACGGAGCGTGCTTTGTACTTCCGATTTGGCGCTAAGGCATTATCAGAAGTTTTGTCTATTCCGCCACGAATGGGAGACTGGTTTCTACGCGTAGAGCGCAGTGGACACCTTCGGGTTAGCGCTGAGGCTTTGCCCGAAGTTTTGTCTGTACCGCGCATAGCGAGAGACTGGTTTCTACGCATAGAGCGCAGTAGATACCTCTGGGTTAGCGCTGAGGCTTTGCCCAAAGTTTTGTCTGTACCGCGCATAGCGGGAGACTGGTTTCTACGCGTAGAGCGCAGTGGATACTTCTGGGTTAGCGCTGAGGCTTTGCCCGAAGTTTTGTCTGTACCGCGCGTAGCGGAAGACTGATTTTTACGTGCAGGACACGGAGGGAGCAATGCTACAACCTCATTGGTCGGAGAGATCGGAGAGTCCACAGGAATGGTAGAGGATGTCTTGGGCATCCAGACCTTGCGCAGCTTCCTGTTGTTTTGAACAGAGAAAGAGTGAGAGCTACCCCCCGTCTGAAGCATGTCTTCGTAGGCAGACTGGTCGAACTGGACAACCAGTGTCTTCTTCACGGATCCCACGGATACCGCATCGTATTGAGAAATCGCTTCCTCATCAGAAAAGAAAGATGTCCCCAGCAGAGGCGCCATCTTGTTTGTGGTATTAAACGAAAGAACAAAATGTATATAATACGAGGTTTGCACGAAACCCGCCTTCTTTGGTTTACAAACAAACTTGTACAATTTGATCCTATACGAGGATGCGGGAGTACAATTTATTTAATCTGGGTAGATGATTGCTATAGTTGTCTGATCTGTAGTCGATTACTTTAGCCCTTGGACTACACGATGGTGGAGAAGTGCCGTGGAAGATGGAAAGCAGCTTCGTAGGTGGCGAAAGAGGATGGATGCACGATGCCAATGTCGTCGATCGCTACTCTTCGCCTGAGCTCTGGATGCTTCTCTCTCTCTCTCTCTCTCTCAAAGACTCTCCGATCTCTCCTCAATCTCCAATGTTTCGACCCGTGGTTCGATCTCTTTGGAGGTTCGACCTTGTTCAATTTTTAAAGTCTCGACCTTGTTCGATTTTTTTGACCTATTCCTCTGTTGATAGAGGTCTCTATTTATAGAGTTTTGGTGACAGTGACCACTCAATCGGTGTAGAAATTGAGTAGTGGAAAGTACAGCACCCTTTTACACAACGGTTAAAATAACCAAATCCTGCGTATAGATGATCTTTTGAATAAGCGTGTGACGCGGGTCCAACTAAGGGACAAAATGCGTATAATCGCTACGAAGATCACGGCGTAGAAGCCACGTTGGTAGGTATCCATCGTGTAGAAGAGGTTGGCATAGAAGCCAAATGTCTGTCACCATGGCGTAGAAGCCAAGTAGGCATAGAAGCCGAGTAGGCGTAGAAGCCTAATGGCATAGAAGCCGAATAAGCACAGAAGACCGAATGAGCATAGAAGCCGAACGAGCATAGAAGCTGATGAGGCGTAGAAGCCGAGCGGGCACAGAAGCTGAATGGGCATAGAAGCCCCGCGTAATGTGCCAGAGTGGTCGTAGAGGCCGAGCAGTCACAAAAGCTGAATGTAGAAGCCGAGGTGATGTGGACGTTTTTAGCCAAAATCATGGCTCTTGGAGATATAATCAAATCTCTCGCATTAAATGCCGAGATCCGCCATCATCATTAATTGCAGAGACGTGTTCCGAAGGCCTGCCACCGTTCTGAGCATTAGTGCAGAGACGTGCCTCGAGCCCTGTTCAAAGGACAGCTTTTGATGTGGCAGTCTGTTTGTCTTCCGCGGAGCATAAATAGTTCACGTTTGCCTGTGTAAAACAAGGCAGCGTATCCCCTTGTACGCGTAAAAGCAGTCTCCGCTGAGGGGATGTCAGTAAACGATGGTTCGGTGATATTTAATCAAATCCTCTGCATTAAATGCAGAGATCCGCCATCATACTGTGGGGCGCGTCCCGAGTGGTCTGCCATCTTTCCAGCCATCGTCTGGGTAGCCGTGCAGCACTTTTTGTCAGGAGTCAGATGTCAGGTTCACTGCGTGACTTGACAGGTTCATTTCGAGGAAGAAGAAGCGTTCCTCGTACGCTTTAACGCTGCTATGAAAGCGGATGAGTTTTACGCCATGGAGGCGATGAAGCACCCCGTCTACGCTGAAGCGGCCTGGACATACTGCATTTACGCGGATGGTCCCATCATATTTTATGCCGTGCTCAGTGGAAAAGCTCTGTTGCACTCTTGATGGCCTTGAGGTCCCCTGCTTACGCTGCCCTGCATCACCATGTTGCGTAGAGCTATCCAGCATATTTTTCATGCTTCTACAACCATGTCGGAGACCTCTGTTGCTGCCAAAGAAGCCGTAAGGTTGGCCATTTATTAGTATCGAGTACGTCGGAGTGCTGATGCATTCCTCGACTCGGTCCACCCACCAATTGTCAAAGTCCATCCCCCGCATCACTGCGCAGACAAATCTTCTATTCACCGTATCATATGTCTTTCTGAGGTCAAGCTTGATACATCACTTTCCTCCTCCTGGTTGGTTGAAGTCTCTAACCAGCTCGTGAGCTAATAAGCAGTTTTCTGCTATGGAACGACCTTTAATGAAGGCAGATTGATTCATCGAAATAAGGCCCTTCATAATATCCTGCATTCGAGAATACATAAGATGAGTTATAATTTTACAAATAAAATTACAACAGGCAATCGAAAAAAATCTCGCAGATCTGCCCCTCCTTCCTTCTTCGGAATCATAGTCAGAAAGGTGTGATTCATTTCCTTGAGGAGTCTTCCTTTGTCGAAGAGATCTTGAATCACCCGATGTACATAGCCCTTGAGTTGACCCAGATGAGTTACGAAAGATTTCGCCATCCCAGATGGCAAAAATATGAAAAAAATTATTTTTCAACAATTTTGCCAACTCAGTTGGCGAAAATATGACTATCATTTTTTTTCTTTGGTTTTTTGTGTTATTTTTTTTTTGTTTTTTAAATAAAATTTTAAAATAAATTAAAAAAATAAAATTTAACATTCAAAATAAAATATGCAGCATTGAACATCCAAAAATTTAAAATGTTCTGCCATAAGAAAATTACATCTTCCGTCGAGCAGACTTCCAACAACCATAATTATTTATTCGAAAATTATTTTTCCGAAGAGCAGACTTCCAACAAACAATAATTCGATTTGTATGTTTTTGACAAGAGTAACACAATTCATGTAAAAAGATTTTTTATCCGAAGCAAGACGCACAAGTTACAGGCAAAAGTATAAAATTTAAAACTTTAAAGTATCATAACTTTTGACTGAGAGATCGAAACGAGGTCCATCTTGTGCCAAAATGACTGTAACAAAAAGTACTATGGGATAAACCAATTTACCATTTAACGGACTTCGAAAAATTTTAGAATCGCAAAAAACTGATGTTTCGATCTCTAAATTTTACTTTGGGTAATTTTATTTTCGAATTTTTTTCGGTATTTTGATGTTAACGAATAAAAATTGGTATCTCCGGACCCTTAAACGTTATCGTATAATATATCAGTGTGAAGATGATTAAAATGGGACAAAAATATTTTTTTAACGATAAAATGATCTGTAAACCCCCTCATCTAAAAATATGAATTTAATCAATTACCTTACTGAGTAGAACCCCAACCCAAACCCAAAATTTAGGTATCAGTCTACCTCAAACCTGAATGCCACGACACTGGTGTACCACTCATAATATAGCTTCTAATGTTTAAATATACGATGAATTATCTAGTTAAACTGTTAGTTAAATTTTTAATTAAGGCTAGGTTCACCTCAAGCAACACTTATTCAGCCCACCAATACTCATTCCCATTGGACCAGCCCATCTCAATGAGACCAGACAAGCCCAAGCCAAGATCAGCCCACAAACTTCTCCATATGTATATAAATATGAAGTTCCTTCCTTGAAACCCTAGAGAAAACCATTACCACCCTCTACAAACCCTAGCCGACCCCTCCCCTACTTTCGGCCAGACCACAACTAGCCGCCACCCCGCCACCTGCTCACCCTCGACGTCGGACTCCAACCCACCACCATCAGCCATTACCCGACCACCCACCATCAGCCATTACCCGACCGCCTGCCCTCAGCCATTACCCCGACCGACTGCTGCCGCCATACACCACCCCCGCTCCGCCTGACGCCGACAGACCCGTCAACCAACCCGCCAGACAGGCCGCTGCCGCCGCCCAGCGCTGCGCTGCTGCTGCGATCGCTCGCAGTTGCTGCTGCGAGCCGCTGCCGCCGCTGCCTTGCTCGCCGGCTGCTGACCGGAGCACCGCCACCCACCGGAAGACGACTACGCTGAAGAACCTCGCCCAGCCGCTAGGTAACGCCTATACTCCTTCCCTCTAGTATCATATTCATATGTGAGTATTGTGTCATCGAAATTGAGAGTTGGATTCTTGGACACAACATTATTAACCCTAATCTTTATATAAAATGGCATGATAATTAACCAGGGTTAGAACTCATCTAACAACCATCGAATAACTTAATTTAGACCTGTCATCTAGGTCCAGTATCTCATTCGGACACTGGATATAAACCAAGTATGGTTGAATATGAAACCAAGGACATGTTTCCGTGCAGAGCAGAAATAGTTGTCAACCATAAACCGATAATTATTGTCACGAGGAAAACGTTGACCAAAGACAGAACATGGGTACACCCTAGCTACGTGCACCTGTGATGCTGTAATCGGTCAGCAGTAAACCTGTAACAATACCTAGGAGCAACGCCATAATTACTTATGTATGTTAGTGTCTGATATTAGATTGTTATATTATATTTTTGTGTTTAGGACTTTTGGATCAGCCAGGAGACATCGCAGGAACCAGCTTTTGGCATTCACAGCTTCCGGATACAGGCAAGATACCTTGCTATATTTACTGTCTAATTTAAATATGCATATGTTGTATTGTATTCTTGTTGTTTGTACAACTGTGCGCGTCCGAGTTG
Source organism: Iris macrosiphon (assembly GCA_036927795.1). Lineage (NCBI taxonomy): Eukaryota > Viridiplantae > Streptophyta > Magnoliopsida > Asparagales > Iridaceae > Iris > Iris macrosiphon. Next base: position 162,352,935 of record JAYESA010000004.1, read on the forward strand.
TCTCGGTTGCATTCGACGGTTATGTCGATGATTAGTATAGATGGACTTAGATCTTAGCAGACTCAACCCATTGGACGATACTCTGTGATTGTCTGAGACCTGACACCTTACACGCACACTGAGATACATTCATATTGGGATGCGGGCTTGCGCACTCGACTAGCTATCGTTGCGTACATCCTACATCACGGCTAGCATGTAGTCAGGATATAATTTAGTGACTTGGCATATAGATTCATGGTATGTACGTCGAGTAGTCGACTTGCGTATCTACATTAGGCGGGGAGGACAACTAGGAGGCGTATGGGATACACACATTGGAGCCGTAGTTCGGAGGAACCCGGGTCCAATGAGTTTCCTTTTATACTGATGCCACGTTCTTCGGAGCGATATGGACGATATACTGTACAGATGCCATTTTCTTTGGAGTATGGACGCTATGCCTACGCCTACTCATACGCATCAGAGTTGACCTCACATTGCATTCACTTAGATGGCTAGCACACCCTTATTGTATTTATTTTATTCAGTATTCATATATAGCATGTTGTTTTCTTGTATCTTGTTACGTCCCTCTGAGGACCTGGTACCTTTCCAGATTTAGACGAGGCTTACTACCCCCACAGTATATGGCCCAGGATAGGAGACGAGATTCGCTTCAGCCGAGGAGTTGGAGGTGCAGCCGTCAGAGTTTCCGTGACCAGTTGGTAGGCCTTTAGCCTAGATGGAGGGCATCATTATCCTCTCAGCTGATGCCATAGCCATTTCTTTTATATCTCATTTTAGTACTTTATTTCGTCATAGTAGTGGGTTTGTTCCCACCAGACATCATTAGTTGTACTATGATATCTTGAGACTGGTATTTACTAACCAGCAGTTTATTTAGTGTTTCTTTCTCTTTGTATTGTGGATGAGATTAGTTTACCTGTTATTGACTGATATTGGACATGTTAGTATCATAGGACAGCGTAGCACTCTTCGTGGATCCATTAAATTGGGATATCCTCGGAGACGTGTCAGCTGGCTATTGCCACGTGGCCTGGTTCCATATATTTTTGGGACTGGGGCGTGACATGGTTTTAGTGGTGGCCCATGCAGGTCTACTTTTTCGCTTGTGGTATGGTAATATGCCCAGCGAGCCTGCAATAGGATAGAAATTATTAGGTCTCATCCACTTTGATTCGCCTTTGAACTTCCTTCATACTGCTTCTAAATATATGCATCCTGTTTGTTTGTTCTCGTACTCTTTTAATGAAGCTCTATCCCTTGCAGCAAGATGAATTTGCGCAGTGGACGAGGAGCACCCCGTGCCGCGGTGCCGGATAACACCACTAAAGGAGATGAGGTACCCCAAGGGCAACACCCGCTGCAGACACCACTGATACATTGGCACGAGACACCACAGGGCGATCCTACACCACCACCTGAAGGACAGACTTCCCAGACCATCCCCACGCAACATTATGAGGGCCAGACTTCAGGAGCTACACCGATGCCGCAGACTGAGAGGCCGACATCTGAGGAGACGCCTACTGCACAACTAGAGATTCCACTACCACCGCCTCTACCTTATCCGCCCCAGATGCCGCAGCTAGATGGCCAGCCACAGATGCTTCAGTTCTTCCAGGCAATGATACAAGCACAGTGGCAGCAAATAGAGACATTACGACAGAGTCTGATGGCAGTACTAGAGAGGACACCTGTCACGACACCAGCACCAGCACCAGCACCTCCACCAGCCCCGACAGGTGGCACTGTTAGATGGTTCCGACAGATGGGACCAGATACCTTCTCAGGCAATGAGACTGCAGAACAGATCTCCGATTGGATCGCCAACACGGAGATGCTATTAGAGGCCTCACAACTGCAACCAGACCTTTGGATGACCGCAGTAAGGGACCAACTAAAAGGCAACGCCCATCACTGGTGGGATTCCATTAAGCGCAGTGTAGGTAAGAACCAGACTTGGGAACAGTTCTTAGAGTACTTCAATGCGAAGTATTTTCCAGCAACAGTCAGAAATGCCCTATACTCCCAGTTCCTACATCTAGAACAGGGGAATATGACTGTTGATGCATATGACGCAGAGTTTAGCCGCCTTAGCAGATTTGGAGCCGTCCTGATACCCAATGATCTAGAGAAGGCTCAGAGATTCCACCACGGTCTCAATTTCGAGCTACAGAGATACACCACCGCACAGGCAAGGGTTTCTTATGAGGAGGTCCTAGCAGAGGCAAGGATCCAGGAGGCCATTGTCAGAAGATCTAGACGTTCCAGCATGACCACGCCAGCTAGAGTCCAGCCCGGAGCAGGAGGACCCATCCGTCGTCCTGGAGCGCAGACACAGCAGAGAGCATCACCATATCCACACCAGGAACTCCCGATTTGCCACTTCTGTGGTAAGAGAGGTCACTTCGAGAAGGACTGCCGAAAGAGACTTGGGACATGCATGATTTGTGGAGCCAGCCAGCACCTTGCCAGAGACTGCCCACAGCGCAGGGAGACAGCCCCATAGGCCGGACAGAGACCAGCAGCACCAGCCTCGAGGATACTACCCCCACCAGGAGGCCAACGTCCACCAGCACCCGGAGGATTTCAGAGGGGACCACCCTTGCCCCCACAGCAGGCACAGTTTGATCGTGCCCGACAGCAGGCAGGAGGACAGAGACAGGGACAGGCCTTTGCCTTAGCAACCACCGAAGAGGAAACAGAAGGAGAGGCAATCACAGGTACCATTTTAGTCGCATCTCTACCTGCGACAGCATTGTTTGATTCTGGTGCTACATTGTCATTTATATCTAGTAGATTTGTAGCAATGCATAGAGTAGCGACTTCCCCCTTACCTAGGAGTTGGAAGATTCTTACCGGAGGAGGTATCGTGCCGGTTACCAGCACTATTAGAACGTGCTCGGTAGTCGTATGTGGTAGAGAGATGAGAGCGCGATTCTTGGTATTGCCTATGCCGTACTTTGATGTTGTGTTAGGTATGGATTGGTTAAGCCAGTATAACGCCATACTGAACTGCCGGAAGGGTAGCGTCACTTTTAGACCACCAGATCAATCGGAGTTCGAGTACATGCGAGGGACCGTCGAACAAGGAGTAGGACAGACAGCTGGGACTTGCATGGCTATGGAGATTGCGCCCCCACCTATAGTTACAGAATTCGAGGATGTTTTCCCTGACGAATTGCCAGGCTTACCCCCAGATAGAGACGTGGAGTTCACCATTGAGCTAGTACCAGGAGCAGCACCGGTATCTTCTAATGTGTACCGATTGGCGAAGAAGGAGTTAGACGAGTTGAAGCTACAATTGGAGGAGTTTCAGAGCAAGGGATTTATCCGTCCTAGTGCATCACCATGGGGAGCACCAGTATTGTTTGTGCCTAAGAAGGATGGAACAGTACGTATGTGTATTGATTACAGAGCCCTTAATGCTTTGACTATCAAGAACAAGTACCCCCTGCCGCGGATTGACGATTTATTCGACCAGTTGACAGGAGCAGTAGTGTTCACCAAGATCGACTTAAGATCGGGTTATCATCAAGTGAAGGTGCGAAGAGAAGACATTCAGAAGACAGCATTCAGTACTCGTTATGGTCACTACGAGTTCTTAGTGATGCCTTTTGGACTGACGAATGCGCCAGCTGTATTTATGAACTTGATGAACAGAGTATTCCACCAATACTTAGACCGGTTCGTGATAGTTTTCATCGATGACATTTTGGTGTATTCGAAGAGCCACGAGGAGCACGAAGAGCACTTGAGACTAGTGTTAGAGACACTGAGGAAAGAGAGACTTTATGCCAAGCTGAGCAAGTGTGAGTTTCTCCTAGATCGTGTCGCTTTCCTTGGATACGTCATCTCAAGAAACGGTATCTCAGTAGATCCGGCGAAGATTTCATCTGTAGAGACATGGCCAACCCCTACCAATGTCTCAGAGGTGAGGAGTTTCCTAGGACTTGCCGGATATTATCGGAGGTTCGTAGAGAACTTCGCAAAGATTGCAGAGCCAATGACCCGCTTGACCCGTAAGGAGCAAGAGTTCACTTGGACAGAGGAGTGTCAAAAGGCGTTCGATGAGCTGAAGAAACGCTTGACTATAGCACCTATCTTGACCATACCTTCTGGACCCGGAGGATTTGTAATCTACAGCGATACATCCGGGAAAGGATTAGGATGCGTCTTGATGCAGCATGGAAAGGTTGTAGCTTATGCTTCTAGGCAGTTGAGGACACATGAGAAGAACTATCCCACCCATGACTTGGAACTTGCCGCGGTGATCTTTGCTTTAAAGCTTTGGAGGCATTACCTATATGGAGAAAGAGTGGAGATATTTACGGATCATAAGAGCCTGAAATATGTCTACACTCAGAAGGATCTTAATCAGAGGCAGAGACGTTGGCTCGAGGTGATGACAGACTTCGAAATTGAGCTACAGTACCACCCGGGAATGGCCAACGTAGTAGCAGACGCATTGAGCAGAAGACCTATGGCATTCTTCTTAACTACTCAACAACATCTGTTGAGAGATCTAGAGCAGATGGGTATAGAGGTTGTCATACCCGGAGTAGACGGACAGTTGTCGAGTTTCCAATTACAATCGACACTAGTGGAGAGAATCAAGGCTGCCTTGCCGACAGATGCCAGATTTCAGAGGCTCAGACAGAGGACAGAGGCTGGATTACAGACAGGACTGCGGATACATGAAGACGGAACACTGAGATGCGGAGATCGTCTCTATGTTCCAAATGGAGAACTTCGGCAAGAATTGATGTCAGAGGCACACAGTTCCACCTATTCCATTCATCCAGGAGGCACGAAGATGTACAGAGATCTAAGACAGTACTACTGGTGGCACGGAATGAAGAGAGAGATAGCACATTTTGTGGCCAAGTGCCTGGTGTGTCAGCAAGTCAAGGCCGAGCACCAGAGATCTGCAGGATTGCTTCAACCGCTTCCTATACCGGAGTGGAAATGGGAGCATATCACTATAGACTTTGTTACAGGCTTCCCGAGGAGTCCTAGTGGGCGCAATGCAGTATGGGTAATCGTGGATAGACTCACCAAGTCCGCACACTTTTTACCCTTTAGAGTGGGACAATCGACGGAGGCTTTAGCAGATATGTACATGAGGGAGATTGTGCGCCTACATGGAGTGCCAGTTAGCATTGTGTCTGACAGGGATACGAGATTTACGTCTTACTTTTGGCGGAGTATACAGGAGAGCCTTGGTACTCACCTAAAGTTTAGCACTGCGTATCACCCCCAAACAGATGGCCAGTCGGAGCGCACCATCCAGACGTTAGAAGACATGTTGAGAGCGTGCATGCTTGACTTCGGAGGATCATGGGAGGACCACCTACATTTGGTCGAGTTTTCCTACAACAACAGCTATCAAGCGAGCATTCAGATGGCTCCCTATGAAGCGTTGTATGGCAGGAAGTGTCGTTCTCCAGTATGCTGGAGTGATATAGGCGAGCGACAGATTCTCGGACCAGAGATGGTTGTTCGGACGGTAGAGAAGGTAAAGAAGATCCAAGGACACCTTCGAGCAGCACAAGACCGACAGAAGCATTGGGCGAATGCACATCGTCGACCCTTAGAGTTTCAGGTAGGAGATCACGTATTCTTACGAATCTCACCTACTCGAGGGACTATTAGATTCGGAGGCAGAGGGAAGCTGAGTCCGAGGTACATCGGACCATTCGATATCTTAGAACGCGTCGGAGAGGTTGCTTACAGATTAGCATTACCGCAGACCTTGGAAGGAGTCCACGACGTCTTCCATGTATCTCAATTAAGGAGGTACATATCGGATCCTAGTCACGTGCTTGACCATTCCGAGATCACAGTCGGGCCGAGCTTATCATACCAAGAGGAGCCTGTGGAGATTCTAGACAGAAGTGAGAAGGTATTACGAGGGCAGACCATTTCCCTAGTTCGTGTCGCATGGAGGTATCATACACCAGGCGAGTCGACTTGGGAACGCGAGGAAGATATTCGTCAATGTTATCTCCATCTCTTCGAAGGACTAGGTACGCGTTAGAATTTCCTTTTCAGTCATTAGCTCTTACCTTACGTATGTTTTAATTTCGAGGACGAAATGCTCTAAGGAGGGTAGATTGTAAACCCCCTCGTCTAAAAATATGAATTTAATCAATTACCTTACTGAGTAGAACCCCAACCCAAACCCAAAATTTAGGTATCAGTCTACCTCAAACCTGAATGCCACGACACTGGTGTACCACTCATAATATAGCTTCTAATATTTAAATACACGATGAATTATCTAGTTAAACTGTTAGTTAAATTTTTAATTAAGGCTAGGTTCACCTCAAGCAACACTTATTCAGCCCACCAATACTCATTCCCATTGGACCAGCCCATCTCAATGAGACCAGACAAGCCCAAGCCAAGATCAGCCCACAAACTTCTCCATATGTATATAAATATGAAGTTCCTTCCTTGAAACCCTAGAGAAAACCATTACCACCCTCTACAAACCCTAGCCGACCCCTCCCCTACTTCCGGCCAGACCACAACTAGCCGCCACCCCGCCACCTGCTCACCCTCGACGCCGGACTCTAACCCACCACCATCAGCCATTACCCGACCGCCCACCATCAGCCATTACCCGACCGCCTGCCCTCAGCCATTACCCCGACCGACTGCTGCCGCCATACACCACCCCCGCTCCGCCTGACACCGACAGACCCGTCAACCGACCCGCCAGACAGGCCGCTGCCGCCGCCCAGCGCTGCGCTGCTGCTGCGATCGCTCGCAGTTGCTGCTGCGAGCCGCTGCCGCCGCTGCCTTGCTCGCCGGCTGCTGACCGGAGCACCGCCACCCACCGGAAGACGACTACGCTGAAGAACCTCGCCCAGCCGCTAGGTAACGCCTATACTCCTTCCCCCTAGTATCATATTCATATGTGAGTATTGTGTCGTCGAAATTGAGAGTTGGATTCTTGGACACAACATTATTAACCCTAATCTTTATATAAAATGGCATGACAATTAACCAGGGTTAGAACTCATCTAATAACCATCGAATAACTTAATTTAGACCTGTCATCTAGGTCCAGTATCTCATTCGGACACTGGACATAAACCAAGTATGGTTGAATATGAAACCAAGGACATGTTTCCGTGCAGAGCAGAAATAGTTGTCAACTATAAACCGATAATTATTGTCACGAGGAAAACGTTGACCAAAGATAGAACATGGGTACACCCTAGCTACGTGCACCTGTGATGCTGTAATCGGTCAGCAGTAAACCTGTAACAATACCTAGGAGCAATGCCATAATTACTTATGTATGTTAGTGTCTGATGTTAGATTGTTATATTATATTTTTGTGTTTAGGACTTTTGGATCAGCCAGGAGACATCGCAGGAACCAGCTTTTGGCATTCACAGCTTTCGGATACAGGCAAGATACCTTGCTATATTTACTGTCTAATTTAAATATGCATATGTTGTATTGTATTCTTGTTGTTTGTACAACTGTGCGCGTCCGAGTTGTCTCGGTTGCATTCGACGGTTATGTCGATGATTAGTATAGATGGACTTAGATCTTAGCAGACTCAACCCATTGGACGATACTCTGTGATTGTCTGAGACCTGACACCTTACACGCACACTGAGATACATTCATATTGGGATGCGGGCTTGCGCACTCGACTAGCTATCGTTGCGTACATCCTACATCACGGCTAGCATGTAGTCAGGATATAATTTAGTGACTTGGCATATAGATTTATGGTATGTACGTCGAGTAGTCGACTTGCGTATCTACATTAGGCGGGGAGGACAACTAGGAGGCGTATGGGATACACACATTGGAGCCATAGTTCGGAGGAACCCGGGTCCAATGAGTTTCCTTTTATACTGATGCCACGTTCTTCGGAGCGATATGGACGATATACTGTACAGATGCCATTTTCTTCGGAGTATGGACGCTATGCCTACGCCTACTCATACGCATCAGAGTTGACCTCACATTGCATTCACTTAGATGGCTAGTACACCCTTATTGTATTTATTTTATTCAGTATTCATATATAGCATGTTGTTTTCTTGTATCTTGTTACGTCCCTCTGAGGACCTGGTACCTTTCCAGATTTAGACGAGGCTTACTACCCCACAGTATACGGCCCAGGACAGGAGACGAGATTCGCTTCAGCCGAGGAGTTGGAGGTGCAGCCGTCAGAGTTTCCGTGACCAGTTGGTAGGCCTTTAGCCTAGATGGAGGGCATCATTATCCTCTCAGCTGATGCCATAGCCATTTTTTTTATATCTCATTTTAGTACTTTATTTCGTCATAGTAGTGGGTTTGTTCCCACCAGACATCATTAGTTGTACTATGATATCTTGAGACTGGTATTTACTAACCAGCAGTTTATTTAGTGTTTCTTTCTCTTTGTATTGTGGATGAGATTAGTTTACCTGTTATTGACTGATATTGGACATGTTAGTATCATAGGACAGCGTAGCACTCTTCGTGGATCCATTAAATTGGGATATCCTCGGAGACGTGTCAGCTGGCTATTGCCACGTGGCCTGGTTCCATATATTTTTGGGACTGGGACGTGACATGATCTATTTATAAATAACGATAAAATGATCTGTTTATCGAAACTTTAAGGGTCTGATTGGCAATTGTGAGAGTATAGCGGTTATGAGGTATTTTTAGAGTACCGATTACGAACGATTATAAGGGTACGTTACTATTTCAAAAATAAACAATCGGTTCAAAAATATCCCAAAACCGGTGAAAACACCATTACCAACAAAAAATAAACTTGAGAATTTTGCCAACTCAGTTGGCGAACTTTTTCGTTGTTGTTTCAAACTATTTTTTCATTTTTCCTAATTTATTTAAAAAAATTATAGATATAGCAAAAATTTTGCAAAAAATAAATCAAATAAAAATAAATAAATAAACCAAATAAAACTAAACCCAAACCTACACAAGAAAACACAAACAAAATAAAAACAAAAACAAAAAAACCAAACCAAATAAACCAAATAAAACCCATAACAAACACAAAAACAAAATACGAAGTCTACTCGACGGCAGACGTAATTTTATTACTGCAGAAAATTTTTAAATTTTTTGATGTTCAATGCTGCATATTTTATTTTGGATGTTAAATTTTGTTTTTGTTCTAATTTATTTAAAATTTTATTTAAAAACAACAAAAAATAACACAAAAAAACAAAAATAAACCAAAACAAACCCAAAACAAAAAACCACCAAAAAAAACGATAGTCATATTTTCGCCGACTGAGTTGGCAAATTATTGAATTTTGTTTTTCATATTTTTGTCATCTGGGATGACGAAAGCTTGTAATTTAAATTTTTCTAAATTACTTTCATTTAAGGTAATTTATTTAAAAATATTTTCTGTACTGCAACTTTTTTTAGATTATCTACTGAGAGAATTATTCCTTTACGAAGTGATCAAGTGAACATATAATTCATGAACCCATAATATATTCTAACTATATGATCAAAATATGCATATAAAAAATATGCAATGTACATGCATGTATACTAGTATTATAGAAGCCACAACAAATGTTATAATATTTTCAAAAAATTACACAACTTTTGTGGCAGCAAATACGACCGCAAAAATAATTATAGATACAAAAATTTTGATACAAACATTAAAATTAAATAAAATTGTGTGTAAATAACAAAGTTTAGTCATATTTTCAAAAGTGAACCAAAACGTTCATTCGTTGGAAGTTATCTTTGAAACGAAATAATCAATAAAAATGTTCATTGGTTGGGAATTTTTTGACAAAAAATGTTGACATAAACCATCAAAGATTGCAGGTTCGAGCAACAGGAGAAGCACGTTTAATTTTTCGTGGGAGAATTAATGTAAGTGCAAGCCGGATGCAGATGTAGGTACGGGTGCGATGCAGGGATGGACATTCAAACTGTAAGTGTGGCATTCGGGCCGAGTTTGTAGGCCTTCGAACCAGAAGTGTATAACACAATTACCTTGTTCCAAATATATATATATATATATATATATATATATATATATATATATATATATATATATATATATATATATATATATATATATATGTGTGTGTGTGTGTGTGTGTGTGTGTGTGTGTGTGTGTCAAGATTTGTGGTTAGTTTGTGAAGTAATAAGATTTAAAAGGAGAACTGAAAATTCAAATCTTCTTATATATTCATTTTTTTAACTAACCACAAATCCCAACATATTTTGTAAGGCGTTAAGGACATTTTTTTTACACAAGATACCCCCGTTACCTATAGACATTTTTAAACAAAATAAAAAAATGCAAGGAAAACACCCATTTGTAGGGTGTTTTTAACGTTAGGGCATTTTTTTTAACTCAAGATTACCTACGGACGTTTTTTAACAAAAAAAAAATTGTAAGGAAAACGTCCACTGTAAGACATTTTGTGTTAAAAATAAGGTCATTTTTTTTATTTTGTTATAGTGTAAATTAGTTATTTGTTAATGCTAGTAAAAGAGAAAGTAATTTTAACTACAAAAAATGTCCTATCATAGGATGTTACCATAAGACATTTTAGTTCTTGTTTTACAATTTTGTAAAACTTTATTCTTTCAGTTCAATTTTATAAAATTTTGATACTTTCCATAAATAAAAAAATTGTTATAACAATATATGTTGGAACAAAGAGTAATTATTATACGGTTGTTTGATAATAAACGAAAGAAATTGAAACTAGGTTTATACGAAACCCTTTCTTTGGTTTACAAACAAGAAAAAGAAGTACAATTAATCATATACGAGGATATTAAGTACAAAAGTTTGATTCTGGGAAAATATTGCTATAGGAGTCTGATCTGCGGTCGATCACTTTGTCCCTTGGACCACACGATGACGAAGAAGTGCTGTAGAAGACAGAGAAGAAACTTCGAAAGACTGCGGGAGGGATTGAACTCTCGTTGCCAAAGTAACACTCTATGGATGAATTCTCTCTCTCTCTGATCCTGACCTTGATTTTTTTGACCTCTCATCGATTTTTTTCTTCGACCCTGGACCTATGCTTCGACCCTTATTTTTCTGACCACACTTGACCTCCGTGACTGAAAGTCTCGATTTATAGGGTTTGGTCACAGTTGGCGTAGAAACCGAACAGCGGAAAGAACTGCACTTTTTACGCGGCGGTTATAATAACTGCTACCCACGTATAAATGATCTTATGAATCTGCGTATGACACGTGTCCCATTATGAGGTAATGCGTATAACTGCTTCGAAGATCACGACATGCAAGCCACGTAGGTAACTGCCCCTCGCGTAGATAAGGTTGACATAAAGGCCAAGTAACTGTCACGTTGGCGTAAAAGCCAAAGAGTTATCTTGTTGGCGTAGAAGCCAAGTAGGCGTAGAAGCCGAATAGTTGTCAAGTTGGCGTAGAAGCAAATTAGCTGTCTTGTTGGCGTAGAAACCAAATTCTGCGTAAAGCTTGATGCTGCATGGATAGGTAGCCAGCGTAAAGATAGCCGATTATCCTTCCTTGACTGAGGTCTTGAGCGTATTCTGGGCCAAATAGCCTTATCATGCATCTTTGCAAATATAGCCTGAGTTGGCGTATTTCGAGGAGATAGCATACGGTGTACTCCTATAATTTGAAAATAGCCAGGTCGGCGTATTTCGAGGAGATAGCATACGACGTACTCCTATAGCTGAAAATAGCCTGAGTTGGCATAATGTGCAGGGGTGGTGATGTGGACGTATTAGCCCTAATTGTAGATCACCCAGTCATTAAAAGTAGAACCAAATCTCGTACATTAAATGCAGAGATCTGCCTCCATCTCGCGCATTAACTGCAGAGACGTGCCTCGAGTTCTGTACGAAGAGCAGCTTTTGACGTGGCGGTTGGTTTCGTCTCATCTTGAGCGTAAAAGCTCATGTCTGCCTGTGTAAAATTGGCAGCATATTCCTTGAATGCGTAAACGACGTCTTAATTCAAGACTTTGTCACTAAACGATAGTCTGGGACTCTATGTATAATCATCATTACAGCCGTCCTCTCGATCGCCGTACAGTACTCTTTGTCAGGAGTCAGGTTCACTGCTTCTACTGACAGGTTCATTCGAGGAATACGAAGAGTTCCTCGTACAACTTCCCGCTGCATTAAAAGCAGATAGGTTTTACGCCGAAAAATAGTAACCTTTTTACGCCGAAGTAGTCTGGAAATACTGCATTACGCGGGTTATTCTGGAGCTGTGTTTTACGCTAAAATAGCGTTGAAGCATTATTGTACGCCCATGGCTCTGAGGTCATGTTTTACGCTACCCAATGCATGTTGGGTTTTACGCGTACGATTCCCCAGCGTATTTTTTATGCTTCTACAAGACCCCCTTCAAAGTTTTCAAATTTCTCGTAATTTGAAATACTTTGAATGAAGCATGAAACGGTCAAATCTGACTCGTTCCGCGAGGCTGATTTCACGGCAAATTTTTAGGAATCTGTTGGGATTTGATGCGATCTCCTCTACCTATATAAAGGCGAATGAGTTAACCTATTTTTCCCATACTTCCTTCACCACAAAGAGATGGTTGCCGATGTTCGTCGTGCTGTCTTGAGGAAGAAGAAGATCATGTTCTTCCAACATGTGATGAGCTGTAAAAATAGGCATCTTCGAGCAAATGTCCTCTGCAACGATGGATCATGGAAGGATATCATAGCTTCCTTTGCTCGAGATGATCAGCAATTTTATATGGCGATTCGTCCGGAAGAGAGGAAGGGTCGTATTAGACCAGACAGCTTGCAAGCTGTATTTTTTTCCATCATGGTGCTGGACAAGGGTAGACAGTTTGGCCCTGTCTTCCAGTATTGAGTTGGGTTTGAATCTCCAACACAATTCTAGGCATGCCTGCCATGGCATATGGAGGATGGGCTTGCAAAATTGATACAGGCCCAGTTCTGTATCCTCCTGCCATTAATCATTTTCTTGTTAATCGATCGCAGAAGCTGATTAACTGCTTGTAGAAGACGAAAAAGATCTACACCAATATGATGACCTGGCACAGCAGATTCTTGGTGTGATCTTTGAATAAAAATAAGAAACCCTTGGTAGAAAAAGGATTTCCATCATATGTAATCATGAAGATAAAAAATCCTTTATAGACTGGATTTCCATCATATGTAATCATGATTAATAGAATCATCTTCTTTTACGCATCTGATGACTTGCCATATTTGTTGTGTGTAGCTTCGACATGTCTGAATAACTTTTACGCTGACTCTGATAAAAGATGATCTGATCGCATCCCACTTTTACGCAAAATGAAAGGCGCGTAGAAAGCTCTTTAGCATTAAATTGTCTTTGAAGATCAAACTGTCATGCTATTTTGGGTGGAGAGTCGCATAGAAATTCTGAACTGTCACTTCTCCGATACGAAGAATTCTTGTTCAGACCATCATCTTCAAGAATGGTTTCCCAAAAATCCCATGCAATAGGGCGAGAAATGGCCGTCAAACAGGCCATACTTGAACTTTTGAGAAAAATTCCGGCTGGACTTCGGATGAGCTTCCAATCGACTCAAGAAGAAGAGTCATCTTCAATATTAAACTCTGTGTATTTCAGGCACTTGGAATGTTTTGCAGCAAAAAAGGAGTATCTTCTGCGTAAACCCTTGGAATTGGCCATCTGTTGCTTTCGAGCATAGAATCGTAGACTTGTAGCCTCTGAGCGTGAAATCATAGATTTGTAGCCTCTGAGCATAAAATCGTAGGTTTGTAGCCTCTCGAGCGTAAAAGCTACTGAGCGTAAAAGCATCTGGGCGTAAAACCATAGACTTATAGCCTCTGAGCGTAAAACCGTAGATTTGTAGCCTCTGAGCGTAAAAAACTCCTTAGCGTAAAAATCATAGATCTGCTCTGTGCGTAAAATCCGGATCCATTGACTGTCCGTCTTCTTTTTTCAAATAATAGGCTGACGTGGTCCCAAATCATAACCGAATATTAAATATCGGATTTGGTTAGGAATTCGAAGAGTTATCCGAACTCTATAAATAGCCCAAGGGATGGAGAGAGAAAACTTTTATCTGTCTTCCCAAAACCCTTGCTTTCCAAGAACCCTTCTTCTTCGTCTCTTTCTTTGAAAACTCAGAATCGCCATGGCACCTAAACAGGCTTCCACTACTAAGGGAAAGAAGATCTCTTCCTCTTCTCGCTCTGCTGCTCCAGTACGAGCAACACCCATTAGACTGAACGAGCCCCGATCCGGGCGAAGTGCGAGCTGTGCTCCGGATGTCACAGGTAAAAGAACTCCGGGGGGAATAGAGGACTTTCCACACACATTGTACGTGTATGCGATCCAATACGCCCATATTTCTAATGTGTCAGCGTAAAACCATTTTTTCGCAGTCTGGCATAAAAAAGCTCAGACTGTCAAAATTTGGTCGTATACTACAAACTTTGAGTTTTACGCGCTGGATGTAAATTCTGGCGTACAAACTCAAATTTTGGCAGTCTAGCGTAAAAGCTCAGACAGTTAGATTTTTGTGTATACTGCCAACCTTGAATTTTTATGCCTCGGAAATAGGTTCCAGCGTAAAAGCTCAAGTTTTTGCAGTCTTGGCGTAAAAGCACAGGCTGATCATCTTTGGCATAAACTGTAAGAGTGCATCGTCCAGTATATATACTGGCTTGTTCTCTTATATTTTGTAGTGGACTTGCAGATCCCTCTTTTAGCTGAGGTGATGGGCTCTGCTGCCGGGATGATGAACTCAAACTATTTGGAGGACTTGTCGCATGTGACATTCCCTATTCCTGGAGCCAGTTACCCTGAAGAAAGGGGAACCCTGATATCGTCCCAAGGAGAACGTATGCTGCTGAGTATGCTCAGTGGGGAGCCCCTGACATACATCGACGGGACGTAGTATAAGAAACCGGGTTTCTTATTCGGGGATGTTATTGACAAGCAATCCCAGACCAAGCCCAAGAAGGAGGATTGGGTGTTTACTGCTGAGGCCACGGTGATGTATCTGCCCAAGATGCCCAGGGATTACCCTATCTCGGCCTTCTTTCATGCCACACATCCTAGGAAGATGATGTGGGTGCTGACTCCCGATCTTCACGGCCGACCGGGGAAGATTTTATACAATAAGGGAGGCGACCGGGGGGCCTATTTGAGCTGTCCTTCGGGCCCTGTTATGCCCTTTAGGGGATTACTGCCTGGTAGTGTCCCGAGTGAGGACACTTCGCTGATCCAGCCGGTTCAGATGTCGACCTTCTACAATGACTTTATGGGGCAGGGAGGAATGTACCCCAGGGTCAACCCTCGGACCAATGGATGCCTTAGCCCGGGGAATCTTCGATGGGCCAGTTTGACTACCTGGGCCCTGAAACACTTCCAGACGGAGCTGGAAAGTATTGGCTTGTTCGCGGCTGTGAACGCCATAAGTATTAGGCTTCCTATCAACCCTAACTTATTTTTAGCCTTGATGGAGCGATACAACTCGCTCACTAGGACTTTTGCCACTCCGTTGGGTGAGTTGGGCTTAGCCCTTCATGAGATGGCAGAGATTTCAAGGCTGCTAATGGGGGACGCTCCTTATGAAGAGTATCTCCCTACAAATAGGGAATTGAGAGATACAAACCCTCGGGCAGTGGTAGTGTATCAGGAGCTGATGTGCCACTATCTTGCCTGTACCACTTTCTACAAGGAACCGTCTAATTTGGCTCACGTTAATAAGTGGGCAACCTACCTCTTCTTCCACCAGGCCAGAAATGTTAAGCCAGATAAGGTGGTAGATAGCCGAGATAGGCCCTTGAACCTCCTGAGCATGCTCAATGCTGATACGGTCGATGACCTTATCGAAGATGCAGGGGCTCTGGATCATATTTTTGACGAGGAGATAGGGGTTATCCTGCAGGCACTAAAGCCTACAGTTATATGAGGCATTGTCGCAAGCCTCTGTCAAAGGAAGCTCAATTGGCTGGCTTCTTCTCCGTCTGGCTTTGCCGCTGGGTAGTGCCTGGCATCGCGTCTATAGATCGCATCCATCGCAACACCTTATGGCCTACAGTACGTTTGGTGTTCGGAGCAAGACTGGGCCTACTTTCTGCTATGGTATATAGAATACAAGCAGGTCTGAGGGCCCTTACTGATGGGTGAAAGCTTTCCCAGGGTGGAATTACCATTCTTATACTTGATGGGATGGTTAATTCTTCATAACACCAAGGTGATATCTCCCGGTCCTGCCAGTGGTTCAGGAAATAACTTCTTGTTGAATTACAAGAATTCCACTTTGAACGTGGCGACCGTAATAGATTGCCGAAGGGCGTTAAACGTTGCCCACAGCTGGAAGCTCTTCTGCATCGTCCCCCCTGTACATATCAATCAACAGGGGAGGAAACTCAAGGATGAAGGTCATGGGAGAACCATTCTTTCTCCTGAAGCCTTCTAATGGTTGGTCTGCATTAGACCTTCCCACTTACTTTACAAAAGTGAGGACCATTGCTTCTTGGAGCCCTATCTGCCCAGTCGGTTCGCCAGGCATTTTGGGTATGACCAGTTGCATGTGGGGAATGCCATTACCAGCTTCAAGTCCAAAGGTGGACTTATTGATGGATCTAGAGGGTGGCAGTACTTCATCACGGGCTGCACTGGTACAACTTTTGCTGTGCCCGCGACTTCTCTTTCCATGGAGCTGCGCATCCTTCATTCGTATTGGCAGTTTTATGCTTCCATCAATACCTTCCATCGCGATTTTGATATGCGTAGAAGTTTTAGGATGCCCTCCCATAGGTCTACTGGAAGGGAGAAGATTCCGTATGTTTCCTCGGATGAGAATGAAGACACCGCCGGGGCAAACGAGTTCCTGACGACAATATCGAGAGGCGTAATAGCTCCGCCAGCAGAGCCTCTCGTTATGCCCTAGAAACGGAAGGCTTTCACTCCGAAAGAGCCTTTTCCTCGTAAGAAGAGGATTGTCAGAGGTCCGAAAAGGGCTTCCACCAGGGAGGCTGTCGTTTCCCCTATTGGGGATAATTCTTTAATCAGAGGTCCTTCACCTTTTAGAGAGGGAACCTCTATAGTTCCGGCTGGCAGTGCTAGAGATCCTTTGCTCGAGATCGCCGCTGCTGCTACTGCTTCTGGTAGTACTACGAGATCGCCTTCGAGGCCAAGAATTTTAAGGATACCTTTATCCAAACAAATAATGGGAGTAACCCCTACTTCGTCTGTAAGTATTTCCAGTGAGATTCCACCCGACGAAGCTCGAGTGGATCTTGGTGACGACTGGGAAGACTATCCTCGGACGTCTTTTGATGCACCCTCTTCTCCAGGTATGACAGCTCGCTTAGCATCATTAAGAAATGATTTAGCTGTACAGGCTGCGGACGCAACATACGTACCATCGGCCATGGGTAAATGTTGTCTTTATGCCTCCTTTAGGAAAATTTAACATCAAATTGATATTAATTTCCTCTTGTCTTCTTTTCAGGTGGAGACATTTCTGGAGAGGGCAGAGTTGACGCAACTTTTGATTTTATTGTGGATTCTATAGATGAAATGGCGGTGCTTGATACCGAAGGGGCATGCTTTGAAGTTGTTGCTCCTCCGTCTGCAGCATTTTTGGGTGTCGTCTCGCCCGTAGCAGTCCATATATCATCGGAGGAAGATGAGCCTATCATCGCGACTGCGCCTCCTTCGTTGAGTACACCAGCAACTTTAACTGTTGCTGGTGTTCTTTCTTTTGTTGCGCCATCTGTTGAATCGACGGTCGTGGCAACATCCTCTGCGGTCATTCCTAAAAGAAGATTTCCCAGTATTGCTGACACTCCCAGCGTACATCTGGTCTTCGATATGCTGATCGAACTATATACCAGCCTATTCTACCGCAGTTTGACGGTGTTGATATCTATGGTGCTGGAGAAGAACATGAGTTTTGATAACCTGTTGGCGTCTTCCCAGCTTGCGATAGCACCGATCAGAAATTTCCATGATACTGGACGAGCTGATGCTCTGGAGCAAATAGTTAATGGTTTGGAACAACCTATTAACGAGTATTTGCAACTATCTCGAGGCAACGTCGATGAGATGATTCAGGCCGAGTACGACTCCTTGACTGCACAATTTGCTGAACAGATGGAATACTTAAATAAATCCATCCAGACACAGCAGCAGGAGATGGATAAAGAGCAGACCGTCTTGGAGGGGGTTATTCCTCTTCTAACGAAGTGCAAGGCCGAACATGAGGAAAATGAAGCGAGGGTCCGCAAATTAGAAGCTAAACTCGCTCAGGCAAAGGAGTGGGCTCTCCAGTCATTGGCAGCTCTAGTTGTGGTGAAGGGCCGAATGGGTTTAGCTCAGCAAAACTTGGCAAGTGCGGCCGGCATCCACGCCGAATTTGTTCATGCTCGGTCTGAGCTATCCCTCCTGAGCGATGAGGTACGACGGGAACGGGCTCGATCTAACATCTTGGATTCCAGGAATGAGATAATGGCCGCTTTGGCACAACAGATTCGTGATTTGACTGCTCCTCCCCAATGATGTACTTTTTTTTATGTAATTTGCTCTTTCCGGAGGTAATAAAGAAACTTTATCTGACTTTGTGGACCCATCATTTTTGAATATAAATGATAGGCTAGGGTGAAAGTGATATCAGAGGTAATATGGACGTGATATACTTTCGGTAAGCTTCAGCTGGATATATCAATTCAGAGGCTATATGGACATGATAGAATATGATCCAACTAAATTTGTGTACAAAACACTATCAGAGGTAATATGGACGTGATAGGTTTTGACGTTTCAACTTAGTTAAACATATCTATTCAGAGGTTATATGGACATGATAGAATATGATCCAACCAGTCTTTGTACGTAGTATCGTCAGAATGAGCTCTTTACCATACTTCGTTTAAGCAAAGGAGATTAAGCATAGTACTTCTTCAGAAATTTGTCGTTGATAGAAGCCATTATCATATCTCCATTAGGCTTGGCTAATCTGTAAGCGCTATTTGAAAATTTCGTTTCAATCACATAAGGGCCCTCCCATTTGGGCTGGAATTTATCCTTACTTTTATGTGTAATGATCATTGGCCTCTTCACAGCTAAAACTAGCTCACAAACTTTGAACACCCTTTCCTTTACTTTTTGATTAAAAGCTCTAGAAATGCGTGCCTGGTAGAACGCAATGCATTATTGAGCTTGAAGGTGTTTCTCATCTAATCCTTCTAGCTCTTGAAGCCGTAGGCGATCATTATTTTCCTGAGTCAACTCATTAGCTACTGCTACTCTGAGTGATAGAATTTGGATTTCATGTCTTCACCTCAGCAAGGGGAATTACCTCCGCCCATTTGGAGAAATAATCCGTGATGGCCAATATGAACCGATGTCCTCTAGAAAAAGATGGGTGAATAGGACCAATGATATCCATACCCCATGCTTCAAAAGGCCATGATGCAATCGTAGGATGTAAATGTTCAGAAGGCTGATGTATAAAATCTGTATGAACTTGACAGGCTTTGCATTGTCTTGCATATTTCACCGCATCTGCGATCATAGTAGGCCAGTAGTAGCCCATCCTCCTGATACGATCCTGTAACTTAGGACCGGGTTATTGTGCTCCACACACACCGTCGTGAGCTTCACGGGTAACCCGCTTTGCATCATCATCGGAGAGACATCGTAATAGCAGTCCATCGTATGTTCGGCGATATAGACATTGTGAAGATGCATCAAAATAGAAGCGTAATGATCATCTTTTGATGGATACTACCTCTTTAGGATCCTCTGGTAAGATTCCGTATGACACGAAATCTATAAAGGGACTTCTTCAGTCTCTCTTAGGAGGAACCGTGTTTACGGCGTAGCTGCATTCTATATGAAAGTTATTTTTCACACAGAATAGATCTCTGTTGAGAAGGATCACCGAGTTCTGCCTTCTTATAGGAATAGCTAGATCTGTAGCTAGGCTGGCCAGAGCGTCAGCTTCAAAATTCTGAGATCGAGGCACATGCTCTAGGAATAATCTTTTAAAAGACATGGCTATCTTGATCGTTGCTTGGTGATAAGGAATGAGGTCTGGATTGCGGACTTTATATATTCCTCTGACCTGATTGACGATCAGCTGAGAATCACCAAAAGCTTCCAGGTATTCGACCCCCAATTCTTTAGTGACTTGAAGCCCGATTAGTAGAGCATTATACTCTGCCACATTATTAGAGCAGGGTTCGCTAAGAGAATATGTCCGATAGATGATGAGTTTATCAGGAGTTACCAGAACAATTCCTACTCCTGAAACCACGTTTCCCCTGGGATTAGTCCTGGAGGCACCATCGAAAAATAGCTGCTATACATCACCTTCCATTGCAGAGTTACATTCTGCAACTTCGTCGGGAATGTCCTCATATAGTTTAGAGGTTTTCGAAATTAGATGAGCATCTAAGAAATCAGCCAAGGCTTGACCCTTTATGGACTTCTGAGGGACGTACACCATATCATACGGTGTTAATAACATCGCCCAAGTCACAAGTCGGGAATTAAGAACACTCGGCTTACTCATTAATACCCAGAGAGGATTGATCCTGGAGATGATATGAATAGTTTGGCCTGTCACGTAATCTCGCATCTTCTGAATGGCAAACATTAGGGCCAGGCATTCTTTTTCCACTGGATTGTATCGGTGTTCAGCTCCGACCATCATCCTGCTTAGGTAGTAGATAGCCTGTTCATGACCCTCATTATTATTCTGTGCGAGGAGAGCTCCTAAAGAATGATCCATTGCTCGAACATACAGCAAAAATGGTCTTCCTGTGACAGGAGGCACCAGAACTGGAGGATTAGTGAGATAGCATTTAATATCATTAAACACTTGCTGACAGGCTTCGTCCCATACAAAGGACACACCTTTCTTCATCAGGCGGGAGAAAGGTTGACATCTCCCTGAAAGGTTGGAAATAAATCTCCTGATATAAGTAAGGCGACCTTGAAATCCCTGAGCTCCCTCAGATTACGGGGTGGTCGCATTTCTAAGATGGCCTTCACTTTATCAGGGTCCACTTGAATGCCTTTAGCGGTAACAACAAATCCCAGGAATTTGCCACTGGATACACCAAGAAAGGACTTTGTAGGATTCATTTTGAGTTGATGTTGGCGCATCAACTCGAACACTGTCTTCAAGTCTTGGATGTGAGTACTTTTGAGACGGCTTTTAACAACGATGTCGTCTACGTAACATTCTACTATTTTGCGTAGATGCTCGTGGAATATGTTACTCATAGCTCGCTGATATGTAGCCCCGGCATTCTTCAATCCAAAGGGCATGACTGTGTAGCAATATACCCCCAATGGTGTCTGGAAGGCAGTATGCTTCTCGTCTTCAGGATGCATCTTAATCTGATTGTATCCTGAGAATCCGTCCATGAAAGATATGCGTTCAAAACCATATGTGTTATCGATCATGACATCTGTGATGGGAAGAGGGAACTCATCCTTGGGGCAGGCCGTATTGAGATCTCGGAAGTCGATACAAATGCGAACTTTCCCACTTTTCTTCATAACCGGGACAACATTGGCGACCCAATCAGAATGTTGTTCTTCCCGGATGAACCCGCAGGCTATTAACTTCTTGATTTCAGCTTCGATGGCATCCATCATATCCGAGCAGAACCGGTGTTGGTGCTGCTTTACAGGTTTTGAATTGGGCAGTATGTTGATGTTATGGGTAGCCACTTTTGGATCAAGACCTGGCATATCCTCATATTTCCACGCAAAGACGTCGATATACTCTCTTATCAGCTGGATTATTTCTTTCCTTTCTTCTTC
The DNA here is from genome assembly GCA_036927795.1 of Iris macrosiphon. Lineage (NCBI taxonomy): Eukaryota > Viridiplantae > Streptophyta > Magnoliopsida > Asparagales > Iridaceae > Iris > Iris macrosiphon. The sequence continues at coordinate 162,374,742 of JAYESA010000004.1, forward strand.
GAAAAGATTGTTACTGATAAATATCGACTTTGGTGAAAGTTCATCCCCAACATTGATTTGGATAACTTTGTCTTCAGTGGGTGGTTCTCTCTGCTCGAACCTAAGTTCCCATTGTGTATCCATTTGCTGAGCCCAGGAGTCATTTTCAAACGGTTCAGATCCTTGTTCGTCTACTTCGAGAGAATCTGTCAATACCGTATTTACTAATAATGCTCGTTCGAGATCAGCATATGAGTCAGAGGACGATGAACCAATCTGAGAAGAGGAAAAGGTATCCTCATTTGACTCAGAAGTTGCAAAAGAAGTGGTATACCCTAACCCAAAACGAGTTTGTTGACAGTAGGGATCACCATGCAATGGCATTCGCCTGTCTTTTCCATAGTTGAGGCCTGGCTCTGACTTCAGATCATAACCCATGCTTTGCATAATCTTCAAAGCTTGTGGACTGTATCTGTGGACCTGTATTTTCCCAGCATCGAATTTGCGAGAATCTTCTTGTATAATTGGTCTGTTCCACATGCGACCGAAGACTATTGGATGTTGATTGCTGCGAGTAGGTGGGATAATAAAGATAGAATCTTCATGTGGCCCGTATGTCGTGGTGACATTAGATGTTGACGCTGCTTCTCACACATATGGATGATAGGAGTATATAGCTTCCAAGAATTTTTGTGCTATAGGTTCTACATCGTTATGGGGATAGGATTCCTTATTTGGAATTTAAGCGTTAGTATACTAGAAAAGAGAATCTTTATTATCGTCAGAAACCACGTTCCCGGTTGAATTTACATCAATCGGCTGCGTGCTGTGCCAAAGGTTGATGACCAAAGGTGGAGGTTTCTGGTTCAGAGTGATCACTAGGGGATCACTTCCTCCTCCTGATTTGGTTTTGTTTAAGTGGATAGGCATGGGTTCCATGACTTTCGGACGGGTAGTCCGCCCTTTCACCTGGATCGACAGAGGTTACTCGGCAGAGGGTTCTTCTGGCTCCCGGTGGGGTTCTTCTTCCGTCTTACCTGACACCTCCTTCATGTAGTCTTGGGTGTATAACATGGCATCGAAATAGTAGGACTATACTCCTTTGAATGGATTAAGGTCAGCAAACTCCGTTTGTACTGTTCCTTGGATATCTACATATTTGAAGCATTGATGTAGAGTCAAAGGAACAATATTGTGATCATGGATCCATGATCTGCCCAGCAGAATGTTGTAAGAAATCTCTGAATCAATGACATAGCATGTAGCCACTGATCTAAGGTTACCAATCTGGATCCTCAGACGAATCTTCCCTAATGGTTTGCTCTTCCAGGCATTAAAGCCCACAATTATAGTGGTGGTGTAAGCCAGTTCGCTTGTAGGAATCCTCAGCGTTCTGAGCAGACTATGAGGGATAATGCTAATGGATGATCCCGGATCTATGTGAATCTGGTCCACCTCCATGGAACCGACGTATCCGGTGTATTAGAGGGGCCTGTCATGCCTGTTATGTTTCAACAGCATGTCCTCTTGAGTGAAAGTGATATTAGGGACCACTTCCATCACACTATGGCATTGAGGGCATGCCATAGGTTCTTTATCAAGGGACTTGAGCTAAGTCAAGCATACATCCGCCTGCATTAACGCTTCACTCAGGGCTTGACGAGTGTCTTTGAAAAGCCTGAGTAGCTCAAAAATGGACAGTCTGGCCGGAGTATTAGCCAATTGGGCCAGGATGTCGAAGTTATATATTTTTTCTAAACCTTTGTTTTGAATATTCTTCAAAGGTTTATCAAAACATACTTCTTTTTGCTTGCCCTTGTCCGCCGAAGTTGGTCTAGAAGGACCTGCCTCTGGTATGACAGGTTCAGGCTCTGGAAGTTTGGCAGCTGAAGTGTCTGTCGTTGCACCTTCCTGATTTTCTCCATAGTCCTTGAGGTAGGCTTTCCCTGAACGGGTTCCGGTAGCCAAAGCCCCATCTTTTGATGTCGGGGATATTGCAACCGTATGGCATGGTTTATGCCTTGAGTTCTTTTTAGACTTAGCCTTAGCAGCTTGAGTCTCTTCCTCGATCTCTAACACCAGATCAGGATGAACCCACATAATCTCACCACACTGGGTAGTTAGGGGTACCAGGTCATAATTTTGACCCCTGGCCGGAGGAAGATTAACAATGTACATCATCGTCCGAAAAATAGGTACGACACCATCCGAAACTTCTTGAGGAGGCAGATTGCCAAATTGGAGAGAGATCATGTTGGCAGTGACCGTCTTCTCGCTATTACGCAGAGTGATGGCCTTGGCGTCGATCAACTCCTGGAATATCCTCTTTAGTACATAATACGCCTTTGTGGGATGATGTATGTACCTATAGAAAATGTAGTACTTAGGGTTATTGGTACTGCCGACTTTATTAGGCCACTTTACCTCGGGGAGGGTGAGCTTGCCGCTTTTGACTAGACAATCAAATATGCTTGGAATGTCGTCATCGTCAAAAGAGTATTCTTCGATGGGCCTGGAAGTCCCCGATTTTGTCTGCGTGGTTGACGGAGTATTTTTCCTGGACGTGTTGATTGCCAGAGCTTCCTTTCCTTTGGAACCACGAGGAGGGTCACTATTGGAGGATGACCTCTTCCCTCTATCAGAGGTAAAGATCATGATTCCATTGTCACGCGTCTTCCGACTGTTATCTTCAGCGGCTACCGCTGAGATGATAAATAAGGGCCAATCATCGAACTGATATGGTCCTGTGAATACTGAGATCAATGGAAGAAGGTTCTTTCTACAAATGTCTACCAAGGCAGAATCTGGAACTCCCGGAGGCATCTGCAAAGTGGCCTGACAAAAATGATCAATGAAGGTACGAACATTCTTTTTCTCCTTCTGCTTCACTTCGATGAGTGAGGATATAGACATGTCCATCCCTCCTTCGTAGAATCGAGCGAAGAACAGAGTTTTGAAATCTTCAAATAAAGTAATGCAGTTGTCCGCAAGACTACGGTACCACTGATAGGCCACTCCAGATAGACAGCCTTTAAACACTCGAGTGAGAAGGGCGTCATTCCCTTGCAACAATACTGTCATCATGCTGAAGTAGTTCATGTACTGACTTGGTGACGTCTTTCCTTCAAACAAAACCATAGCCTGTGGTTTATATTTTGGCGGGAAAGGGATCTCATCCCAGATAGCTGGGTAAGGCTGGTTGATGCCCAACTTCTTGAGCTGATCCTTATGCTTCAAGGCATCAAATTGGGCTTTCAATACCCGCACTGCCTGTATCGGATTTTCAGCTGGGAGAGGGACCGCAGAGTGGTGAGAGATCGGTTGTATTGTAACTCCAACAGGAGGCAATACATTCTCCGAGTTAAGAAGTTGAGGAGCCGCTGACTCTTGATTTAGAACAGGCTCCTGGTTTGCGGTAGATGGAGGTAAGTCCACCCCCACACGTAGTTGAATCGGAGGAACCGATGCTTGGGCTATTGCAGCTGCATGTTGAGTCACCATCATCTGACGCATACTCTCCATCATGGAATGCATCTCTTTGAGTGATGCTTCTAATACTGTGATACGTTGGTCAGTACTTCCTGATGGGGAAGCCTCTTCGTGTTCATCTCCAATGGCATAGACTACCATTTCTCTCGATGTCATTGAAGGGTTAGTATAGGTCTCCGTAGAGATCGAGTCTATACTTTTAGCGTCCGATTCGGGAAACTGGCGACTCCCAGTGTCGGAATCAGAAGAATATGAAGCCGGTTGTCGTGACCTCGAATGGGTGTTTCAAAATACACCAGCTTCAATGTTCTCAAGGAGTCTGTTGAATCTCCTTTGGCTTGAAGTTCTAGAGGGATGACGTCTTGAATTTGACCTTCCTCTAGGAATGTGTGAAGCCATGTTCACTGATGCGAATGTAGGCTCTTCTTCTTGTAAAGACAAAGAGTAGTTCCACCGGTCGAAAACTGACCGTTTTGCCTTAGAACAGCAGTAGTTAACTACTACTTTATGATTATTACAACAATGCTTCCTAGGGGGTATAATAGACATGTTAGAAGATCCCCTATCTTTACGCTTCTGGATCAGGAAATTATGCAAGTCAGGAGGATTGGCGGGAGAAGAAGAAGAAGGCTTATTTTGCCTTTTTACATCAGTTGGGGTGTGGAGATTGGGAATCATAACTCTCTCCCTGCCATAAGAATATAGCAGTTCAGCCATGTGAGTGGCATATGATCCATCATCCGTTTCGGGAGTATATTTCCCCATGAACCGGGACTTCTTTACGCTGAGGGGCTTGTCCTGGCGTAATCGGGAATTTTGCACAGGTTGGCGTAAAACTGAGGAAGTCCTCAATCGGCCGTCAGCATTCCGCGTAATCTGAAGAGCGGGCAGATTCTTCTCTTGATGGCATAAAAGTCGAGAGGTCAAAAAATTCGCCACTTGTTTTCCCTTGCGGTGATTGTAAGGACCATCTGCCTCATTGTAGAGGGGAGATGTATTTTTACGCGCAAGGCGCTTTTGGAATTTCTGAATTGGTGCTGAGGCCTTGTCAAAAATTTTGTCTGCCACATCACAGATGGGAGATGAAGTTTTACGCATGGGGCGTAGTGTAGACTTCTGGATTGGCACTGAGGCATTGCCAGAAGCTTTGTCTGCCACGTCACAGACGGGAGACAGAGTTTTATGCGCGGGGCGCGGAGTAGACTTCTGGATTGGCACTGAGGCATTGCCAGAAGCTTTGTCTGCCAGGTCACAGACGGAAGACAGAGTTTTACGCGCGGGGCACGGAGTAGACTTTTGGATTGGCACTGAGGCATTGCTAGAAGCTTTGTCTGCCATATCACAGACGGGAGACAGAGTTTCACGTGCGGGGTGCACAGGTTGCGATGCGACAACCTTGTTGGTCGCAGAGGGAGAGTCCGCAAGAATGGTAGAGGATGTCCGGGGCATCCATACTTTACGTAATTTTCTGTTGTCTTGGACAGAGAGGGAATGAGAGCTACCCCCTGCTCGAAGCATGTCTTCATAAGCCGATTGGTCGAATTGGACGACCAAGGTCTTCTTCGTTGATCCTACGGATACAACATCGTGTTGAGCAATGGCTTTCTCGTCAGATGAGAAAGTAGTCCCCAACAGAGTCGCCATCTTGTGTTTGATAATAAACGAAAGAAATTGAAACTAGGTTTATACAAAACTCTTTTTTTGGTTTACAAACAAGAAAAAGAAGTACAATTAATCCTATACGAGGATATTAAGTACAAAAGTTTGATTCTGGGGAAATATTGCTATAGGAGTCTGATCTGCGGTCGATCACTTTGTCCCTTGGACCACACGATGACGAAGAAGTGCTGTAGAAGACAGAGAAGAAGCTTCAAAAGACTGCAGGAGGGATTGAACTCTCGTTGCCAAAGTAACACTCTCTGGATGAATTCTCTCTCTCTGATCCTGACCTTGATTTTTTCGACCTCTCCTCGGTTTTTTTCTTCGACCCTGGACCTATGCTTCGACCCTTGTTTTTCTGACCACACTTGACCTCCATGACTGAAAGTCTCTATTTATAGGGTTTGGTCACAGTCGGCGTAGAAACCGAACAGCGGAAAGAACTGCACTTTTTACGCGACGGTTATAATAACTGCTACCCACGTATAAATGATCTTATGAATCTGCGTGTGACGCGTGTCCCATTATGAGGTAATGCGTATAACTGCTTCGAAGATCATGGCATACAAGCCACATAGCTAACTGCCCCTCGCGTAGAGAAGGTTGACATAAAGGCCAAGTAACTGTCACGTTGGCGTAAAAGCCAAAGAGTTATCTTGTTGGCGTAGAAGCCAAGTAGACGTAGAAGCCGAATAGCTGTTAAGTTGGTGTAGAAGCAAAATAGATGTCTTATTGGCGTAGAAACCAAGTTCTGTGTAAAGCTTGATGCCGCATGGATAGGTAGCCAGCGTAAAGATAGTCGATTATCCTTCCTTGACTGAGGTCTTGAGCGTATTCTGGGCCAAATAGCCTTATCACGCATCTTTGCAAATATAGCCTGAGTTGGCATATTTCGAGGAGATAGCATACGGCGTACTCCTATAATTTGAAAATAGCCAGGTCGACGTATTTCGAGGAGATAGCACACGGCGTACTCCTATAGCTGAAAATAGCCTGAGTTGGCGTAATGTGCAGGGGTGGTGATGTGGACGTATTAGCCCTAATTGTAGCTCACCTAGTCATTAAAAGTAGAACCAAATCTCGTACATTAAATGCAGAGATCTGCCCCCATCTCGCGCATTAACTGCAGAGACGTGCCTCGAGTTCTGTACGAAGAGCAGCTTTTGACGTGGCGGTTGGTTTCGTCTCATCCTGAGCGTAAAAGCTCATGTCTGCCTGTGTAAAATAGGCAGCATATTCCTTGAATGCGTAAACGACGTCTTAATTCAAGGCTTTGTCACTAAACGACAGTCTGGGGCTTTGTGTAGAATCATCATTACAACCGTCCTCTCGATCGTCGTGCAGTACTCTTTGTCAGGAGTCAGGTTCACTGCTTCTACTGACAGGTTCATTCGAGGAATACGAAGAGTTCCTCGTACAACTTCCCGCTGCATTAAAAGCATATAGGTTTTACGCCGAAAAAAGGCGATATAGCAACATTTTTACGCCGAAGCAGTCTGGAAATACTGCATTACGCGGGTTGTTCTGGAGCTGTATTTTACGCTAAAGTAGCGTTGAAGCATTGATGTACGCCTATGGCTCTGAGGTCATGTTTTACACTACCCAGTGCATGTTGGGTTTTAAGCGTACGATTCCCCAGCGTATTTTTCATGCTTCAACAACGGTCATGTCAGAAAAACTGTTATAATTATTCGCTCATTTATATTATTTACAAGAAACGAAACACTGGATTCATATTATCTACGATAACATTTACAGATAACCAAAAAACTGCAATTACAACAATACTTGTCATAAGAAATGTTGTATGCAAAATATATTGCATGATATTTTTATTTAGAAGTAATCAAACAATACGAGAAATAATAAGAGGGCCAGCTCCTCTTCCAAACAAATTTACCAATATAAATTTAGGAATTTAACAGAATTTGGAAAAAAGAAGTAGGTAGCATCTCCTCAAAGTCGTGACTTCCTGGAAGTGGTAAGTGAACCGAAAGTGTGACATTTATTATGGTCCAAAGTGTGACGTTAAGAACTTTGGCTATGCAAGTAAAGTACAGGTCTAAGTTGGGCAACTAGAGATTATTCTCGTTCCATTTGTGTTGTACTCAGTCCAACAATAATTAATGCATATATATAATTATTTTTCCTTAAAATTAGTGTTAACTTACCGTTATAATATTATTTGCGATTCAACCAAATGTACTAGCCTATAGATAGGATTATTTATACTAACTATTCCTAAATTTTGAACTTATTATACGAGATATTCCTACTTTTAAACTAATTACACTAACCACCACTCCCTTTAGAAAAAAAATTAAAAATAGGAGTAGTTAATGTTATAACTTTTCATTTTTATCTTAAAGTAGGGATACCACGTATAATAAACATAAAACATAGGAATAGTTAGTATAATTAGTTTAAAAATATGGATATTTCGTGTAATAAGTTCAAAATTTAGGAATAGTTAGTGTGAATGATCCCTATAGATATTAGAATTAGGGCTAGTTTAGGTGCCGCAAATGGGAATCAAATTAATGGTAAGTGTAATAAGAGGTTCGTGGTTAGATCTAATATAAGGCTAGTTTGATTTCCTTTTGGGTAGAGAAAAAAAAGATAACTATTTGATTCTGAAATAAATATCTTTAAATTTTATTTAATTCTAAAATATATGTTAAAAAATATAAAAATTGGTTAATATGTCAATATTTACAATTTTGAATCTTGTGACACAAATCGAGACGAATAGTTGATCGAAAGGTCAACATTTAGAAACCATAGATTTGTGTACATTGTCGTATAGATTTCAGCACACGAAAGCATTGGAATCCACGATTTTTACAAAATATTATTCGATTAAGACATATGGTGGTTTCAATTTCCATATCAAAATTTAATTTTCAGTAAAATCAACTAGTCTGCTATAACTATTTTTGAATATAACAAATAATTTTTTTCTTGAAATTAAACTATGTTAAAGTTAATCATGTCTAAATTTTAAAAAATCAAACGGATCACGTTTTCTATCAAAATTGTAAAAACACCAAAATATGTTCGTTTTACAGGCATATGATAGTCTAAAAATTCTACAAAAATTAATACAAAAAATTTACTGCACCGATAATAATTTTATATTAATTAAATATAACGATAGAAATTTTAAAAATTTTGAAATTCCGATACATATCGCCAACCCAGATGGCGAAATATTGGAGAACTTGATTTTCGCTAACTGGGTTGGCAAAAATCCGATAAAAATTCGATGTGTCATTTTTTTGGACGGGAGGGGTGGATTTTCGCCAACCCAGTTGGCGAAAATTTGGTTGCCCAAATTTTAGCCAACTCAATTGGCGAAAATGTGGTGGATGGATTTTTTTTTTTTTGGTTTCTTTTTTTTGGGTTTTATGTTTAGGGTTTAATTTAGTTTGATTTTTTTTTGTTGGTTTTTTTTGTTTTTGTTTTTGTTTTGTCTGTTTATTTTTGGGGTATGTTCATAGTTACTCTGGGTATGTTCATATTGTAACGTTCATATTTTTACAACGGCTCTTTTTTTCTCATATCTACAAATTCCGTCTGCTATTCATTTCTCACTCAACCCACTTATACTTTCAAACAGAAGCTACTTCAGCTCAATCACTCTGTATTTAGAAGCTCATTCTCATGTGATGGATCAAAGTTTAACAATATTATGTTCGGTTGGAGGTGTGCTTAATGGGTTAGTTTATGATGGAGGTATAACTGAAATTTTTTTAATTCATCGAAATATTTTGTTTGATAGTTTACATAATCAAATTGTTGAGCAATGCTCTATTGATTATGAATTTATATTGGTTCATGTTTCTTTACCTAATTGTATAAAGTTAGTTAGTGAACAAGCATGAAAATTTATTCTAGAAGTTAATGTACAAGCAACGTACATTAATATTTATGTAACTTCACCACCACCTAGAAATAATATAGTAAGTAGTATGTGTGCTTCTAATCAAGTTAATACTGCTCCTTGTCATGCCCCAGTCCCAAAATATCGAGGGACTAGATACGTGGCAATGGCCAGCTGTAAAACTCCTGATTCTGAAAACCGTATTTATAAATTATAGTAATTATAATCTAAATATAAGAAATAAATTTTATTTGATTTTATGTAAGGTATTAGTGCATCCAGAGGATTTATGGAGCCATTATAAATTTTTCCTAATTTATTCCATGTAGGAGACCCGTGGGACAATTGCTAGTTTAACCGTATGCACTGATATAATTTTGTAGAATTTTTTTTATATATATAGATTTTATTAATAAGAATAGAAAATAGAATTTCCTATCAGATCCAAACCCGCAACCCGTTAAACCACACCCGCGCGTAAAGTAAGAAAATAGCAGCTCACCCCGCGTAAAACAGTCGAACAGCAAACCGCTCAGTACATCGCGTATACTTTCTCCACGCGTAAACAACCATAACAGCAGTAGTAAAACCCCTGCGTAAAATCTTTTCATTTTTGCTACGCGTAAAACCACCCCGCATAAACCACAGCAACAACAGTAACTAAACCTCCGCTTATCTTACCCTGTCTAAAATCCATTCCTTCTACCGCGCGTAAAAACTCAAACCATAATCATTGGGATAAGAAATATCAACAGCAGAAGCAAAACCCAATTTTTGCTTTGCTTGTTGTCCCACACGTGTAAGTCTCTCATTCTACCACTCCTTAAAAATCTTCTCAACCGCACACCTTAACCAATAAAAGGATAACAGCAGTGGCAATAATTCCTTAACCAGTAAGTAACTCTCACCACCTTTTATCGCTATAAATATAATTACAACTCCCAAACACTAACCCCCTTCTTCTTATCACAACTTAACATTTCTTTGGTCGTGCACTTTACAGGACTTTTCACTCGGCAAGTATACCTTGCCACTGTACAATTATTTACATTCCAGATTGATACATGCATGATTAATTCGGCTTATATGGATGTTTATTTTTGTAGAGTGTTGGGACCTTCTCTGTGAGACCACCATAGTAGTATGGAGCATCAGTAGATTCATTGGCTGTGACACAGTTGCTACATGAGTTGTGAGTCTCATATAGCTCTCGGACTGCATATTGGGTTGGCCGCTTGTACATATGAGCCGTGCATTAGGGAGGACTGCTGATAGAAACTTTTATGCTAGTAGACTCGGCAGTTATTAGAGGTTTTATTGTGTCATATAAATTACATGCTTAGAGCATGGGGTGGGGAGAATAACAAGTAAGACATTTGGGCTCCTTTGCACTTTTCTCCTGTACGCCTGGATTCTCCACCGGAGAAACGGGTGATGATGACCCTATATATTACTGGCGGTCTCTGCCGTTCAAAAGATGACATGCTTTGAGGCCTCTGATTCTCCGAGAGAGTCACGCCAATCCCATATTTTGAGCCAGATAGCCCACTTGGTGGAAAGTTGCTTCTCAAACTGCATACAATTAGACGGTTAGGCGACCCAGTGGATGTTTATATTTCAGTACTTATTGGCATATTATTATGTATCTTGTTACGTCCCTCTGAGGACCTGGTCCCTTTCCAGATATGGATGAGCAGGAGTATCCTCAGGAGTACGGACCTGGACTGGATGCTACCTACGAGACTGAGGAGGTCTTACCCTCCAAGTATTTGTGATTGTTACCACTGTTTAGAGATTTTGTTGTTACTTCAGTATAGTCATTTTGTAGTGGATTTATTTCCACCCGACTATCACCCTAGATACTTCTCTTGGATATTTGGTTATATATATTTCAGCTTTTATTTCCTACTGATTACTTGTGCTATGGATGAGATATATATTGTGTGACTTGTTGTGACAGTATATTACCACTGATGGATTGAATGTTCATATACAGCGTACGTGTGTATATAGTTTCCATATATTGGAGTTCGTATACATACGGCTGGGCGGGTTACGTATTCCTAGTCCTATGTATTTTAGGACTGGGACATGACACTTTTTTGGTGGTGGCCCATGCAGGTCTTCGAATATATTGTCTTGGTTACTTAACTGTGCCAAACAAGCCTGTGTATAGGAAAAGATTTTTAGAAATCTCATCCACACTTGACTAAAACCTCATTCGTCCTTCCCACTATCCTATATTTAGTTTTACGCCAAAGATCCTTTACCCTTGCTAAGCGTAAGAGCTAAGCTATGATTGCTTACTCTACGCTGCCGGATATTGCCTATTTTTACGCTATGGTTAGGTTTACCTTACGCTGCAGTTATAAACAAACTTCTACTCCCAATCCTATAGTATTCCTAAATCATGTGTATAGGACGACAAGTAAGCCACATAGGTAAATCCCCAGTGTAACTTGATGATTCCTAAATCCAGCGTAAATAGTTTGATCAGACGTCAATATAAGGAGGATGATAAGCGTAATTGACACTATCTTAGCCCTTAAGAAACAAATCTGTCACATTAAATACAGAGATATGCCTTGAGCCCTGTGCAGAAATAGCTTTTGACTTGGCGTCTGATTCTGTCTTATCTTGAGCGTAGAAACCTCAACTCTGTAGGCAGCGTATACCAAAGACTCAACCTTTCTTTCTTTTAGATGGGTAAAAACAACTTGTATAAAATATATCACTAAACGACAACCTGGATCTCTGTGCAAAATCATCATCACAGTCGTCCTCTCGATCATCGTGTCATACTTTTGTCAGATGTCAGGTTCACTGACTTGACTGACCAACTCATGATGAGTTCCTCGTACAAACCTTACGCCACAACGTATGTTAGAAATTTTTTTACACCCAAATTTTATGCATTAACTTTTATACGCAGACCTTTCACACGAGCTTTATGCAGAAAGTATAGCAAGACAGGCAGATTTTACGCAGCATATCTTTTACTCGCAGACTTTACGCATGAAACCCTTTACGCAGACTTTTACTCAGACAATTCTGAAAAAAAAATTCCTCAACTCTCTGTTTTACGCAGACAACTCTAAAAACCTTACCTTACGCTTCTCTGCTTTACGCGAATCTTTCTGAGACCATGTTTTACGCCAACCACCTTGAAGCTCTGTTTTACGCAGGAGAGACTTCATGAATGTTACAAATTTTTGACTGTGAAATATACAGACTATTTCCCAGCATATTTTATGCTCCTATATTCTATCTAAATGCTTACATCCTTCCTGTACTCCTTCTGAACGTTGTGTACATCACTTACAGAAAGATGGATATGCAGAAGGGAGGTACTGTCACCGATGGTGACACAACTTCTGGAGTCAATGGTCAGACTCAAGGAGGGACTTCACCGAATCCTAAACTTACAGGACCAGATGGACAGATTCACAATCCAGTTCCATCTGACCTTCCTGTTCCACCAAATGGGAACCTCCCAGCCTCATCAACACCGCAGGATGGTCAGACTCAACTGTTCTAATTCTTCCAGATGATAATGAAGGAACAGCAACAACAAGCTGCCACACTAGCTGCAGAATAGAGACAGCAAGCAGTAGAACAAAGATAAGAGTTCCTAGCAGCACTTGAAAGGATAGCTGCAAGGACTATTGTACCAGCTCAAGCACTAGCTCCAGAACTTTGAGCTCGAGTTGGTTCGATAAAGGACTTTATACAGATGGGTCCGAGGCTGTACAAAGGCATCGAGAGCCCAGAGGAAACTACCAACTGGATCACTCACACTCAGAAGTTATTGGAGGCATCACAGCTACCTGCAGATCTGTGGATGACAGGTGTAAGGACGCTTCTAGATGGTAATGCTCATCACTGGTGGGAGTCCATGGAGCGCTAGCTGGGTACATACCAAACTTGGGAGCAGTTCTTAGAGTACTTTGAAAGGAAGTACTTCCCGGACACTGTCAGAGATGCATTATATGACCAGTTTCTCCACCTAGAGCAAGGGAACAGAACAGTGGATGAGTATGATGCTGAGTTTAGCCGCCTTAGTAAATATGGCGCTGCTCTGATACCAGATGACTTGGCCAAAGCTAAGAGATTCCATCGCGGACTAACTCAGGAGCTCCAACATTATACTAGCTCCCAGTCCCGAATCTCTTATGCCGAGTTACTGACAGAAGCCAGATTGCAAGAAACTATCAGCCGAGGAAAAGGAGGGCAGCAAAGGACGCATCAAGGACCAGCCAGGACACAACAAGGGGGACCTATCAGGCGTCCTTTAGCTCAGCAACAGCAGTTCCAGCATAGAGCGGGACTATACCAGATCCCAGAGAATCCCCTCTGCCATCATTGTGGGAAACACGAACATATTAGGAGGGACTGTCGAACTCGCCTAGGACAATGTATGAGATGTGGTTCTGGCAGCACATATTAAAGGAATGTCCTATGCCACAAGCAGCGACATTTCCACCACCAGCACAGAGGCTAGCACTTCCAGCACCAAGGCCAGCTCAACAGATGGCTAGACCAGGAGCACCTCGACCTCCAGCAGCAGGAGGATTTCAGTGAGGTCCACCACTACCTACCCAGGAGGATCAGTACCTGAGGGCTAGTAATGGACAACCACAGAAGAATGGGCAAGCTTTTGCAATAGAAATAGATGACATGGATCAGGAGATTGATGTCATAGCAGGTATCACTATTGCTTTTACTTTTTCTACTGTGACATTGTTTGATACGGGAGCCACCCACTCATTCATATCATTTAGTTTTATTGCCAAACACAACATTACCTCTACATCATTACCTAGTTGTATTAGAATTCTTACCGGAGGAGGAGTTATACCTATTAGTAGAATTTGTAGATCGTGTTCTATAGTGATACATGGAAGAGAGATGAATGCCCGACTCTTAGTCCTTCCTATGCCAACTTTTGATGTTGTGCTCGGAATAGACTGGCTGAGCAAGTACCACGCTTTCTTCGATTGCTTTGGAGGAAGCATTCTTTTTAAGGTACCAAGCCAACCTGAACTTGAGTTTGTATGAGGATCCACAGAAATCCTTGATGGTATGCAACTCGCAATGGACGATGTTGTCTATCATCCCATTATTTCAGAATTTTAAGACGTCTTTCCAGAAGAATTGCTAGGACTACCCCCAGATAGAGACGTAGAGTTTTCGATTGAATTAACACCGAGAGCAGCACTCATAGCATCACATGTTTATAGACTGGCAAAGAAAGAGATGGATGAACTGAAGACACAATTGAAAGAACTAGAAGAGAAAGGTTTCATCCGACCAAGTGCCTCACCCTGGAGAGCACCAATGTTTTTTGTACCAAAGAAGGATGGGTCAGTGCGTATGTGCATTGACTACAGAGCCTTAAATGCAGTGACAGTGAAGAATAAATATCCACTATCACGTATTGATGACCTATTTGATCAGCTTAGTGGAGCCAAGATGTTCTCAAAAATAGATTTGAGATCCGGATATCACCAGGTGAAGGTACGGAAAGAGGATAATTCGAAGACCGTATTCCGAACCAGATATGGGCACTACGAGTTTCTGGTCATGCCATTTGGATTGACCAATGCTCCAGCTATCTTTATGGACTTAATGAATCGAGTCTTCCATCAGTATTTGGGCCAGTTCGTGGTTGTCTTCATAGATGATATACTTGTCTATTCAAAGAGCCATGAGAAGCACGAGAAGCACCTGCGGATTGTGTTAGAAACCTTGAGGAGAGAGCAGCTATATGCAAAGCTCAGTAAATATGAGTTCTTCTTGGATAGAGTTTCATTTCTTGGATATGTGGTTACAGGAGATGGTATTTTTGTTTATCCAAAAAAGATCTCCGCAGTCAAGACATGGCCCGTTCCTAAATCAGCAGCAGAGGTGAGAAGTTTCCTTGGGCTTGCAGGATATTACCGACAGTTCGTGGAGAACTTCTCAAGGATAGCAACACCTATGACTCGGTTGACTTGCAAAGATCAAGAGTTCATATGGACCAACGAGTGTCAAGCCGCTTTCAAGGAGTTAAAAAGGCGACTAACCACAGCACTAGTATTAACTATTCCATCAGGATCAGGAGGCTATGTGATCTACAGTGACGCATCAGGAAAAGGCTTAGAATGCGTATTAATGCAGCATGGCAAAGTGATTGCATATGCATCTAGACAGTTACGAGTACATGAGAAGAATTATCCAACTCATGACTTGGAACTTGCAGCCATTGTATTTGCTCTAAAGTTATGGAGACATTACTTATATGGGGAACGAGTAAAAATCTATACAGACCACAAAAGTCTCAAGTATATCTTTACACAGAAGGAGTTAAATATGAGGCAACGTCGATGGCTCGAGTTGATGAAAGATTTTGAGATAGAATTACATTATCATCCAGGCAAGGCTAATGTTGTAGTAGACGCGTTAAGCCGGAAGCCAACAGCTTATTTCTTGACAACACAGAGGGAATTATTGGAAGACTTGCAAAGTCTTGGCATTAAAATAATATTACCTGAAGCAGACGGGACACTAGCCAACTTGTAAGTACAATCATCCCTAGTAGGAGAATCAAGGCAGCATTACCTACAGACGCCAGATTCAGAAGATTAAAAGAAAGAACAGAGGCTGAAGAGCAGACAGGACTGCACATTCATGATAACGGGACATTACGATGTGGTAATCGTCTTTATGTTCCCAATGGAGAAATTTGACAGGAATTGATGACAGAAGCTCATAGTTCGATATATTCTATTCATCCTGGAGGCACCAAGATGTATCATGATTTACGACAGCATTTCTGGTGGCATGGGATGAAAAGAGAGATAGCCCGCTTTGTAGCTAAATGCTTGCTATGTCAGCAAGTGAAGGCAGAGCACCAAAGAACAGCAAGGTTATTGCAACCACTTCCGATTCCAGAGTGGAAATGAGAGCACATCACTATGGACTTCGTAACAGGTTTTCCCAAAATTCCAAGTGGTAAAGATGCAATGTGGGTAATAGTGGATCGACTCACAAAGACAGCACATTTCTTGCCTTTTAGAGTTGGCCAATCTACAAAAGCTTTAGCTGACTTATATATGAGGCAGATAGTAATATTGCACGGTGTACGATTCAGTATTGTATCAGACAGAGACTTGCGCTTTACATCATATTTTTGGAGAAGTATACAAGAAAGTCTTGGAACTCGTCTAAAATTCAGTACATCTTATCACCCGCAAACAGATGGGCAGTCAAAACGTACTATTCAGACATTAGAAGATATGTTAAGGGCTTGTATGTTAGACTTTGGGGGATCATGGGAGGACCACCTACATCTTGTGGAGTTTTCTTACAACAATAGCTATCAGGCGAGCATCCAGATGGCTCCACTTGAAGCATTGTATGGAAGGAAGTATAGGTCTCCTGTATATTGGAGTGACATGGAAGAACGTCAAATTCTGGGACCAGAGCTAGTAAATAACACCGTGGAGACAGTAAAGAGAATACAAGGACACTTGCGAGTAGCACAAGACAGGCAGAAGCAATGGGCAGACCTTCATCGTCGTCCCTTGGAGTTTAAAGAGGGCGATCATGTCTTCTTAAAGATAGCACCTACCAGAGGTACCATTCGATTCGGAGGGCGCGGCAAGTTAAGTCCAAGATATATTGGGCCATTTGACGTGCTAGAAAGAGTGGGAGAAGTAGCTTATCGACTTGCGCTACCACCTTCACTTGAGGGAATACATGACGTATTCCATGTATCACAACTCCGGCGATATGTGGCAGATAACAGTCATATTCTTGACCATTCGAAGATCACCATTGGGCCAAGCTTATCATATCAAGAGCAACCCGTGGGAATTCTCGATCATCGAGAGAAAGTATTAAGAAACCAGTCTATTCACTTGGTCTGCGTAGCATTGAAGCATGGCTCGTCAGGAGAATCTACTTGGGAGCACGAAGATGACATGCGCCAACGTTTTCTGAACCTATTTACTGACCAAGGTATAAATTTAACTTGTTAATTTATATCTATACCATCCTTCACTTTCTACCATGGCTTAATTTTAATTTCGAGGACAAAATTTTTATAAGTTGGGTAGAATATAAAACCCCTGATTCTGAAAACCGTATTTATTAATTATAGTAATTATAATCTAAATAGAAGAAATAAATTTATTTGATTTTATGTAAGGTGTTAGTGTATCCAGGGGATTTATGGAGCCATTATAAATTTTTTCTAATTTATTCCATGTAGGAGACCTGTGGGACAATTGCTAGTTTAACCGTATACACTGATATAATTTTGTAGAATTTTATATATATATATAGATTTTATTAATAAGAATATAAAATAGAATTTCCAATCAGATCCAAACCCGCAACCCGTTAAACCACACCCGCGCGTAAAGTAAGAAAATAGCAGCTCATCCCGCGTAAAACAGTCAAACAACAAACCGCTCAGTACACCGCGTATACTTTCTCCATACGTAAACAACCATAACAGCAGTAGTAAAACCCCTGCGTAAAATCTTTTACTTTTTGCTACGCATAAAACCACCCCGCGTAAACCACAGCAACAACAGTAACTAAACCTCCGCTTATCTTACCCTGTGTAAAATCCATTACTTCCACCGCGTGTAAAAACTCAAACCACAATCATTGGGATAAGAAATATCAGCAGCAGAAGCAAAACCCAATTTTTGCTTTGCTTACTGTCCCACACGTGTAAGTCTCTCATTCCACCACTCCTTAAAAATCTTCTCAACCGCACACCTAAACCAATAAAAGGATAACAGTAGTGGCAATAATTCCTTAACCAGTAAGTAACTCTCACCGCCTCTTATCGCTATAAATATAATTACAACTCCCAAACACTAACCCCCTTCTTCTTATCACAACTTAACATTTCTTTGGACGTGCACTTTACAGGACTTTTCACTCGGCAAGTATACCTTGCCACTGTACAATTATTTACATTACAGATTGATACATGCATGATTAATTCTGCTTATATGGATGTTTATTTTTGTTGAGTATTGGGACCTTCTCTGTGAGACCACCCTAGTAGTATGGAGCATCAGTAGATTCATTGGTTGTGACACAGTTGCTACACGAGTTGTGAGTCTCATATAGCTTTCGGACTACGTATTGGGTTGGCCGCCTGTACGTATGAGCCGTGCGTTAGGGAGGACTGCTGATAGAAACTTTGTATGCTAGTAGACTCGGCAGTTATTAGAGGTTTTATCGTGTCATATAAATTACATGCTTAGAGCATGGGGTGGGGAGAACAACAAGTAAGACATTTGGGCTCCTTTGCACTTTTTTCCTGTACGCCTGGATTCTCCACCGGAGAAACGGGTGATGATGACCCTATATATTACTGGCGGCCTCTGCCGTTCAAAAGACGACATGCTTTGAGGCATCTGATTCTCCGAGAGAGTCACGCCAATCCCATATTTTGAGCCAGATAGCCCACTTGGTGGAAAGTTGTTCTCAAATTGCATACACTTAGACGGTTAGGCGACCCAGTGGATGTTTATATTTCAGTACTTATTGGCATGTTATTATGTATCTTGTTACGTCCCTCTGAGGACCTGGTCCCTTTCCAGATATGGATGAGCAGGAGTATCCTCAGGAGTACGGACCTGGACCGGATGCTACCTACGAGACTGAGGAGGTCTTACCCTCCAAGTATCTGTGATTGTTACCACTGTTTAGAGATTTTGTTGTTACTTCAGTATAGTCGTTTTATAGTGGATTTGTTTACACCCGACTATCAGCCTAGATACTTCTCTTGGATATTCGGTTATATATATTTCAACTTTTATTTCCTACTGATTACTTGTACTGTGGATGAGATATAGATTGTGTGACTTGTTGTGACAGTATATTACCACTGATGGATTGAATGTTCATATACAGCGTACGTGTGTATATGGTTTCCATATATTGGAGTTCGTATACATACGGCTGGGCGGGTTACGTATTCCTAGTCCTACGTATTTTGGGACTGGAGCGTGACACCAACAACACACACCAATGGGCAAACCCAATTTAATGGACCCATCAGGGTATACTTAAGCTGTAATACTGCAATAATGGTCTAATATACTAATCTCATCCACAGAAATGAATACATCAATATCAGAAATATAAAGCAATATCAAGTCTCAATGAAACATAACTCGGGGAACAACCCGATAATGAGTTTGATACAATTGTTCAATAGACAAGAAATAAAGAGTATAACAACAGCAAGTACTAAGTATGGATAAAGCATATACTCAGAAAAAATCCTCGACAATCACCTTGTCCTCGATTTCTGGTACTGCTCTAGTATATGCACCTGCTCCTGTTTCTGCTACTGCCTCAGGATAGATCTCCTCTGTTATTCCTGGGAACATAATCCGGATCCAGGCCCTCAGGGGACATAGCAAGGTACAAGAATAACTCAAGCCATAATAAATGCAGTGCAATAATAAATGAATCAATAGGGTAAACTATATAACCAGCTAAGTGATATGCAAGATGAGAGCATCACTAGAACTCAGGCTGAGACCACTACAAGCTCGATGTCGGAGAGCCGGTAACAGTGATATCATGTAGTTGTCTAGCTCAAAGAGAGACTACGACACCGTCATAATATAATCAACATGTAGCCTGTGTGTCTCTCCCCACCCAATGTAATCACACGTCTCATGTCCATGACACACAAGATCATATCTAATTCAGCAAGTCATAATGAGATCTAAACATGTGTATAAAGAATATGTTATGAAACCTGTAACCTATACAGAATCACCATAAATATCTCAGGAAAATTTTGTCTCATAAATAGTGTCATGTGTCCTGAGGTATGACGTACTTGATAAGATAAGCACGATAATGTATAGGGTCTCGATATCCATTTTTAGGTGACGTTATACAATGCCGCGTACGGTGTTGACACCCGAATATTATTTGGACGCTAAGTAATATCACACGGTCCAAGGTTGAACAGAGATATTACAGTAAATAATCAAGAGAATAGTATAAACAAATACTGCAAGTATGGCAACGTACACTTGCCTAGGGTTCTGGCTCCAACTGCTGCTCTGGTATCAGCGGGATCTGCAGGTACTCCTCCGAATGCTGTAATAAACGTTACCATCAGGTTCATAAGACATCAAATAGCTAGAATTGCCTGTCTATAAGTCCAATTTGGACACAGGGACAAAAATGACAGTTTTTAGTCAAAGCATGGTCCACATGTGGCCCGCTTTGCATCAAAAAACGTGTCAGAGATAATATTCTCCAAATTTGTCTAACTTAGTGTCAACAAGTCCAGAACAATAATACGAACCCAACGGAACGTCCAGAACTGGATTTCGATGAGCCGATCACAAAATCGTCCGTCAAATGGAGCCGTGGGGTCCACGATACGCGATTTTGTCAACATTCTCAGAATCGAACCAAACTTGGGTCACAGAACCAGCGTATTATTACGAGTCTGATGGTGTAAGTTTTGTTTCGATACAACATGCATACATAAAGTTACAACAAGTTCCAGAACAGGGCCGATACGGGGTGTTGTTGACGAATATGCGTTGATTTCGGTGTGCACGCACATCCAAATCAACTTCTGCAAAATCTCACACGTCTGTATTAACGGCGCGCACCTTTCTTTAAGTCCGCACACGACCAAGTCATCCCGTTTAGCGGGGAGCACCCAGTTCCGAGAAAAAATAGGGTATCTATTTTTCTGATTTTGCGTCGCAGTTTGCGATAGCCACAGGACGCGATATCCTGAACAAGTTGTACGGGGTTCGAGAGAGTCACGCAGTCTACGCGTTACAGCAGACGGAACAGAAAATGAGACAGTGAGGAGAGAGAAATAGTCACCTGAAAAGGGCGTCGAAGATGACTGAATATGCGTTCTTGCGGGGTAGTGCGACGCGGCACGGTGGCGGGGCACGGCGGCTAGGGCTGCTGGTCGTCGGCGGCTAGGGCACGGGGTCAGCCAGAGGGAAGTCGGGGAGGATGGGGCGTCGCCGGGGTTCTGGTCGGCCGGAGGGTCGTGGTAGATCTGTTGGAAGTCGGGTGGATAGCTCAGGCTGTTACGCCCTGATTCCGTGGAATCGTTAGTCGTCCCCCGGGCGTGACCGCCGTGCGGGCCTAGGTTGCGCACTGCACAAGGCTAAGTATTTATTTTCGCATAGCGAGCACATATTCAGAGTACGCAGATTAAATGAACACAGATTTTAAGCATGAAAAAGTTCTCTTTTTATTGATAATAGAACATCTATTACAAGCTCCCTGAACTGAGTCATAAGGATTGCCTCCATGGGCTTACAAAAGTGTTGACACAAAATAAGATAGCAGTCATGTACATTACATTCCTTACTAAAACTCAAAATGTAAGACCTCCGGTCGGAATGATGGCTTTGCCACGAAGCTGCATATTTGCTTGGTGGCTAGCTTCTTCTCCAAAATGCTTCAAAAGGTGGCACGGTCAAGGCGTGCCTACAGCTGGACTGGATTGGGGGTTTGTCTCCTGCTTCTCGCTTGGTTCTTCTTAGCTCGGGGAACCTGTTTCAACGAGGGTCAGTACATCGAAACGTACTGGTGCAGGCAAGCTAACCCAACTATACCAATCAACACGTTGTTTTTATGAAGCATGCATATTTATTGTGGGTTTCTATCTTGCCTTAGTTCATTTTACAGCAAGAAATGAATATAGGAATCAAAGAAAATAACCCGCCACCGTTCGGTGATATTTACCTGCCCGTCTGAACCACCTGCATTATACTCACTCTGCCTTCCCTGCCAAGAAAACACAAGTTAGTTGCAACAGGTTTAAATATACGAGAGGATCACTGGCTTGTTGCCATAATGGACGTTATAGTCTATGGGCAAGGATGGTATGCAACGAAGTAGTGGAGGCACTGCATAATCCTGCCCGGGACATGAGACTATCATAAAGTTCCGTCTGGATCGGATCGGTGCCAGTGCCCCAACAACCGTCCGCAGGAACCCAAGGGCCTTGTGCACAAGTTGTCCGTGATCAACGGCGTTTGTGTTAAGTTTACCATTTATGTAACTGAGGCAATGAAATCAGGAGATATGTAGCATTGTATGGTTTATTTTGCATAGTCTCCCTGATCAATTGTTGCATGGCAAAGAGTGCTCTATATATAGCATGTTTATAGAAGAAGTAAGCATTCTAACTTGTATTTATGCATATGATGAACAATTCAAACGAGCAAGCATGTAAGTAGTAACCGTTTACAAGTTTCATTGACAAGCATGTTGATCCAAGTCTATTCCCTTATTATCTTGATATCTTTTAGTTATCACTTGGTATCGTTTGATCGGGGCAAGCACGAATACAAGATTCAGATGTGAAGACTAGCAAGAAGGGCTAGCTAATCGGGATAGTAGCCACTCACTTGGTAGTTGGAAGTAAGAAGGAAAGAAGTGCTTTAGGAGTCTGTTCGAGCGGCGCCTACTGCTGGATCACCTGTATTGACACGAACAGCTGATCAATACCTCTTCCACTCTTTCCATTATCGGAATTGAAGTACAGTTCGAAGAACGAAAACAATGAAATCCATCAAAACTGTTCAAGAAATCTCAAGCAAATCCGAAAACCAACACAAAGCACGAAAGCAACAAGCGACAGCGGAAACTAGGCAACAAAAGATGTAGCGGAGAGGTCCCTCATGACTCTGCCGCTAAGTCGATCCCGGGGGCACGGTCCACTGAATATGGGAATCGATTCCAAAGAAGCAAATCCATAAAGAGGATGGATTCTTGTTTCAATCTATCCCGATCGAACGATACCGTCTAGTATTTCTTAGCCGCTCTCTCCGAATAGGGGGAACGGGGCACCACATCCTACCCAACCAATTGGAAGTTTTGTCCCGAAACTTAAGGAATAGAACCTACCACTAGGGAATAATGAGGGAAACCTTTCCCTCATCTCTGATTCAAGCTTCCAAGTAGATTCTTCGATAGAGTGATTCCGCTAAAGCACGCGCACTAGAGGAATCGAACGGGTCCGAAGCAGCTTTTCTTTTCTATCCAAAATTTGCACTGGTTGTTCTACATACGTCAAGTCAGGCTGAAGGTTCAGTTGTTCTAGGTCTACCATGTGGCTTGGATCGTACACGTATTTCCTAAGTTGAGAAACATGGAATATATCATGTACGTCGGATAGGGATGGTGGTAGGGCAATCTGATAAGCAACTGAGGCAACCCGCTTTAGTATTTCGAACGAGCCAACAAATCTCGAACTTAGCTTTTCCTTCGCTCCAAACCTGCTGACTCCTCGCATGGGCAAGACCTTGAGGAATACCCGGTCGCCTACTAGGAACTCTAGTGGTCTTCGATGTATATCCGCATAGCTCTTTTGACGGCTTTGAGCTACTTTTAATCTTTCCCGAATCAATCGAACCTTCTGGACAGTCTGCTCCACAAGTTCAGGGCCAAGTATCTGCCATTCACCAACTTTGTCCCAGCAGATCGGAGATCGATACTTTCGCCCGTATAACACCTCATACGGTGCCATTTGAATGCTTGATTGATAACTATTATTTTAAGCAAATTCGGCTAAAGGTAGATGAAGGTCCCAACTAGTCTTCAAGTCCATGGCGCAGAGTCACAGCATGTCTTCGAGGATCTGGTTGACACGTTCTGTTTGGCCATCGGTCTGTGGATGGTAGGCGGAGCTGAACTTCAACTTCGTCCCCATTGCTGACTATAGGCTTCCCCAGAAACGCGATATGAATCGACCATCTCGATCAGAGACTATGGATACGGGCACGCCATGGAGCCGAACGATTTCGTTGAGATATATCTGAACCAGGCGGTCGGCACTCCAAGTAGATTTGATAGGCAGAAAGTGAGCTGACTTGGTGAGTCGATCGACGATAACTCAGACTGCATCATGTCCCCATTGCGTCCTTGGCAAGCCAACAATAAAATCCATTATTATATGATCCCATTTCCACTCCGGAATAGCAAGGTTCTGGAGCTCTCCACCTGGTTTCTGGTGTTCGGCCTTTACTCTCTGACAAGCCATGCAATACGACACGAACTGCGCCACATCTCGTTTTAAGCCGTGCCACCAAAACGTCGTACGAAAATCCCGATACATCTTTGTGCTACCCGGATGAGAAGTATAACTAGCATAGTGGGCCTCCGTGAGTATCTCTTTTCTGAGGGCCGCGTCATTTGGAACGCACAGTCTTCCTTTCACTCGAAGTATCCCGTCTGTGCCTACCGCAAAGTCGGACGTCTTTTCTGCCGAGATAAGGGCATAAATCTTTTGCAGGAATGGGTCGTCCTTCTGAGCGGCCTTTACTTTTTGTAACAAATCAGGTTCGAGGCGCAGTTGTGCCAGTTGCCCCGACTTCTTGTACCTGATCTTTAGAGTAATACTCAAGGATCCAAGATCCCGGCGGAGCATATCATTGATAGGCAAACTTCCTATGAACACTTGACTTAGTGCATCAGCTATAACGTTTCCTTTACCAGGCGTGTATCTGATCATGAGATCAAAGTCGCTAAGGAGTTCAAGACATCGCCGCTGCCGAAGGTTCAAATCATTTTGAGTGTACAAATATTTTAAGATCTTATGGTCCGTGTAGATCTCACACGGCACGCCATAAAGGTAGTGGCGCCATAGCTTCAGCGCAAATACTACTGCAGCCAATTCTAAGTCATGTGTCGGATAGTTCATCTCATGAGGCTTTAACTGTCTCGACGCATAAGCTATGACTTTATCCCTCTGCATCAGGACACATCCCAGCCCTTTACCTGATGCATCACTGAAAATTTTGAAATCATCCGGTCCGTTCGGTAGAGTAAGGATTGGGGCAGAGACGAGGCGCTATTTTAACTCCGCAAACGAAGCTTCACAGTCGTCCGTCCAAGTAAACTTCGTACCCTTTCGTGTGAGCTGGGTCAAGGGCGAAGCAATTCTAGCAAAATTTTGTATAAACCTGCGGTAGTATCCTGCCAGATCAAGGAAACTTCGGATATCGCTAGCTGACTCCGGTCGTTTATACTGCGTAATGGCCTCTACCTTCTTCGGATCAACTGAAATGCCTTCCGAAGAGATGATATGCCCCAAAAAGGATATACTGTCTAGCCAAAATTCATATTTACTCAGTTTGGCATACAACTTGTTGTCTCGAAGGGTTTGCAGCACCATCCGCAGGTATCCTGCGTGCTAATCCCTAGTCTTCGAGTACACCAAGATGTCATCAATAAAAACCATAACGAATTTATCGATGAAAGGACAAAATACACGATTCATAACATCCATGAATGCTGCAGGTGCATTCATCAGTCCGAACGGCATCACTAAAAATTCATAATGTCCGTATCGGGTTTGAAAGGCAGTCTTTGGCATGTCTTCAGGCTTAATCTTCAGCTGGTGATAACCTGAACGAAGATCAATTTTCGAAAACACTGCTGCCCCTTGTAGCTGATCAAATAAGTCATCAATCCGTGGCAGAGGGTATTTATTTTTTATTGTGACTTTGTTCAATTCCCTGTAGTCGATGCAGAGGCGTAGCGTTCCGTCTTTCTTCTTCACAAAGAGCACAGGCGCACCCCAAGGAGACACGCTCGGACGGATAAACCCACGATCAAGTAATTCTTGAAGTTGATATTTCAATTCTTTCAGCTCTGCAGGGGCCATTCTGTACGGAGGCTTGGAAATTAGCTGCGTGTTTGGAAATGTATCGATAGTGAATTCAATCTCTCGGTCGGACGGCATGCCAGGTAGTTCACTCGAAAACACATCGGGGAACTCTACCTCAGCGGAAATAGACTCAACGTTTGCGTAGTCCTGCCGTGTGTCCCGAACCGACGCTAGAAATCCCTCGCAGCCCGAGTGGAGCATTCGCCGAGCAGATATTGCAGATATCACCATGCAGGCCCTGGTCGCATCTGTCGCTGGTCTACTGGTGTAACAGAATTTGGCTTCTCCAGGCATACGGAAAAGGACGTATTTCTCTGCACACTCTATAGTTGCCGCGCAGGCGCCAAGCCAGTCCATTCCCAAAATGATATCGTAGTCCCGAACATCTAGGACTAAAACATCAAGCGATAGTTTTCTTCCTCCGATACAGACGTGACCACTCTGGCAGACTGAACGGACAGGTATTTTTATACCAGATGGGGTGCTAACATTTAAATCTAAATGCAACGGAGTTATTTCTATGTTGTTCTCCGTGGCAAAGTTTGTAGATACAAAGCTATGTGTTGCACCAGAATCAAATAGTACACGAGCAGGTATGTTATTAAAAAGCAAAGTACCTGACACCACGGTGTCCGAGGCCAAAGCTTCTTCCCGTGTCATGGTATAGACCCGGCCTTGAGCCTGATTACGCCCTTGCTGAGGCGCAGCTCTGTTGCCCTGGTTTGCCGCAGTCTGATTTGGTTGTTGAGTGCGACGATATTGGCGGCTCTGAGGACAATCACTAATCCCGTGGTTCGTATCTCCACAAATGAGGCATAAGCCTAGTTTCTGATGGCACTTCTCAGCCGTACGGTAGAGCTTTCCGCAGAAGGAACATGGAGGCCCTGGGTTTCCCTTTTTCGAACCGCCATTGTTAGGGAGCTTTGCAGCAGTGTTTCCTCTATCATTGCCTTGGCGTTTGTGATTGGAAGTTTGTACAGCGTCGGCAGCAACGTGAGGATACTGCGGTTCGAGGGAGAGGGCATGGTTTAAGACTTCTCTTATTGTCTGATACTATGAAACGACTACGTGCCCATAGATACCAGGACGTAGCCCTCCTTCGAATCGTCTGGCATGACTCGCTGCATCCGGTAGATAAGAACTAGCAAATTTGGCCAGTTTGTTGAATTCTGCCGAGTATTGCTTTACCGTTATGCTGCCCTGCCGTAGTTGTACAAACTTATTTTCTCGCTGACGGCGTACAGGTGGGGGTATAAACTCCTCCTCAAATGCAGCACAAAAAGTCGTCCACGCGATCGCCTCCTCTCCATGGCCAAGTTGAAGAGATCGTCGATGCACGTCCCACCAGTCGTGCACATTGAGGCAAAGCTGTAGTTGGGCACAGGTGACGCGCTTGTCTTCCGGCACTTCTAGAAGAGAAAAATGGTCTTCAAGCTCGGCGAGCCAATCTAGGGCCACGATTGGGTCCTCAATCCCTTTAAATGGCGTGTTGCAGACCTTCTTGAAGTTACCAAAGGTGAAGGCAGTCACTTCCCTTGTCCTTGGCATTAGCGGTGTCTCGACTTCAAGGAGTGGTTGTTCCACCGGAGTCGCTGCTGTCGCTACGGACTGGTTGGAGGCCATAGTCTGAACAAGCTGTTGTCGGGTATCTACCTGTTTTTGTTGGACTGAGAGTTGGGCCTCTAGATTGCTCTCGAACTTGGCTTGGCGGGCATCATCTCTCTGTCGTTGTGCTTCTAAAATTTGTATCACCTGCTGAAGCGGATCTGCTCAAGACATGCCCCGTTGGCTTCGAGAGCTTCCTGATATTCCGGAGCTGCTCTCCTGAGCCTGTGTCTCGCCTGGTGCTAGCGTTGATGGTTGCGCTTGTGTCATTCCTCCAAAAGAAGGTAATTTACATCAGGATCATAATGTATTATGGACTTATTGCATGAACATATCTCATTTTGGCCTTAACGAGTTTAGGAGTTCGTACAGGAATTTATCGTTAAGGAAACTTTTCCATTTCAAGAGTCAAAGGAACCTTGAAGCTGTGCTCTGATACCAACATGTCACGCCTCGATTCCGTGGAATCGTTAGTCGTCCCCCGGGCGTGACCGCCGTGCGGGCCTAGGTTGCGCACCGCACAAGGCTAAGTATTTATTTTCGCATAGCGAGCACATATTCAGAGTACACAGATTAAATGAACACAGATTTGAAGCATGGAAAAGTTTTCTTTTTATTGATAATATGAACATCTATTACAAACTCCCTGAACTGAGTCATAAGGATTGCCTCCATGGGCTTACAAAAGTGTTGACACAAAATGAGATAGCAGTCATGTACATTACATCCCTTACTAAAACTCAAAATGTAAGACCTCCGGTCGGAATGACGGCTTTGCCACGAAGCTGCATATTTGCTTGGTGGCTAGCTTCTTCTCCAAAATGCTTCAAAAGGTGGCACGGTTAAGGCATGCCTACAGCTGGACTGGATTGGGGGTTTGTCTCCTGCTCCTCGCTTGGTTCTCCTTAGCGCGGGGAACTTGTTTCAACGAGGGTCAGTACATCGAAACGTACTGGTGAAGGCAAGCTAACCCAACTATACCAATCAACACGTTGTTTTGATGAAGCATGCATATTTATTGTGGGTTTCTATCTTGCCTTAGTTTATTTTACAGTAAGAAATGAATATAGGAATCAATAAAAATAACCCGCCACCGTTCGGTAATATTTACCTGCCCGTCTGAACCACCTGCATTATACTTACTCTGCCTTCCCTGCCAAGAAGACACAAGTTAGTTGCAATAGGTTTAAATATACGAGGGGATCACTGGCTTGTTGCCATAATGGACGTTATAGTCTATGGGCAAGGATGGTATGTAACGAAGTAGTGGAGGTACTGCATAATCCTGCCCGGGACATGAGACTATCATGAAGTTCCGTCCGGATCGGATCGGTGCCAGTGCCCTAGCAACCATCTGCAGGAACCCAAAGGCCTTGTGCACAAGTTGTCCGTGATCAACGACGTTTGTGTTAAGTTTACCATTTATGTAACTGAGGCAATGAAATCAGGAGATATGTAGCATTGTATGGTTTATTTTGCATATCTCCCTTATCAATTGTTGCATGGCAAAGAGTGCTCTACATATAGCATGTTTATAGAAAAAGTAAGCATTCTAACTTGTATTTATGCATATGATGAACAATTCAAATGAGCAAGCATGTATGTAGTAACCGTTTACAAGTTTCATTGACAAGCATGTTGATCCAAGTCTATTACCTTATTATCTTGATATCTTTTAGTTATTACTTGGTATCGTTTGATCGGGGCAAGCACGAATACAAGATTCAGATGTGAAGACTAGCAAGAAGGGCTAGCTAATCGGGATGGTAGCCACTCACTTGGTAGTTGAAAGTAAGAAGGAAAGAAGTGCTTTAGGAGTCCCTTCGAGCGGCACCTGCTGCTGGATCACCTGCATTGACACGAATAGCTGATTAATACCTCTTCCACTCTTTCCATTATCAGAATTGAAGTGCAGTTCGAAGAACGAAAACAATGAAATCCATCGAAACCGTTCAAGAAATCTCAACCAAATCCGAAAACCAACTCAAAGCACGAAAGCAATAAGCGACAGCGAAAACTAGGCAACAAAAGATGCAGCGGAGAGGTCCCTCCTGACTCTGTCGCTATGTCGATTCCGGGGGCACAGTCCACTGAATATGGAAATCGATTCCGAAGAAGCAAATCCATAAAGAGGATGGGTTCTTGTTTCAATCTATCCCGATCGAACGATACCGTCTAGTATTTCTTAGCCGCGCTCCCCGAATAGGAGGAACGGGGCACCACACAGGCTGCGGGTTAGGGTGGCCGGTGACAGTAGTGAAGTGGGGGATGATGGGCGAGGGCGGCCGGGGTTGAGGGCTGATGGTGGCGGAGACGATCGGGTTGGCTGGGTCGGCGGAAGACGATGGTGGAGGTGGAGGTGGAGGTGGAGGTGGAGGCGGAGTCGGGGTACTCTGGTCACGGCGGTGGCGAAGTTGGTGATGGGGGTAGGTTTAAATAAGAAGAGGCCGGCGGCGGTTACCGTCGGGCGGAGAGGAATCGGGGGGTCGACGGTTACAGCAGCTACAGGAGAGAGGTCACGGGTCGGGTCGCGGGTTCGAGTTTAGGATCCGGATCCGACCCGACCCGCTTGGGGATGGGTTAGGGTTGGTTCAGCATGGTTCAATTTGGTTCATTAAACTGGGTTTAAAATTAAACCGATTTAAATTGGTTTATTTTGGTTTAATAAATACATAGTTTTTAGGTCTTTAAAAATAGTTCTGAGGTCCAATAAATTCTAGAAAAATTACCCTATGTCTAATATTTTATTTTACATCCAAAAATATTATTTTCATAATATTTTAATATTTATTTTAATATTTAAAAATATTTAATTTAGAAAAACATTTATTTTAATTCCTGAAAAATTACAGAAAATTCCAGAAAAATTCCAAAAATTTATTTTTAAATTCCTGAAAATCTGGGGGTTTACCCTTCTAGTTCTTCTCATCAAGTTATTTTATTTACTGAATAAGAACATATAGTAGATGATAGTAATAACGACGATAAAAATCGTGATAATTTAATTAAAAATTTAGATGATGAATTTGATGGCAATGTTGATAATGTTAGCATTTAAGGATTAATCACCGAAAGAAAATTTGATAATCGTTCTGAATTTAGATGTTTTATTAGTGATATAACAATTGCACATAATTTTACTTGTCAAGCTACTTTAAACAATTCTAGTGGGATTATATATAAATATAACGATTCAAGTTGTAATTGGAGAGTATACGCTAAAGCAAGTGCTAAAGGTGAAGGTTTTGTTATTACTATGCTAAAAAACGTACATTCTTGTTTAGGGAGACATACAACAGACTTACAACAGGTTCTCATCCATTAGCTACTATTGTATGGGTTAAAAATAAGATTATTGATAAAATTCAAGATAATCAGTCGTATAGTCCATCGCATATTGTAAATGATATACATATAGAGAATACAAAATATATATTAAATATTGTAAAGCTTGAAAAGCTAAGAAACTTGCTCTATCCAAAATAAATGGTAGTTATATTGATGCAGGTAGTAGCCTTGAAGAGTATAATTTTAGAATTATTAAGACAAATCCAGGTAGCCAATATTTTATACAGACTACAGAAGATAATAGATTTAAAAGAATTTTTATTTGTTTTAAGGCATGCATTGATAGATTTTTAAGGGGATATTTACCTGTAATTAGTACTAATGCTACTTTTCTTTCTTCTAAATATTCAAGGTATTTTATTTATTACTTGTGCTCATGATCCAAATTATCAATTATATCAAATTGCTTATGTTGTTGCTGAGAGTGAAAATACTGATTCATGGACTTGGTTTTTAAACGGTTTGAGAACATCTTTTGAAAAATATTTTGATGCATGGAATACAATTTATTTTATATCAGATAAACAAAAAGGATTGATAAGAGCTATGCATGATATCTTTCCAGAATTGTATCATTTTTTTTGTATTCAATATTTTAAACAAAATTTGAAAAAACTCTTCAGATTTCCATATTTTCAACATAGTTTAGATTATCTTGCTAGATGCTATAATAAAACAGATGCGAACTATTGTTTAGAAAAAATTAAAGCTGAAAACATAGATGTTTACAACTGGCTCGTTGGAGTAAATGATGAAACTCGTATTTTTTCACACTGGATAACATCTTATTCTCCTTGTCCTAGATTAGGTATTCACACGTCGAATCTTGTTCAATGCTTCATTAACTGGGTAAACAATTTACGTGATAAACCAATAACGACACTACTTGATGGAATTCGAGCCAAAATTATAACACTTTAGGACAAGAACAGGCAAAAAGCTAAAAATCTTCAAACTGGTTATTGTCCGAAGATGTTACAAACTATGGCTCTTATCAAAAAGAAAAATACTAGCTGCAAATGTTGAATATAGTTAGATATTTGTTTGAAATATTAGATTGTAAAACAAATAGAACATATGTTGTAGACTTAGACAAAAAATCTTGTTCATGTTTAAAGTGGCATCATACTTTGCTTCCATGTGTACATGCATGTTATGCGTGTAAGTCTAAAAATATTAGCATCGAGAGTTTTTATCCAGGTATTTTCTCTAAGCAAGCATTAAGAAGCGTATATGAGCCGCACCTGGAGCCAATTCCAGTCCCCTACAACCTCCAAAATATATTGGTTAGAGGACACATTGGAGTACCAGATGTACGATGCAAGGCAAAAAGACCAAAGAAGAATCGGATCAAAGCGAATGATCAAGTTTCAAGAGATCTTCGATGTAGTAACTGCAATGGTTTAGGACACAATAGAAGGAGATGTACAAACCAACCAAGAGAATAAAGGCATTATCGTAGATTTTAAAATAGTTTCATTTTATGAGAACAATATATAATTTCATTAAAATAGAAGAAAGTTGCATTCAAATAAAGTTAATATTGATATAACAATTTTATGACCTCTCTTGGATAATTTTCGATAATTCGGACGATCATTCTCTCTTAGATTGAGTCGGTCCCTCTTTTCTAGTATATTCTCCGGGGACGCATCATCACTACCTCCTTGACTGTCCTCCACTTGAAATGGCATCGGTGCTGATGGAGTTGTCAAGATATGTGTATAGCTGATAACTCCGAGGGCGAATAGGTTATCCTACTGAGAATCTTCCTTGGGGGCCCACTGAGAATCTCCCTCGGGGGCCCACTGAGTAGTGCCCGCACCGGTCGTCGCCTGAGAAGTGCCCCAGTAAGGCCAATGAAAAGTGCCCGCACCAGCCCACTGAGAAGTGCCCGTACTAGACCACTGAGTAGTGCTCTCATCGGTCGTCGCCTGAGAAGTGCCCCAGTCAGGCCAATGAGTAGTGCCCTCACTAGCCCACTGAGAAGTGCCCGCACTAGCCCACTGAGTAGTGCTCTCACCGACCGTCGTCTGAGAAGTGCCCTCACTAGCCCACTGAGGGACATCGTCATCTTGTAGTGGCAGACTATCATCCTGATACCAAACTGAGGTATACTTCCTAGGGGGCGTGCTTGTCGTTGTGCAACAAGACCCTAAGGTTAATCTCCTAGGGAGGGTTCGAAGGAGTCGGTCCCCTTTGCATAGCAGCCAAAAAATTGCCAACAGCTGTGCGCAACGGGTCATCCACTGGATGATTTTGGTATGCCTTTAAATTTGGAAGCTGAAATATTAAATAGAATTCAATAGAGGACATAAATAAGTATTACGGAGATAGACATTTTCATATAAAAATAACGTACCATCCCTTCTATATAATCATAATAGCCATGGAGACTATAATCATCTATGGCTCGATGTTAGAATCGAAACTCTTGGAATTGGTAGACTTTGTTGCTAATAAGAGGAGCTTCCTACCAAGATCTATATGCATCATCACCGTAGGCTGCACCATTACAAATTAGGAGCATATAATTTCTTATAATTTTTGAAGTAAATTTTGGTAAACTTTTGGAATAACTTACCATCATCAATAGAGGACATCATTTAAGATAAATGTCCCACCTTATGTGTCTTAAATCTAGAATTCTACCCAGGAATCAATCCGCGTGCTCTGGTAGTTGCATTGCCTTTACCACGATTGAAACATGGTGGCTTATCAGAAATGTGTTGTATCATCCAGAACTGTCGCATAACACGATCAGCTGGATAATATATGATGTTATCGTAGAATATTATGAAAAATCTATGTAGACTCAATCCAAAGGTTATTGTCTGTAACTCAAGAGGATTCTGCCTAAGCCAGTATGGTAAAAAATTTACCTATTTTATGTCAACAAAATTATAAGATAATAAATATATTGACTGTATGAAATACAAAAATATATATGAGACTATAAAAATTTTACCTTGTTAAACCTTAGTGAATCAAATTGGCCCTGATATATTGCGATATCCTTGTGAGCACATCGAGTTGGATCAACTGCAGTCGTCATCCAGCGTAAAACTGATGGAAAGACACCATCTTTGGTATCAATACGGGAGACTAGCCTACCGATACTAAAGTGCTCGTAAGACCAAACCTAGAAAAAATATATCATGTAAGTGTACATATTTCTTTAGCAAATAAAATTATATGAAAATTTTATACCTGTAACAATGTCATACATCCATTTAAATTTTTTTGTCTTTTATACACTGAAGTAAAATGCACAAAATTTGACATGGAGTTGTACAGATATGCCAACACAGAAGCTCCCCATGCATGACAGGTAGGTTCTGTCAGATTTTTCAGAAAAGGTAAAAAATGTAAATTTATTCTGAATCCGGAGTTTGGAAACAAAATTTCGTTGATTAGACCTAGTAAGTAGGCCCTAGTACAAGCAGTAACCTGAACATATAATAAAAAAAGGATATCAGTTAAACTAAATAAAAATATATATTACATAAATAAGAATATTAAATGTTATACTTACTCATTCCGCATCCACTAAGATTTCTTTCTCACCAATACGATCTAGGTGCATAAAGTTGTGACGGAGCCACGAAAGCGTCACAAATTTTTTACCATATATGGTAGGCTGCTCCACGCCTAAATACTTCATAATCACAGTTTTGGTATAAAATGATTCATCATTTTCAAATATTATAGGATCACCCGTAATAGGTAATCCTAAGATATTTGCCACATCTACTAGTAAAATGGTCATTTATCCGAACGGTAACTGAAAGGTATTTCTTTCGGGCCGCCATCGCTCAACTAAACTGAAGATCAAGTATCTTTCGTGACGTAAAAAATGTATCTGATCAATATGATCAAAACAAAATACGTTCACCATACCATGTTGTTCTTCAGTCAACATCCAGACCCAACGTCGTCCTCATAACGCCATGCGACACGCTCTCGTGCTCGAAACGTATCAGGATAATCATATTGCTATATATGACATATATAAATGATGTTATTATTAGACATGTAAAAAATATAAATTATATTGACTAAAATAATTTAATTTTAATATACCTGTCCAGAAAATACTAGACTAGAAATGTGCAACTTGCATAGTTGAATAATTATATCTATGGTAGGCCCTCCCAGAATATGTCCATCGTTTTGGGTACCCATCTGCAATATTTAATACTTAGTGTTAAAATATGTAATCAAATATTTAGTGTTAGCATTGCTACTATCACGAAGATTATAATTATAATAGTTAAAATAGTTACTAGAATTACATGATTACAATTATAATTAAAAATATTATAAACCTTTCTTGGTGTTCTCCTTTTCTCTTCTCTGCTTACTTCCTCCTTCTCTTCTCTTCTCTTCTCTTCTCTTCTCTTCTCTTCTCTGCTTATTCTTCTTCTCTGCTTCTTTTTTACTTCCTATATCATTTCTTCCTCCCTCCCTCTCCTTATAATATAAATACACTATCACGCCCCGATCTTCCGCAGGCTAAATCGGCCGTTCCCGCTATGCGAGAATCATCGCGCCAGCGCTCCCGCGGAACGATCGCTTTGTGACCCATCCGGGCGTGATGCCGCACGAGCGTGAGCCACGCCCATGCAAGGTTGTGGTTCATTGGCTGGCGGTAAGAGTTCTAAGCCACAGAGTCGCACAGATTATCCGAGTATAGCGGAGTCATTAACGCATAGGCGATTTGGTAATAGGTTCACTAAGTCGATAATATAGCGGAAGCATTGAATAACACAAGTTGAAGTAAAGCAACTCTTTATTGATATAAACAAGTGTTATAGATGGCGCATAGCCGAGATTACAAGTCGCTCAAGCCTCTTGTCACGCCCCAATCTCCCGCAAGCTCAATAGTCCCCGCTGAACGTGAATCACCACGTTGCAGCTCTCCCGCGGGACAATCGTTTTCATCGGGACGTGATGCAGTATGAGCCTGGAGTTGCACTCGTACAAGGCGATGTTGACAAACACCAAAGTTATCATCGAGATGCCCAAGTTGCATCGAAAGTCAAGTATTGTGTACCAAGCACACATCAGAGTAATACGCAGTGAAGCTCTCGATAAGGTCAAATAAAATACCACAAAGGCAATGCCACGAAGGCGATGAAATACTCTTGCCCTTTTCTCTAGCCCACAAAGGTACTTACAGTTCATACATTATGTCTCGTATATCCAAGCAGTGCCACTACGCCTGTGTACCTGAAATAATGCCCACAAACGTAGGTCAGTACACAGCCGTACTGGTGAGCGGGGTAACCCACTCGTCTAAGCCGACACTAAGTAAATAGTGAATGCAAACAGTTATATGGTGATCTTTCTAGTTGAATCCTAGATTCATTTCATGGCATAAGGATGACGTGTTAAGAAAAGCTGTAAAGCAGTTTAAGCATGCAAGCATTCAACTCAATCCAATCGATAAGCAATAAATAACCAACTCGAGGGATTCTAGCATGCAACCCGTCCTACTCAAGCCATCACTTGCACGATAACATAAAGAGCCATCAACCAAGCCTCAATATCCATCCTCAACCAAAACTTATAATCCAATCTCAAAGTGCACACTCTTGCCGAGGCAAGGTGGCCGCGCCTACACGAAGCACAAACCAACCAAAGTAAAGCAAACCAACACCTATCTATATGAAGTCACTGGCCAAGCCATAAAGGACGTTGATCGGACTGATCAAATACGGTTCTACTCGAAACAGCGCTAAGTAGCTAACCCACCTGAATCGCATTAAACCGTCGACACTGCGCCCAAAGCACGTTACCAAGTTGTCTCCTCTATGGCCGAACGGTCCCGGTGCCCCGGAGCCTTCCCGTTCGAGGAGACCAAACCCCGTGCAACACAGGTTGTCCGTGACATGCAGACACCAAGTAGGTATGACGAGAGGATCGAACATTCTCGCCCCACCAAGCGATCCTAGACTCGTTCAACCAAATATCTAACCAAAACATCCATAACCAAAGAATCCATAACCATTCTTTCAACATATAGCCCAAGGCACCAAATCTTAAGTTATCTCAATAGGCACAATGCCTCTTCTCAACATAGTGTTTCCAATTGGTGTAACACCCCACGCTCAGAATAAATCCCATGGCACAATGCCCCAACAGTGGCACAATGCCCTCGCCGATGCAGTTGTTCGGTTTCGAACCACAACTGCTCGCTTTGCAAGACAAAGTGACCAAGTGATACTCGTGCACGGATGCACGCTCGCTCGCCCGAATTTTCGATGTTCCCAAAGCCTCAATGTATCATTCCAACTGTCCAAGCGTAATCCCAATCATTCCAACCAACTGTCTCAAATGAAATATTCCAACTCTAGCTCCAACTATCCATACGCGCAAATCAATTCAAGCCACAATCCTATCCAAGCAAACGACATACACTCTATGCACGCCTCAATGTAGTAATTCTCAAGTTTCAGCCCAAGTGTTCAAGCCTTTACGTGTTTTCTATATTATTAGGCATGAAGGAGTAGAGGAGAAGGGAAAGAGCCCACTCACAATGTTCAATTCCGTTAAGCATCATGTCTTACCGATACGGCCATTCCCTTGAACCCGTGGTCCGATGCAAGCGCGATCTACTCATCTGGTATGACCTTGCAAGCAGGCTGTGCTCTCCAAATTATTCGATCGATCGGACTAAGGAAGACGGCATTATCGCTCCTATCCAGCTATCTCAGTACTGTTCTGAACGAACACCTGTTTTCCATCGAACTCCGTGTCACCACCCCATTTTCAGATCCGGATATTTTTTTTTTTATTTTTAATTTAGTTAATTGTGGATTATTTATATTTAATTGTATTTATATTTAATTATTGATTGTATTATATTTTTATTGTTTGTTTTAGGATTTTGGCTAGCCTGGACCCATGTCAGACCCTAGTGGACCCATGTCCGACCCAGCCCACACCCTTGTGAGAATTATTTTGGGGCTTAGAATATTTATTTTATTTTTAGGAAGTTAGTTGGAGAGATTTGGAACTAGTTTGAGTGCTTTTGGAACCCGGAACCCGAAACCAAGTCATGTAGGGGCATTTTGGGCATTTGGAGAATTAGTGAACCCTTTATTAGGTTGTGGCCGACCAAACCAGCCCCATTCCCGTGCATAACAGCAGCCCCCTTCCCCCCACTCTTTTTCTTCTTCTCCACTCATTTTTCTTCTTCCTTTCTCCTTCCTACTTCAAGTAAGTCCATTTTTCTTCCCTCCTCTTTCCATTTCTTCTACTTGTGTTAACCCTAACCCTAGATCTTTCCCTAACCTAGGTGGGTAGAGCCTAGATTTGGTGTTGGAGCTTGGATTTGAGGCTTGGAAGCTTGGATTGGAGGATTTGGAGTATTTTGGGGATTTTTGGCTTGGGATTCCAACTCCCAAGAGGTAAACCCTAAATTTCCCCTTGTAATTACTCTTTTATAGTGTAATTAATATTTTAGAACCTTCCTAGACCCTTAGGCTACCCGTGGGAGGAAGTTGGAACTAGTTGGGTAGTGTTTAGAGACTTTAACATTAGGTTTTGTGTCAATTTCGGGTGAAATCCGAATTTGGCCCAATTTTGGGTGATGTCCTAGGTTAGATGGACCTAGGTAGACGTTGTCGGGTGTCTAGAGGGTGAGTGCGTGTCTCCGTTCGGACACGGGAAGCCGCGTCGCGAAGAAACGGGCGTTTCGGGCAAAATTGGGGGTTTTCGTCGTCGCCGATTCCAAGTGCGTGTGCGTTTTCGCCACGGGCCTAGAATCGACATGGGAGCGCATTTTCTAGGATCTAGACATCGTGTAGAGCGCGTGGGTAAATTTTGGGCCGATTCCGAGTTCGTTTGGTGTGCGTTTCAGGAGGTTTTCTGAGCCGCGCACCACGTGTTCGTCGAAATGACCGAACGGCCATTTCGACTTGGTTTCCTCGTTTCGGGCTTGTGCGCGCGTTGGGTTAGTATCGGGGAGTGTGTGCTAGAGTTTTCGAGTTATATTTTATATATTTATAGGCGTTGGTGAGTGTCAGGGTCGTTGGGCGTGAGTAGGGCGTGTGGTTTGAGTGTTGTGTGCGTGGTTGTGTGAGTGTTGTGTTTGTGTATATATATATATATTTATATATATTTGTATGTGTGTATATGTGTATATGTATATATATTTATATATATATATATGTATGAGTGTTTGTGTGTGTAGTTGTGCATTAGTGAGTGTTAGTGAGTGTGTGTGTTAGTGTGTGAGAGTGTGTGTGTGAGGTTGTGTGAGAGTGTGTGAGGATATATATATATATATATATGTTTGAGTGTGTGAGTGTTTATATGCATATATATATATTAGTGTGTGTATATATATATATTTATATGTGTGTGTAGATATATGTTAGAGTGTGTTGGTATATAGATATTAGTATATATGTTAGTGTGTGTGTGTGTGTAGATGTATAGATATATATATTAGTGTATATATATATATATAGATATATGTGATGTATATATGTAGATGTGTGTTTATGTATATATAGAGATGTGTTTGTATAATTATGTGTGTGTGTGTGTTAATATATATGCTAGTGTGTGTGTGTTAGTATATATATTTATATGTTAGATGGTATATATATATGTATGTATATATATATAGTGATATATATATATATATATATGTGTGTATGTATTTATGAGTGGGTGTGTGTGTGTGTTTGTGAGTAGGAGGGAGGGGGAAGAACAGCCAGCGTGCAGCGGGGGCAGCAGTGCGCGCTGCAGCGCACTGCACAGCGAGCAGCGCGCTGTGTGCAGCTTGCACACAGCTGCAGCAGCAGCAGAATGAACAGTAGCTGCAGCAGCAGCTTGCTGCTAGGAGAGCAGCAGCAGCAGCTCCATGTAGGAGCAGCCAGCAGCAGCAGTTTATGAGATGCAGCAGCCGCAGCAGCAATGCAAGAGCAGCAGCGCAGCGCTAGTAGCAGCAGCAAGCAGCGGGTAGTAGGAGGTAGCTTAGAGTGAGTTATATAGATCTATATATCTATATAGATAGATTAATAGTTAGATAGTTAGTTATATAGATAGATTGTTATAGAGATAGTGATAGATAAGTTTATAGATAGTTATGTAAGATAAATAGATAGGTAATAGATAGATAGGTAAATAGCTAGATAGCTAGATATATTGATAACTAGATAGATAGGTAGATTAATAGATAGATAGTTAGATTATTAGTTGGATAGATAGATTAAATAGATAGCTAGATAGATGGTTTGTTAGATAGATAAGTTAGATAGATAGATATTAGATAAATAGGTAGCTAGATAGATACGTAGATAGTTAAATAGATTAGATACATAGATAGATAGATATCTATGGATAGATAGGTAGGTAGATATGGTAGATACCTATATCTATATGCATAGATATATATATATACCTAGAGCTAGATATATATTATAGTTAGTATATATATTTATGCGTAGGGTAAGGTATATGGGTAATCGGGTAAATGTGTGTGGATATCTATATACATAGGTATATACATACTTAGATATATATAAATATAGTAGATATATATATTATCTAGCCTAGATTAATAACTAGGTATATATTAATAGCTAGGTAGCTAGTTAGAGGGCCTTAGGGCGAAACTTCAATACCTTGAGATAACCAAGGTATTGGGTTTCGAGCGGGGTTTTTGAGCAATAGCCTAGGATTTGTCTTGGAGTGATTTTTATATGCTTATGTGTATATATTTACGCGTGCTAGCATAGGTTTTAGCGGGTTTAGGCGGGGTGCGTAGCCTAGGTTGAGGTATCGGATACCGAGGGTATCCCGGTATCTCAAGGAGGCGAGTTTGTGAGTTTTCTAGCTTAATGACCTCGGTTTGACCTAGAATTTCAGGAGCACCCTAGTTTGACCCAGACTTGACCGTAGTTGACTCGGTTGACCGCCAAAGTCAACTTTTGACCTAGTTTTGACCTAGAGTTGACTTTTTGGACCCAGAGTTGACTTTTTGACCCAGATTTTACCGGTTTGACCCGTTTGACCTAGAACGACCCTAGAAGCCTATTTTTAGTTATTTTATATCTATTTAACTCATTAGAACCCTGTTTAACCTTGCTTTTCGCATTAGGTCCTTGCGACACCAGTTCGGATCGCCAGTTGCTCAGGACGTCAGGCGAGTACATTCTCTGATAGTTTTCATTATTTGATGATTATTATGATTCAGCTTCTAGTATAGTATCATCTGATTATTCTGGCACAACACGAGACACTGATTGATATTTCTGGATTCATTTACTTGCGACACGTATATTTCATGTTTCTGGCCTCTATTCTGGAATCACTACTGGCATCACCTACAGGCATCACTACAGGCATCATTCATGTACAGGCTGGACTCATCTTGATTTGCGTGTCGGGTCTTGGATCCACTTGTATTAGTCGGGGCGGGGGAAATACTCGAGTAGACATGTAAACATTCCTATCTGGCATCATCAGGAATCACTCCCTCTGGTCTAATCTGGAATGATAGCAGCCGCGCACCCAGTGCGCGGTGAGCCGTACTTACCCCTAGCCGTTTACATGTCGAAACAAGTATTTCAAAGACACCGAGTTCATTCTTTATAGTCTGGACTCTCATGCATTTCTTGACTTGTCTCACTTACATGTTTCTGGACTTGACTCACTACATGTTTTTCATGCTGGACTCACTACACGTTCATGTGCACGGACTTGATCTTAGCTTAGATTTTCTGTATCTTGTAGTTATTACTATCTTGCTCTGATATCCATGCATCTTTACCTTTATGCACCAGTGACTTACATATTTTCTTGTTCATACTTGCTCCATTTTTCTTGCTACTTGCTATAACTGTTTTATAGTTTTTATCATTTAAATGGAACTGCTGTTAGAGATGTACTTGCTCCAGTCCTGACTGGACATATTTTTCAGAGTATCCGGAGGATTGGTGTCCGACGTTCTATGGACCTGAGCCTGTCTATGGTGCAGACAGGGACCCTCTAGTTTAGAGGTGATTTCCGGGTTGGTAGCCGGGATCACTAGGATCTTGTTGTTGTTTTTATTAGCTTGTAGCACCGGATTTGTCTCCGGTTTTAGATTGAGACCTTGTTGTATATTATTTTGGATATTGTTGTATTATTATTTGATGTTGTGGTTGTTGTAGTAGTTGTTGTTGGTTAGACTTTATAGTTGTTAGATCTCTGTGTTATCTTATCGTGCTTAGATTCGTGATTGAGTACTTGATTATCATTGAGATATTTGCTCCTCCGTTTGGAGTTGAGATCTTGACAGGTTTATATTGTTTGTGTGGTTGCCCTCCTTTTGGAGAGGTCATGCCCGATTTTTGTGTGAGATTATTATCTAGATAGTTGACCTAGACAGCGTTCTACCGCCGATGCTGCGGCGTAGGCTGGACGTACCCACGACTCATGCCCGATCTTCCGGGTGCGGGTCGTGACACTCCGCTAGCCATCTGCACATGAAACCAACTCAATCAATACTTCTTCCCCAAAATCCAATAATTCAAATATAACCACCATTTGTTTTATTCAATCTGACTCAGCGTAATGCATCGTACGGTTGTGGGGCGTTATATAATATACCACTTAGAATCAGGTTCAACCACGAACCGTGCTGGTACTCATTCCTATCACATGTCGCTTGTCCAATTCCATAACTCTGCTCTATGCGACTCTCATATTCACGATCCGGACTCCACATCTCGTTCTGCTGAACGCTCGTACAAATTTTATGAATTCCCACATCCTCCTTGCAGCTCAATATGAATTCCTCGTATCGCTTAGTTTTGGATCGTACACATATTTAAGGCGTTCCTAAAATACATGTATTTCAGTCGAGCTTTACGATAGCAAATTTGAACAAGTTACAAGGGTATCTTTATGTCTGAGATATCCATTTTGCTTTACTCCCAATTGAACCAAATCATGATTTCCGTTCCAACATATTCGATTGAGCACCATTCTCAAATATGATGATTTCTCACCGACTCAATTAGTTCGTGTTCCAATTCAATCCATCCAACTATTTCTGAATCCGCACTAGCAACATCTCCAAATATATCTCTTGCACCGAACGATCATCTCAACTGATACTAACCCAACTAGGCGACTTACCCAAATATCAAACTTTGCTTTTAGATCATCTCAGCCCAACACATATTCCTCAATCTCAATACCTCGCTGGATGAACATCTATATTAAGGTTCGTGTGATCCACGAAGATCTCGCCGCCACGCAAAGGGATAGTGTCACCACAATTTCAACATGGATACACTCGCCACAATTCCTAGGTTGCACATGGAATAGTTCTTCGCGCTGCTTCCACTGCCTCAAAGCATAGGATATCACCTTTGCCTTCTGAACGAGCACGCTTTCCAGACTAAGTTCTGATGCATCTTGTAAATCTGAGGCACATCTGTCCTTTCTAGTATTCATAAGAATTTGATCTGAACGAGCCGCTGCTTTAACTTCACGAGCTAGTTTCACAGTCGTCAATTCATATGAATGCTATTCCCATCCAGGGCACGATGAGTCAGAGGCGATGCCATCGATAAAAATCTGCGACTCTGAATCTCATCAGTTGACTAGGCTACTTCCACCATCGCTCCGATCTTCTGGCTGCATCTTCAGCTGAAGACTATCCTAACGGTCTCTCAAATCCAACACTTAGTACTCGCATCCGCCCTCGACGTATTCCCAAATGCGCCGCCACAAGGGTCGTTCTATGGGTCTACAATATTCATCTCTGATTTGGCGGTCAAGTCGCTAGGGTCAACTCTCCCGAAGCTACGCTCGATAATTGTAAGTCATCACGATGGATAGTTACTATGAACCATGCTATATCTCATCTGCAAATCCGAATCAAAATCCAACCATTCCATCCAAGCGAACTTCTGAATTCGAGCATTTCATGCACTACCTTTGATGATCTGTCAGCCAATGCCGCTTAACCACCTAGAGTCTTGCTATTTATCCAAGCCACAGTTCGAGAACTGCACTCGTTGAAATTGTCTTCCATCAATCCATCGTTCTGCCCTGAATCCATTAAATTTTTGAATTGCCATGTTCGTCTACTCGCACTACCAATTGCAATATTTCTCGAAACTCGAGACTCGCTCAAATTCTTATCTGTTTGCCGCATCCCATAATGCACGTCCAACTTACTCGAGTATCACAGTAATTTGTTCCAATGTTGCTCCCACATTTAGCTATCTTTAAAAGTCAG
This sequence comes from Iris macrosiphon, assembly GCA_036927795.1. NCBI lineage: Eukaryota > Viridiplantae > Streptophyta > Magnoliopsida > Asparagales > Iridaceae > Iris > Iris macrosiphon. Next base: position 162,418,647 of record JAYESA010000004.1, read on the forward strand.
TCCGCCACAATCTTTGCCTTTAGTTGTTGCCACAATCCATCCACGTCTTCCGGAGAATCCGTCTACCATCGTTGCACCATCATGCCCAAAATTTTGCTTCCGCTAAACCTGAGTCGACTTCTCGAGCAGCAATATCCAAAATCCTTCAAGTCGTGTGAAACCATCGCATTGTCCTTCCAAACCAAATCGTGTTTCATTGCTCAACCAACAGCTCAAATGTGTTGCCCAAAATCGTAGTCTGTGCTCGCTATCCTCCAATTTAACCCATCGCTTCGCTCAAGCGTAACCTATCTGTTCATTCCGATCTCTCCATCTCTCGAGTCCAACGATACTTCCATTTGCACAAGTCCGTTCTCGATTGCTCAACTCAACAATCACTTGCTCCATTTTTTATTCTTCCCAACTCAACGGACGTGCACCAACCAACTTGTATTCCTGTTACCCGTGTCCGTTCAGACAATTCCCAATAATGTCTAACCAAAATATTCCAATGCCTTGCTCACTATGTGGTATCTCATATACCACTCCGAATCAAGTCGCTACTCGCATCACGATTTCTTGCACCGATCCAAGAATCTGTTCGGACCATCCCTCATGCGTGATCCTGCCTTTCCTAACTTAAGTCTGACACAAAAACTCAACCAATAAGTGAACCATCTTACTCTTTCCATCAATCTCGCTATTCAACTCGTGCCATATCCCGTTCTCAATGCTTCCAACTACTCTCACCGTCTGATACTTTCGGAACACGAGCAATCCCAAGTAGTCCAACCCAATACCCAACTGTTCCACATATTTGTTGTACGAGTAACTCGTTTCTGATATTTCCCAAGCCAAACTCAAACCTACTCAACCGATGCTCTATGTGATATACCCAGCCAAAAATTAAACTTCTATCCATCACATTCACTACACGAGCAACTCGTGCAACGATACATTCTCATCGAATGCTTCTACTCAAAACATGTCGCATAACCAAATCTCGTATGCCAACCAACTGATCCACTGATGCAATCAAAAACTCCCTGAACGATAAGCCAAGCCAACCCAACGAAAGCTTTCAACTTGTTGCACAAATGCAACAACGCCACCCAACTTACTGCATGAATGCAACAACGCCTAACGAGGCTAAGCGATCTAACAAAAACCAACCAAGGCAACGCAACCAAGAACAACATGCAGCCATAACCAGCAATATTTAGACTTATTGCATGAAATATCCAATGCGGCACTGAGTAGAGTCAAGAGCTAGACGATACGCGGAAGCTATTTAGAGTTTGTGATGAAACGAAGGACCAAGTCCAAGAAAATGAACCAGGCGCTCTGATACCAATCTGTCATGCCCTAATCTTCTGCAAGCTTAATAGTCCCCGCTGAACGTGAATCACCACGTTGCAGCTCTCCCGCGGGACAATCGTTCTCATCGGGGCGTGATGCCGTACGAGCCTGGAGTTGCACTCGTACAAGGCGATGTTGACAAACACCAAAGTTATCATCGAGACGACCAAGTTGCAACGAAAGTCAAGTATTGTGTACCAAGCACACATCAGAGTAATACACAGCGAAGCTCTCGATAGGGTCAAATGAAATGCCACAAAGGCAATGCCACGAAGGCGATGAAATACTCTTGCTCTTTTCTCTAGCCCACAAAGGTACTTACAGTTTATACATCATGTCTCGTATATCCAAGCAACGCCACTACGCCTGCGTACCTAAAATAATGCCCACAAACGTGGGTCAGTACACAGCCGTACTGGTGAGCGGGGTAACCCACTCGTCTAAGCCGACACTAAGTAAATAGTGAATGCAAACAGTTATATGGTGATCTTTCTAGTTGAATCCTAGATTTATTTCATGGCATAAGGATGACATGTTAAGGAAAGCTGTAAAGCAGTTTAAGCATGCAAGCATTCAACTCAATCCAATCGACAAGCAATAAATAACCAACTCGAGGGATTCTAGCATGCAGCCCGTCCTACTCAAGCCATCGCTTGCACAATAACATAAAGAACCATCAACCAAGCCTCAATATCCATCCTCAACCAAAACTTACAATCCAATCTCAAAGTGCACACTCTTGCCAAGGCAAGGTGGCCGCGCCTACACGAAGCACAAACCAACCAAAGTAAAGCAAACCAACACATATCTATATGAATTCACTGGCCAAGCCATAAAGGGCGTTGATCGGATTGATCAAATACGGTTCTACTCGAAACGGCGCTAAGTAGCTAACCCACCTGAATCGCATTAAACCGCTGGCACCGCGCCCAAGGCACGTTACCAAGTTGTCTCCTCCATGGCCGAACGGTCCCAGTGCCCCGGAGCCTTCCCGTTCGAGGAGACCAAACCCCGTGCAACACAGGTTGTCCGTGACATGCAGACACCAAGTAGGTATGACGAGAGGATCGAACATTTTCGCCCCACCAAGCGATCCTAGACTTGTTCAACCAAATATCCAACCAAAGCATCCATAACCAAAGAATCCATAACCATTCTTCCAACATATAGCCCAAGGCACCAAATCTCAAGTTATCTCAATAGGCACAATGCCTCTTCTCAATATAGTGTTTCCAATTGGTGCAATACCCCACGCTCAGAATAAATCCTATGGCACAATGCCCCAACAGTGGCACAATGCCCTCGCCGATGCAGTTGTTCGGTTTCGAACCACAACTGCTCGCTTTATAAGACAAAGCGACCAAGTGATACTCGTGCACAGATGCACGCTAGCTCGCCCGAATTCTCGATGTTCCTAAAGCCTCATGTATCATTCCAACTGTCCAAGCATAATCCCAATCATTCTGTCACGCCCCAGTCCCAAAATGACGAGGGACTGGACACGTGGCAATGGCCAGCAGCACGCACCGATGGACAACCCAATTTAATGGATCCATCAGGGCATGCTTAAGCTGTAGTCTAGCAGTAAAGTGTTACAGTCTCAGGTATTTCTAATCTCATCCACAGATAACACAGATTAATTGCCAGGAAATAACTGCAATGGAATTAAATTATCAATAGCAAATAAGGTTATCTCGGGGAAACAATTCCGAGAACTTAGTTTATTACATTTAAGGAAAAGACAGGAAATAAAATGCTGGAAAATGTAAATACTGTGTAGATGTAGCCGGTGCTCAAGAGAAGTCTTCGGCCACTATCTCGTCCTGTGTTCCTGGTTCTGTTCCGAGGAGTGCTCCGGTACCGTACACTTCTGGGTAGTTCTCTTCAGCTGTACCTGGGGACATCATCCATTCCAGGTCCTCAGGGGACATAGCAAGGTACAGAAAAACTCAAGCCAAATGAATATCAGTGCAGCAATCAGATAATTCAGCAGGGTAAACTAAGTAACCAGCTATGTGATATGTAATATGAGAGCAGCACTAGAACTCAGGCCGAAGCCACTACAAGCTCTGTGTCGGGGAGCCGGTAGCAGCAATAACTATGATTTACACTATGATATAAACTATGTTTTATATATATATAATATCAGCCTGTGGTCTGTGTGTCTCTCCCCACCCAATGTAATCACACGTCTCATGTCCATGACACGCATAATCATAACTAATGCAGTAAGTCTGATAGCTATGAATCATTGTCTAAGAATGTAAAGTCTATGTCATCAACATGCAACCTATACAGAATCACCTTGAATGTCTCAGGAAGACTCTGTCTCATGAAATAGTGTCAAGTGTCCTGCGTTCTGGTGTACTTGATAGGACAAGTACGAGAATTATAGGGTCTCGATATCCATGTCTATGTGACGTTACACAACCCCGCGTACGGAGTTGGCACCCGACTATGATCGGACACTAAGCACGTCACACGTTCCCTAGGTCAAGCAGTTAAAACAAGTTTATATTTTAATTCACATGAAAACAAGTAAAATACTTTGTCAAGGATTACTGAGATTTGGCAAACTTTAATTGTCCTTTATTGCATAATTAAGTCCAGAAAATAATTAGCAAGCTGCAGAGTTTGGCAAGGTACACTTGCCTGTGGTTCCGGCTATGTTTACGGCTCTGACTTCGGCGGGAATTGCAGGCGGTACTCCGGTTGCTGAAACAAACATCACCATCAGATCCAGAAAATATCAATCAGCTAGAATCGCCTGTCCTTGAGTCCAATTTGGAGACAAGGGCAAAAACGGCAGTTTCGGGCCAAAACGGGGTCCACCGGTGGGCCCGCTTTGCACCGAAAAACGTGTCAGGGTCAACGGTCTCCAAATTCACCAAACTCAGTGTCAACAGGTCAGGAACGCTGATACGAACCCAACGGAACTTCCAGAATTGGATTCCGATGAGCCGAACACAAAATCGCCCGTCGAGCGGGGCCTGTGGGGCCCACGACACGCGATTTCGTCAACGTTCTCAGAATCGAACCAAACTTGACCCACAGGACCAGCGTATCGCTACGAGTCCGATGGCGCAAGTTTCGTTTCAATCCGACGTGTGTACACAAAGTTAGGGTGAATTGCAGAAAAGACGGATACGGGGCGATGTCCGCGGATACGCGTTGATTCCGGTGTGCACGCACACCCAAATCGACTTCCGCGAAAACCCACACGTCCGTATCGACGAGGCGCACGTATCTGTGAAGACCGCGCGCGACCAAGTCGTCCCGTTTGGCGGGGCGGACTCGGTTCCGGGGTGAAACAGGGTCTGGGTTTTTCCTGTTTTTGGATCGCGGTGTGCGATCGCCACAGGCCGCGATGCCTCGAACAGTTTGTCCGGACACCGAGAGGGTCATACCGGCTTCGCAACGCAATTTGCGGAAACGAAAACGGAGCTACGAGCAAAAAGTTACGCATACCTGAACCGGGCTGAATAATTGAGAATTCGTCGTGTCCGACTCGACACGGACACTGTGTCCTGTGTCCGTGTCCGACACAGAAAAGAAAATTGGGGATTAGGGCTTGCTGAGTTCGGCGGCGGCCGGCGGAGTGCTGAGCGGCGCTGTTGGGGGCCGACCGGGGCTGGGCGGCTGCGCCGTCGACGTCGGGGTCGAGGGCGGCTCGGCGTCCGGCGGAGCTGCCGTCGGCCACTGGGACGAAGGAGCAGGGGAGGGAAGGGAGGAGGCTGGGGTGGTCGGCACGTGGCGGAGCTGGGTGGTGTTCGGGGGAGAAGGGCGGTGGCGCGGCGTCGTCCGGCGAGGAGGATATGGCGGTGGCGCAGCGTCGTGGCGGCGAGGGCTCGTCGCGGTGGCGCTAGGGTTCAGGGGAGCTCGGGGTTGGGGGAGGAAGTGGGCGGAGCTAGGGCATTTATAGGGCCGGTCGGGGGCGAGGGTGAGGCCGAGTCTCCGGGGCGACGTGGCCGCGGGAGCCGGGGGAAAGGCGGACGTGGCCGCGCGTTTTCCGGCGCCGGCGGGGGTCTCGGGGGTGACTGGGTCGTGGGACAGGGGAGGTGGAGCGGGTCGGGTCGGGCGGCGGGCTCCGGGTGAGCGGACCCGCCCGACCCGCTAGGGGTTGGAGGCTGGGCCGGGCTAGCCTAATGGGCTCGGCCCATTGGGCTGGGCCCAAACCAAAAAATAAAATAATAATAATAAACATTTAATAAATAAATAAATAATTAAATAATTAAATAAATAGTTTTTAGGTATTTAAAAAAATAGGTCCGGGGTCCGATAAATTCCAGAAAAATTGCCCTAAGTCCAGTTTTTCATTTTACGCCCAAAAATATTATTTTCATAATATTTTAATATTATTTAATATCATTTAAAAATCATTTAAAAATTAAAACCCTGCTTTTAAATTGCAGAAAAATCCCAGAAAATTCCAGAAAATTGTGAAAAATCCAGTTTTGAAAATTTTGAAAAATCAGGGGGTTTACAATCTACCCCCCTTAAGAAGATTGCGTCCTCGCAATCAAAGAATAACCGGTCAACAGAGATGACGCGGTCGCAAGCATCGTTTGAAAATACATCACAAGATACTTAGGGAAGTACCGTTTCCCTAAAAACTGAAAGCTTACACTTTCCAGGAAAATCTAGTTAAAATTTTAACTTTTATGAAAATCAGGTTATTATTAACAAGTTGCAATTTTCTAGGTTGGGGCTGAGGTCACGAACCAAGAGGCACGAGCTACAACAAGACTAGAAACGGAAAAACTACGAATCACTTACTCGCATCGGCGTCCTGCACAGTCAGCGCATAAGCTTGTCCTCGTCCTTGAGGTAGGTTCCTCTGCTGCTGTTGGGCTTGCTGGAAGAGTGTCGCCTGAGGTGCCAGAGGTGGCCTCGGTGCTGGTGTAGCTGGTTGGTTTGCCCTTGCTGCTCCATCTCGATGCTGAGGACAGTCCTTGGCTATGTGCTGATTGGTGCCGCAAATCAGGCACAATCCCAACTTGCGTCTGCAGTCCTTCTGGACATGACCTAGCTTGCCGCAGTAGTGACAGGTAGGAAGGGTCTGCGAAGCTGTCCTGGGTGGCTGGTGCGTGTGAGATCTCTTTGCAGATTCTCCCGGCGAAGCTCTGTCTGGTGCTGTGGTGATTGGCCGCTTGAGGCGAGACTCTCTCCTGGTGACGCGTTCCATGCGTCGGGCTGCAGCGAGAACATCCGAGTAGGAGGTGGGTGCGACGGATCCGATGAGTTTCTGCAGCTCAATGTTCAGTCCGTCGAAGAATTTCTCGGCCTTCTCTTCCTCTGTCGGGATCAGGGTTGGGGCAAAGCGGCTTAGACGGATGAATTCCGCGTTGTACTCTTCCACTGTCATAGAGTCCTGAGTGAGGCGATTGAATTTGTCCCGCAGTTCTGACCGAGCGATGGCAGGAATGTACATCTCCTGGAAGAGTCTGGAGAACTCCTCCCAAGTGACTCGGTCTGGTCCGAGTCGCGTCTCCTCAGACAACCACCAGTGGTGCGCGTTGCCTGTCAATTGCATTCGGACGGCAGTCATCCAGCGTTCCCGTGGAAGCTCAGCTGCTTCAAGTTGATGCCGTATGTTGGTGAGCCACTCATGAACTTCGGTGGGCTCCTCTTTTCCAGAAAAGGTGCGGGGCTTCAGTTGGCGGAAGTCAGTGATTGAGCCTGTAGTTGGCCGTCGGGCTGGTAGGTTGGCCTGCTCCAGTACAGTTACGATGCTGTCCCTCCAGAAATTGGCTTCGCGACGTTGAGCCTCGTGTTGGACTTGTTGCTGAGCTTGCATCATCGCGTAGATCATTTGGAATATCTGCTGTCCGTCAATTGGTTGTCCTTGTGGGAGTACGGGCGTTGGTGGAACGAACTGCGGCGGAGGCGGAATATCATCGCGTCGGAATCGGGAGTTAGGTTGACCTGCCTGCTGGCTCTGTTGAGTTGTGGGAACTCCTCCGACGGGTGTCACTTCGTCGTCGTAGGTGACACCTGCAGCTTGTGGTGTTCCGACGGGAGTCTCATTGCACTCTTGTGGGTCCATTTTCCTGTATCAAAAATAACCAATAAGAGGCGCACGGGAATCAAGGCAAGATGCAAGTAAATTATTTGAAGTCGATATAGAGATCAAAAACGATTCAAGCAAGTGGATGAGATCCTAAAAACTTATCCTATCTTATTGCAGGCCTGTTCGGTCCCTAAGTTGAAACCGAACAATTTAGTCGTAGACCTGCATGGGCCACCACAAAAACCATGTCACGCCCCAGTCCCAAAATGACGAGGGACTGGACACGTGGCAATGGCCAGCAGCACGCACCGATGGACAACCCAATTTAATGGATCCATCAGGGCATGCTTAAGCTGTAGTCTAGCAGTAAAGTGTTACAGTCTCAGGTATTTCTAATCTCATCCACAGATAACACAGATTAATTGCCAGGAAATAACTGCAATGGAATTAAATTATCAATAGCAAATAAGGTTATCTCGGGGAAACAATTCCGAGAACTTAGTTTATTACATTTAAGGAAAAGACAGGAAATAAAATGCTGGAAAATGTAAATACTGTGTAGATGTAGCCGGTGCTCAAGAGAAGTCTTCGGCCACTATCTCGTCCTGTGTTCCTGGTTCTGTTCCGAGGAGTGCTCCGGTACCGTACACTTCTGGGTAGTTCTCTTCAGCTGTACCTGGGGACATCATCCATTCCAGGTCCTCAGGGGACATAGCAAGGTACAGAAAAACTCAAGCCAAATGAATATCAGTGCAGCAATCAGATAATTCAGCAGGGTAAACTAAGTAACCAGCTATGTGATATGTAATATGAGAGCAGCACTAGAACTCAGGCCGAAGCCACTACAAGCTCTGTGTCGGGGAGCCGGTAGCAGCAATAACTATGATTTACACTATGATATAAACTATGTTTTATATATATATAATATCAGCCTGTAGTCTGTGTGTCTCTCCCCACCCAATGTAATCACACGTCTCATGTCCATGACACGCATAATCATAACTAATGCAGTAAGTCTGATAGCTATGAATCATTGTCTAAGAATGTAAAGTCTATGTCATCAACATGCAACCTATACAGAATCACCTTGAATGTCTCAGGAAGACTCTGTCTCATGAAATAGTGTCAAGTGTCCTGCGTTCTGGTGTACTTGATAGGACAAGTACGAGAATTATAGGGTCTCGATATCCATGTCTATGTGACGTTACACAACCCCGCGTACGGAGTTGGCACCCGACTATGATCGGACACTAAGCACGTCACACGTTCCCTAGGTCAAGCAGTTAAAACAAGTTTATATTTTAATTCACATGAAAACAAGTAAAATACTTTGTCAAGGATTACTGAGATTTGGCAAACTTTAATTGTCCTTTATTGCATAATTAAGTCCAGAAAATAATTAGCAAGCTGCAGAGTTTGGCAAGGTACACTTGCCTGTGGTTCCGGCTATGTTTACGGCTCTGACTTCGGCGGGAATTGCAGGCGGTACTCCGGTTGCTGAAACAAACATCACCATCAGATCCAGAAAATATCAATCAGCTAGAATCGCCTGTCCTTGAGTCCAATTTGGAGACAAGGGCAAAAACGGCAGTTTCGGGCCAAAACGGGGTCCACCGGTGGGCCCGCTTTGCACCGAAAAACGTGTCAGGGTCAACGGTCTCCAAATTCACCAAACTCAGTGTCAACAGGTCAGGAACGCTGATACGAACCCAACGGAACTTCCAGAATTGGATTCCGATGAGCCGAACACAAAATCGCCCGTCGAGCGGGGCCTGTGGGGCCCACGACACGCGATTTCGTCAACGTTCTCAGAATCGAACCAAACTTGACCCACAGGACCAGCGTATCGCTACGAGTCCGATGGCGCAAGTTTCGTTTCAATCCGACGTGTGTACACAAAGTTAGGGTGAATTGCAGAAAAGACGGATACGGGGCGATGTCCGCGGATACGCGTTGATTCCGGTGTGCACGCACACCCAAATCGACTTCCGCGAAAACCCACACGTCCGTATCGACGAGGCGCACGTATCTGTGAAGACCGCGCGCGACCAAGTCGTCCCGTTTGGCGGGGCGGACTCGGTTCCGGGGTGAAACAGGGTCTGGGTTTTTCCTGTTTTTGGATCGCGGTGTGCGATCGCCACAGGCCGCGATGCCTCGAACAGTTTGTCCGGACACCGAGAGGGTCATACCGGCTTCGCAACGCAATTTGCGGAAACGAAAACGGAGCTACGAGCAAAAAGTTACGCATACCTGAACCGGGCTGAATAATTGAGAATTCGTCGTGTCCGACTCGACACGGACACTGTGTCCTGTGTCCGTGTCCGACACAGAAAAGAAAATTGGGGATTAGGGCTTGCTGAGTTCGGCGGCGGCCGGCGGAGTGCTGAGCGGCGCTGTTGGGGGCCGACCGGGGCTGGGCGGCTGCGCCGTCGACGTCGGGGTCGAGGGCGGCTCGGCGTCCGGCGGAGCTGCCGTCGGCCACTGGGACGAAGGAGCAGGGGAGGGAAGGGAGGAGGCTGGGGTGGTCGGCACGTGGCGGAGCTGGGTGGTGTTCGGGGGAGAAGGGCGGTGGCGCGGCGTCGTCCGGCGAGGAGGATATGGCGGTGGCGCAGCGTCGTGGCGGCGAGGGCTCGTCGCGGTGGCGCTAGGGTTCAGGGGAGCTCGGGGTTGGGGGAGGAAGTGGGCGGAGCTAGGGCATTTATAGGGCCGGTCGGGGGCGAGGGTGAGGCCGAGTCTCCGGGGCGACGTGGCCGCGGGAGCCGGGGGAAAGGCGGACGTGGCCGCGCGTTTTCCGGCGCCGGCGGGGGTCTCGGGGGTGACTGGGTCGTGGGACAGGGGAGGTGGAGCGGGTCGGGTCGGGCGGCGGGCTCCGGGTGAGCGGACCCGCCCGACCCGCTAGGGGTTGGAGGCTGGGCCGGGCTAGCCTAATGGGCTCGGCCCATTGGGCTGGGCCCAAACCAAAAAATAAAATAATAATAATAAACATTTAATAAATAAATAAATAATTAAATAATTAAATAAATAGTTTTTAGGTATTTAAAAAAATAGGTCCGGGGTCCGATAAATTCCAGAAAAATTGCCCTAAGTCCAGTTTTTCATTTTACGCCCAAAAATATTATTTTCATAATATTTTAATATTATTTAATATCATTTAAAAATCATTTAAAAATTAAAACCCTGCTTTTAAATTGCAGAAAAATCCCAGAAAATTCCAGAAAATTGTGAAAAATCCAGTTTTGAAAATTTTGAAAAATCAGGGGGTTTACACATTCCAACCAACTGCCTCAAATAAAATATTCCAACTCTAGCTCCAACTATCCATACGCGCAAATCAATTCAAGCCACAATCCTATCCAAGCAAACGACATACACTCTATGCACGCCTCAGTGTAGTGATTCCCAAGTTTTAGCCCAAGTGTTGAAGCATTTACGTGTTTTCCATATTATTAGGCATGAAGGAGTAGAGGAGAAGGGAAAGAGCCCACTCACAATGTTCGATTCCGTTAAGCATCATGTCTTGCCGATACGGCCATTCCCTTGAACCCGTGGTCCGATGCAAGCGCGATCTACTCATCTGGTATGACCGTGCAAGCAGGCCATGCTCTCCAAATCATCCGACCGATCGGACTAAGGAAGACGGCATTATCGCTCCCATCTAGCTATCTCAGTACTGTTCTGAACGAACACATATTTTCCATCGAACTCCGCTAGCCATCTGCACATGAAACCAACTCAATCAATACTTCTTCCCCAAAATCCAACAATTCAAATATAACCAGCATTTGTTTTATTCAATCCGACTCAGCGTAACGCACCGTGCGGTTGCGGGGCGTTACACCTCTCTCTCTGAAACAGTAAAAGCGTGCCAAGTGGCTACAATTGTGGAATAACTGTACAGGCGATGTTTAGGCAATGCTCAGGCGATGTTCTAATATTATGTCTTGTATATGTGCTTCAGTTTCGGACGCAGCGCTCCAAGGCTTCAGAGGGAACTCCTGGCCTTAGCACACACGAAGGAGGCATCCGCACCGAACGAGGTTCTTCCGCACCCTGCAAACAAACTGATGGATTATCAGTACACGAATTCACTGGTAGGGAGGCTACTCGCCCGCTCGACAAATTCAAACACGTAATACAGGTTCCGTGCACAACTATTAAGTTGTCTTTCTAGTTGCCTTAGGATCAGTTTCATGCAAATATTGAATAGCCTAACTCGTGTGGCAGTGCGTCGTGCGACATGAGAGGAAATACGGCGAGACTTACCAACTTACCATTTGTCCTTCCATGTCCAAGGCAAACATTATTAATTCAAGCACGAGCAGGCATAAACATTCAGGAGGCATAGCATATGCAAACACGAGAGTCGTTATAACATAATCGTTCAGGTGTTCAGTTGTTCTTTGATGCGATGCAATGACTTACACGCGGATAGCCGCTAAGCGAGGATGACTTATCTATATGAACGTTTGTCGCTGGCATAGCCATAAAGGACATAGTCTAGGACAAGGATAGCATGCTACGAAAGTACACGATGCGCTGCAAGCTATCATGTCCCGTACACGATGACTATATACGAGTTTCATCCGGATCGGATAGGCCCCAGTGCCCCGGTGACCGTCCGTGGAATAATACCTCATTTTCGAGTTGTCCGCGACATACAATTATTGGTCTTCCAATTATCATGAGATACACGAGAACACGAGTGCACGAGAACACAAGTACACGAGATACTTGAATCTTGATTCTTTGTTCAGTGAATGACTTGCCTTGATGCATTTTCCCTGGGACGGGGATTGCCTTGGTGACCTAACGGTCCCGGATACTTGCAGGTTCATTCTTGCACGGAACGACTACTTAGTAGTCTCCCGGGGTTTGGATGAAAATAAGGCAACATACAAGCAGACAAGCATGCATTTATATAAACACAAATATTCACGTTAGCTCGGGCCCGAAGGTAAGCCGAGGAGTGAGATCGTAAGGGACTTCCCGAGCGACACGTTCTAGGGTAGAATGCGAGGGTCTGAACATATATATAAGCAATGTTTCATTTCCATGTTCTAGCATAAGCAATACAAGTTGGGATTATTCCTTTAGCTAGGTGCGTTGGATTTCTTATTAGCATGTAGGGGTGATTCACCCAACAACTAGCATGTATCATTCCAGATTTTTATGTGTGCTGGCTAAGCAAAGACAAGTTCACCGTAGCCACCCACCTTAGCGATGATTCGCCTCAGTAGAGCGATACGTCAAGCGAGCCTCTGAAAGCCTAAGCCGAAAATCCTGTAGGGACAAGTCTGGATATTCTTGCCTCAAACGAGTATTTTCGCCTGAGCAAAGCGGGTCGGGACATTGCACTTTTGCCGTTTGAATCGGCAGTCCGCTTGAACGGAACGGGGTATTACACACCAACACCCACCAACCTTATTAAACCAACTAACTTATTAAACCAACTACCCACATTTAAACCCACATTTAAACCATTGACTAAACCGAATACACAAACCAATACACCACAACCAGCCACATTTAAACCCATTTAAACCGGGGAGCCAATATTTAAATCGAGAGACCATATTTTTGCCAACTCAGTTGGCAAAAATCCGTGTATTTTCGTCCAAAATTCGGATTTTCGCCAACCCAGTTGGTGAAAATCAAGTTCTCCAAAATTTTGCCATCTGGGTTGGCGAAATGTATCGGAATTTTATTTTTTTTTAAATTTTTATCGTTGTATTTAATAATATAAAATTATTATCGGTAAAATAAACTGAAGGTAAAACAATGTCTGGAGCTAGTAGATATAACTCTTCAAAGTTGTTGTAGGCTTGTAGTTGTTGGAAAAAAAATGTAACTATTTTTAGAGTAAAATTTGAAAGATATTTTGGACAAGAAAAAAAAAAAACTTCTTAATTGTTAGAAAATGTGTCAACTTTTATTATTTTCTGATGTTTTGGTCCAGATACCAACATAAACTAAAAACATTCTATTTTGAAAGAGAAACTAAATAATTGTTAGGCGAAACGCCAAAAAAAAAAAAAAAAAACAAATGTTTTGTTTCAAACGCGAAAGGACAAATTAGTTCATTAGTCAACATTCTGATTGAAGAAAGAGAAATCACACTAGAATCTCCTTTTGTTTTCTTCTTTTTAATGTCGAAAATATAATTTAGGAGCTTTAGGAAATAAGAAATGTTTGCTTTTTAACAAGCAACGTTGAGCTGTGGTCTTCTTCATTGTTGTCGTACTTTTTGTTTCAATGTGCATAATTAATCTAATGCGCGCAGTTAATTTCAGTCGTACAGCACATCATCTACTTCTTTAGCAACTAAAAGTGAAAGTTTATTCTTCGAATATATTAATTATGTCAAAATAGAATTCTATAAGTAGTAGTCTTATGATGAGAAACAACCTAAGCCATCCATATCAACTTTGAATAAAGCTTGAGTTTTAAAATCATAATGGAGGGTAGAGTATTTGTTTTAAAAGTTAGAGGCAATAGAGAGTAAAACATTTAAAATAATTAAAGTTTTGTTTAAGAAATTAACATTTTATTTTCTCACTATTGATCTAGCTGAGTTTGAATGTTTCATCTTAGATAAACCAAGATATCACGATAAACTAGGACTTGTTTTCTTTTTTCTCTCTCACATAACCTATATATCATATAGAATCACCATTAATTTTGAGAAAATTCCACAAAATTTCAATTTGAATTTGTTTTGTTTGAAAATGTTATCTTAGAGTCCTAAAACTATGTTAAAAATTTTATTGGCGATATCTATTTTAATTTTTTTCTTATTGAGATCATGATGATTGTGTTTATGAAAGTACATCGTGCTTTTAAAATTTGATTCAACTCAACTATTGCTAAAATCTTCAATCTAGCTCGTGACCCATTCGTCGAGATCATTATTAGTAACAATCCAGGATGAATCCTAAGGTCTACGTAACCTAGGATGAATCCAAAAATTAGATCTTCATTATCAACCTTTAATTAATTATTAAAAATAAATAAATTTAGCATTTTTATTCAAAAATTAGCCATTCCTTATCCACCTCTTCTCTTTTTAGAAATTATAGTAGTGGACATTTTTAAAAAATATTTGTCTTTTTTGTCAAAATAAAAATTAGTTTAGAGTCGATAGCAGACATGCTATTTTAGTAAAAAATGGACCTCACAAAATTGGAGGTCTTGACCTTATTAGTCTGCTACATCCAGATGCCAACTCAAGATTACCATTTTGAATTAAAAAAAAATATTTACCACACATGTTAGTAAATTTTTACATAATTATGAATCTCCACGTTTCAAATCCAGTTGCAAATCCATGAATTTCCATATATTTCTCAACATAGAGGAAACATTTCACCAGGACGAGAAAAAAAAAAGAAACATAATTGCCAAATAAGCTTTTATAATATCCAAGAATACTAAAATATGCATCTTAACAAAATATATCAAAGAATTTTCAAAGTGAGATGTCAAAATTATTCTTAATTTATAAATTTTTTTATATATTTTATATTTTAAAAATATAATAAATTAAAAATAGTTTTGGTAATCCTTTCTTAAAAAAATTTAGACATTGTAAAAGCTTACTTAGCAATGGTAATCCTCCCCCAAAAAATAGAAAACTATTTGATTTTAACGAGGCCAATTTCGTCATTTCCAACCAGAATGACTCACAATCTCTTCATGTCCATGAATCATGATTGCCGACGGAGACCGAGACGCCACGACTCATCCGACTCGGATGACAGCGACCCACTAAAAATCCGCCACGTCATATACACGTTTGCACTGTTCTCATCCACGTTCAAACCCTCACCAAGAAAAGAGACCAACATACATAATTCCACGTGTCCACCTGTCATTTATCAGGTCCTAATGTGAGGTGCGAAATATTTTTCCTTTCCTTAGGCGAAGATATTTTCTGGGAAGTCGGTTCGAAAATAGTCTAATTGTGTTTTTACTGCGCCGAATCAACAGGTGGGGTCCACTGGCCGTTGGCTCCGGCCATGGCCAGAGTGCAACTATAAAAGGGGGTCTCCAATGGGCTTCGGACCATAGCTCCGAAGCTCCACTCTTTCTTGTTGCTGCTCAAGTGAGAGATTGTGGTGAGTTTTCTTTCTTCTCTCAATTTTTTTTTAAATTTTTTGCCTATATTTTTGATGCATTGGTTGATTTTTTTTTTTTGTTCTACTTGTTTCTCTATTTATGTCTAATTGTAGAAAAAGATAGTCAGATCTGGAGAAGAAAAATGTTATTGTCATGTTTTCTTCTTAATTCCACTCTCTTGCAATTTTGTTGTTGATGTTTTAGCGCATTTTTGCATGTAGATTTCTTCATTTCTATTTTATTTATTTTTTTGAAGATTTGAAGTAGAATGTAAATTATTAAATGGTCATTTGATGAAATATAAATTTACTTACAGAAAATTTGCTCTAACCATTTTTTTTTAATAAAATTAGATACAACTAAAGAATTTGCAGATATTTAGTGCGAAGGAACTTGTTAAATTTCTGCCAGTGTCTTCCGGCGGAATGTTTCGTTCTGTGTAATTTATGCAAACATGTTTCGTTATAGCCTATTTAATTTTCTTTATTAGCTGTAGCATAATTTCTGATTTACTTATTGATTTTTTTTTGTTCGTGTGAGTTTTTTTTTTAGCTAAATTGTTTTAGCGAAAAACAAGAATAATAACAGGTAGTTTTTTTGCTTACTATTATTAGTTTGTTTCTCTCTCTCTCTCTCTCTCTCTCTCTTTCAAATAGTCAACCAGCTAATTTTCGGCTTTGTGGATCATAATAATTCCTTAGGTAGTTTCAATGGGTTTGATTTCTTTATTTTGCATTTTTCTTCTTCTTCTTGTTGCAGATTGGATTGTGACTGATTAAATCTTAAGAAAATGACTGTCGGCGCCGGGATCTCCGTCTCCAACGGAACTTTGGCCGTGCTCGGTGCCCCGATCTTGTCCGACGTCCATGACAACATAATCTTGACTCCGGCGAGCGGCGGCGGGATGATGAGCGGGGCCTTCGTCGGCGTGCGGTCCGCCAGCGGCGGGAGCCGCAACGTCTTTCCTGTCGGAAAGCTTCAGTAAGCGTTCATCGAACCTCTCACCTCTTGTTCCGTATTTAGTAGTATGCTGTTGCTTCTTTTGGTTGGTTTAGATGCATTGATCTTGTTACGTTTTACCACGGCAGAATTCTAAGTTTGGTATGTTACCATAACTTCTCGTTATTGTTTTGGAAATTATAAGTCTGATATGTTTACTCATACATCTAAATTTCAACTTGATACCCTCAGCTATTAAAGTTTTTCTTTTGATACACTAACTTTAATATTAGACAACTTAATACCTCAATTATAATTGTACAAATTAATACCATGGCGTTCGTACGAGGAATACTATATAACGGAGAAGTTTATATTCCTGGAAATTAAATTCCAAATAATTAAATTTTCTGGAAAATTATATTCCTATGTTTGGTGACTATATAAATATTCCCCAAAATATAAAAAAGAATAAAAAAAAAGGCAAACAAAAACAAAAAACAAAAAACAAAAAACAAAAAACAAAAAACACGAAAAAACGAAAAGAAAAAGACAAACAAAAAATTGGAAAAACGCAAAAAAAGACAAAAAAAACATTAAAACGAAAAAAAAAAAGATGAAAAAGGGAAAAAAAACAAAAATATTGAAATAACGAAAAAACAAAAAACAATTTTGTTTTTCTTAAAATACGAAAAAAAACAAGAAAAAGAAAGAAAAAAAGTATAGTAAAACCAACAAGAATAAAGTTTTGCCCGGAAAAAATAATATACCCACATATTCTTAAGGGATAGGATTCCCATGTTTTGTGGGTAAATTATTTATCCGGATATTCGTATTTTTCAAAAATATATTTTTGTAACTTAAATCAAACATGTTAATATGTTTCCTACCATAAATTTGTTTGAGAATAAAATAAAAAAATTCGTGTACCAAACGTCCCCTAATGGTGTTAATAGAACATCATAAATGACAAAAAAATCCTCATTTATGGTCATTTCAAATACCCCCAAGGGGGATGGGAGGATAATTTAGTTAAAAAAAATATTATTTATTTTTTTTGAGACGAAAAAATTAACCCCTGACCAAAGTGTCGACTTGAAAATATTCAATAGTTGAGGGTAGTGGTTGGTATGATATTAAAGTTTAGGGTATCAAATTAAAAAACTTGAATAGTTGAGGGTATCAAGTTGAAATTAAGCCTTGTTGTTATTATTTTGGAAGGTATTCTTTATGGTGTAGAATTGTATGTGCTAGCCAACCAACTGTTTTGAGTCCTTTTCTAGCATGGAGTTAAATGTGATAATCTAGGCTAGATACTGTTTATTGGGACCCTTTGTTGCACGGACACGGATACGACATAGTCCACCTATTTTGTTGCGTTCTAGTGTATTTTGGAGTGTCCAGGTTGTGTCTGACACGACATTGTCTACTTTTTTGGAGTGCCCGCGCGTCCTAATTGGGACTTAATACTTTTTTACTTCTTCTTCTTCTTCTATGATCAAATTCCTAACCATGTTTTTCGCTGCAGGGGTTTAAGATTCATGTGCACTTTCCGATTCAAGCTCTGGTGGATGACACAGAGGATGGGTTCCAATGGGAAGGACATCCCTTTCGAGACCCAGTTCCTCATTGTAGAAGGACGTGATGGGTCGCACTTTGGGGATGGGAATGAGAATGGGTCGGACCAGGCTGCAGTTTATACTGTGTTCTTACCAATTCTTGAGGGATCGTTTCGAGCTGTCCTTCAGGGGAATGAGAACGACGAGCTAGAGATTTGCTTTGAAAGTGGTAATTGATTTGTCGAGATCAGTTTCTATTCTCTATTTAAGTGCAAATTAACCGAAGTTTTATATGTCACTGATATCGCATACTAACTTTCCAGGTGACCCGGCAGTCGATAAATTTGATGGAACTCATTTAGTTTTTGTGGCTGGTGGATCAGATCCTTTCGATGTCATCACAAATGCAGTAAAGTATGCACTTGAAGCTATCATATTTTGTTTTTGTTTTTTTTAAGTTCCTTGTGTTTCCAGACTTAATATTTTGAAGTTACTTTTTTGATTGTTTTCTAATGTGTACAAGTTGAGATTTCCCCTTTTTGACAATAGTTTATCCTCCATTCCCTATATATGCCCTCTTTCGTTTTCTGTTCTCTTCTGTATTCAATGCGCATGTGAAGAATTTCTTTGTGAACACAATTTAGGCTTAAGACTGGAGATCTAGCATTATGGACTCGTAATTTTTTTTTTATCAGGAATTTGTGCTTGCAATTGCTTTGACTGCTTCAATTATGTTAAACCTATTATAGCTGATTTAGTTCTCAGCACCTTGATCCTTTGGCTCTATGGTCTAGGTTTGGGTCTAAAATGTCTTCATAGACCTCCCTTTATGGTTGAATTAAGCAGCTAGCATCATGAATACTAGAATAATAAGTTTTTGTTGTTTGGTTACTGACTAAATATTTAAGGCAAAATAATTATTTGACCCCATTGCATGTTGTAATAAAGTCTGTACATTGGACACAATGCTTAACATTATTACATCATGGTATGCATTAAGGTATGTGATAGGTCTAATACCATTACCATATATTATTAAATAATGTGATTGACCTAATAAGTAATTCTAGCAGAGTGGCACAAAAGAAGGGCAAATTCTAAAGATGAGTCAATAACCATAGCTTGAACACTTGTTTTAGAAATATGGACAGCCTAAGAAAGTCTTAAAGGGTAGCTATTTTTCAATTGTTAGCTTGTCCTGAAGAGTCTATGGAGCGGAGTGGACCCTTTGTCCACGTTTGATTTGCAGAATCATGACATTGGGCAAGGAAAATCATTCATTTCATGTGTTTGGATGCCAAAGGAAAATGATTCCCCAAAAAAAAGGACAATTGGGATTGGGAGGAAAGAGGCCCCCCCGCACCCCACCCCACACCCAAGTATTCACTTTCCCACCCTAAGGATTCATTTTTCCTCCCAATTTTCTTGCCCTTTCCAAACACCGAAAAGGAAAATTGATGGAAATTGTAATTTCCCAAAAGAAAGGAAAGAACAAAGAATTGATTTCATGTCCTTTCCGCACACCAAACGAGGCTAGGCTTTGGTTCTAAGGGGGGAGATGGCTTGTCCCCAGGATGAGAGGTGGAATAGAAAGGCAGTAATTATGGGGAAACGTAAATATATCTTTTAATTTTTTTTTTAGGGAGAAAGGGGTGGTGGCAAGAGATGGAAGTGACTTTTAACTTTGTTAATGAATGGAGCAATTTAAACTTGATAATTTCTTATTCTAGGCTTCTGCTCCTCTTTAGAAGAAATTCGATAATCCAAAATTCCAATTTTTAGGCCATGTTATACCACATAAGCAGCTACAGTTGTAACTTCTGGTGTGGATACCTGGCCAGCCAAAAGGGTTGGGCTGAAGAGAGGTCATTCTGCCTCTTCTGGCTTTTACGCAACCAAACACGCCCTAAAGTTGCATGCAGTGCAGGATTTGTTTCATTTGGTTTCGACTAAATTCTAGCCTATAGATTAGTATGGTTATAAATGGACTTATGATGTTCGTTATCCAACACTACAGTTTTTGATAGTAAATTATGAGCATTCTTGTTTTATTAAAATTCACTAAGGGATCAAATTGAAGACATCTTCTGATATATCTAACCTTATGTTCTCAATTTCTTTGAGTAGTAGCTGTAATCAGTACTTAGTTTTCTTCTCTACAGATATGTCTTCAATGTGCTGTCGTTAATGTTCCTGTTCTACTATGAATTTTTACAGGAGTGTTGAGAGGCACTTACAGACATTTTCCCATCGGGAGAAGAAAAAGGTACTTTCCGTTGCAAGTATATGAACTGATTCATTGAGGTTCTCTCTTTTCCTATTTTCAAGTGTAATAGTAATTTATGGAAGTTGATCCCAAATCCTTTCATGTCCCTTTGGGTAGATGCCAGATATGTTGAACTGGTTTGGCTGGTGCACATGGGATGCATTCTACACTAATGTTACTGCTGAGGGAGTTAAGCAAGGGCTAGAAAGGTGCTAATTAATTCTCTGCCTTACAGTCACTTTTATTTGGTAAACAATATATTTATATAATTGATGATTTGTTTTTCCAGCTTAGTGGAAGGTGGAATCCCGCCAAAGTTTGTCATAATTGATGACGGGTGGCAGTCCGTTAGTATGGATACCACTGGAATTGCCTGTGAAGCTGATGATTCCGCAAAGTGAGCATTTTATTTGTTTATATTTCTAGACATTTATCTAATTCTTTTCTTCTTGATTCTTTTTATTTATTGAAACCATCCTTTTGTCCTTGTCTCCAGCTTTGCAAACCGACTAACACATATCAAGGAAAACCATAAGTTTCATAAGAATGGTCGAGAAGGTCATCAAGAGGAAGATCCATCCATGGGTCTTGCCCACATCGTTACAGAGATGAAAGAAAAGCATGACATAAAGTAAAAAAAGCCGAAATTCTGATAGCCTCATACTAAGCTTTTGATGATAAATCATAATTATCTCATTTCTCTTCTCCTTGCTTTCAGATATGTCTATGTTTGGCATGCCATAACTGGCTACTGGGGTGGAGTAAGGCCGGGTGTGACTGGAATGGAGCACTATGAAACCAAAATGACATACCCAGTTTCATCTCCAGGTGTCCAGTCCAATGAACACTGTGATTGTTTGACCAGCATAACAACAAATGGCCTCGGCCTTGTGAATCCGGAGAAAGTTTTCAACTTCTATGATGAACTCCATTCCTACCTTGCATCTGCCGGTATTGATGGAGTTAAAGTAGATGTTCAGAACATCCTGGAGACCCTAGGGTCTGGCCATGGTGGAAGGGTAAAGCTTGCTAGGAAATACCACCAGGCTTTGGAGGCTTCAATTGCTAGGAACTTTCCAGACAATGGGATCATCTCTTGCATGAGCCACAATACTGATGGTTTGTACAGGTACAAAACCATTAAATTATTAAACACTTGCTTGCATTTGGATTAGGGAGCTGAAACTGGATCATAGTCTATATTGTTCTAGTTCCATCTCTGATTTGGGATTTGCAGTATTGATTTTTGATACATCCGATTTCAGTTCTAATAGACCTCCCATGGTTTCAGAATAGTAAGCTTCAGAGGAGGGTTGGAATTAGTTGTATATCTGTACCAATGTGATCAAAAGGACTCCAGATACTTTTTCCCCCTTCTTGAAACTCCATATGCTCTTACCTTGAAAAGCTAATATTTCTTATTAAGCCAGTGCAATCATCAATCAATCTTATAGACACTTGTGTCATTCAACAGTTGGCCAGGTCCTGTTCTCAAGGATAGGTTAAGATACCTACAACTTACTAGGTTGTCCCAAAATCGTAGTATAGAAGATCACTACATTAAGGTCTAACTGTACACAAAATTAGAAACTGGTCACTTGCTTCCGTCCTTGGTTCATGGTTTAGTTACTGTTTTCATTTCCAGCTCAAGTTGACCATTTAAATGCAATATGAGGCTATAGAGTATCAAGGTATAGATTTCAATAACCTGCACCTGATGTTCTCTTTATTCTTTGTCTATAGTGCAAAAAGAACTGCAGTCATAAGGGCATCTGATGATTTCTGGCCTAGAGATCCTGCTTCACATACAATTCACATCGCCTCAGTTGCGTACAACACTGTGTTCCTTGGAGAATTTATGCAACCAGATTGGGATATGTTCCACGTAAGTTCAAGGCACAAAAGTTCATATAATTACACTTTCACACCTCTATGCTCTCTCTCAAAACAAGAAAATAAAAAACCACCATGCTGAATTACTAGAGCTATTCTACATTTAATTGAATAAAAATTTCTTTGTACTATATTCAAACAGAGCCTTCACCCTATGGCCGAATACCATGGAGCTGCTCGGGCTGTTGGAGGGTGTGCTATATATGTTAGGTAAGCACATACACAACCTAATTATGATAACTATGAAGGTAAAGTTTGAAATTCTATTTTTCTCATGCCGGTTATCTACTCTAAGCAGTGATAAACCCGGCTATCATGACTTCGATTTGCTAAAGAAGCTTGTTCTTCCTGATGGTTCGATTTTGAGAGCCAAACTTCCTGGAAGGCCAACAAGGGACTGCTTGTTTTCAGATCCTGCCCGAGATGGAAAGACTCTCCTGAAAGTATGGAATTTGAACGATTATAGTGGAGTCATTGGGGTATTTAATTGCCAAGGAGCTGCTTGGTGCCGAGTTGGAAAGAAGAACTTGATTCATGACCAACAACCTGCCATGATCACTGGTTCCGTAAGAGCCAAGGATGTGGATTCCCTTCACAGTGTTGCTGGGGATGGATGGAAAGGCAATGTCATCATATATTCCCATTTAGGAGGTATGGCATAATAATTTGTAATTTTTTGGTTTTTAGGTCAGATTTAAGGTCATGTTTAGTTAGAGTTTCTAAAACAATGTGCTTCAAGATACGAAAATACACCAAAAATGCATATGCACTAACTTAGCAATTACCTAGAAGTCAAGATAGGTTTCTTTATAACTAAATAATGCTATTAATCTCTCCAAAGTGTCCCTCCAAACTATTTCTTCTTATGTGGCAGCTGACATCGCAAATTTTACAATTAAAATTAACATTAACATTAAAATTAAAATTAAAATTAAAATTAAAATTAAAATTAAAAATTAGATGATTAATTTTTTGGGTTAAAATTTACCATGTTAAATGTCACATAATACTATTTAACATGCCACGTGAGCTGCCAGAAGGAGAAATAGTTTGGAGGGACACTTTGGAGAGATTAATAACATTACTCTTAGAACTATTAGTTACAAATGCACAAGAATTAATTACAACACATTGATAGTTTAGTTAAGTAGCCTTAACTGCTTGATGGACCACAATTTGAAGCGAGGTTCCTTGTGTGTGAAGTGCTTTTTCTTAAAAATCATGACATGTATTATACAGGCGAGGTAATATATCTCCCGAAGGACACGGCATTTCCCGTGACACTGAAGTCCCGTGAGTACGAAATCTTCACGGTGGTCCCTGTTATAGAGCTACAGAATGGTGCCTCTTTTGCTCCCATTGGGCTGATCAAGATGTTCAACTCTGGTGGAGCTGTTAAGCAAGTGAGATGCGAAAGGGAGGAGGAGGGCGCAACTGTTATTGCCAAGGTTAGAGGAAGTGGTACATTTGGAGCCTATTCGTCAGTTAGACCCAAACGAATTATAGTTGGTGGGAAGGACGCAGAGTTCGGATACGACTATAGTTGTGGGTTGGTTACCCTGGCTTTGGGCATTCCACAAGATCAGTTATACCTATGGGACATAAGTATCGAGTTGTGAGTTATTAAGAGTAGTTTGTCTGCAGTTTAGATTGTCGTCAAATGTTTTACTTACCGGATCATCACTAATTGTGAGAGCCTTCTAGTAATATGTAACGCGTTCGACCGACCATTTCCTCTATGTAACAGAGGAACATTGATCGTCTTATAATAAAAAGTGTGGTTCTTTGTAATGAGTGTTGAAGGGGATTGGAGCTGGACATTTTTCTTTTGAAGTATGAGAAGTCTGGCATGAATAAAGAAACATTGTTCCTCTCATTGTCCTGTTGACCATCTTGCTTCATTATTTTGCCAACTACAATTTTTGGTTTGAAGAGCAAAAGAGAGGTTAATAAATCTCCAGTTTCTTAGGGGAGGAGGATTTCCGATATGGTTTCATATGGGACTATATTTGATCTCAAATAGAAGGAACAAACTGAACCACGCACGTATAATCAGCTTTTCGGAGCCAGGAGTTGGTCCATGAGATCCGAGGTTCATATATCTTAAAAGGGAATTCTCAAGCCTAAACCAATTTAAATTATCTACACCTCATAATCCCACTTCCTATCTGATGTGGGATTAAACTATCAACTCTGTTATCACCATTTTTTGAATGCTCAACCGAAATTGAGATAAAATTCAACATTTATATGTACAAAATCTTTGTGCTCCATATTGCCTTTTGTTTGTATTGATCACTTGGGCAGCACCCAGCGGCTGCTGCTGAAACACAAGCTGCATGCGACATCAATAACTGTAAGTGGCGTTGTGCTCGCACTCTAATCTGATTGTGGTATATATTGCGAACATACTTAGATCGCAAAGAAGAGGCTCATGAGCAATACTTTCCATCCGAGCAAATTGGCAGATTTTTTAAGCTAATTACTGGACTCAAATCAGATGTGAATTAGCTTGGGAAGAGGGTTCCTCGACTTGAATGGACATACTCACTGTAGTAAGTGACAGTTCCTTGTAAATCCTCATAACTTCTCTCATCCCAACTAACTCTCTCTCTCTCTCTCTCTCTCTCTCTCTCTCTCTATATATATATATATATATATACATATATATATATATATATATATATATATATATGAGTTGGGATAAGGAGTTCCACTCGCGGAGCTCCGTCGAAGTCTCGCACGTCCTCGACAGTTGGATCGAGCGAATGCGTGCACGGGTCCCACACGGACATTTCGATCTGATGGTACAGGAGGACGGGGCTTCGGCAGGACTCCCCCTGCGGGTATATATATATATATTGCACCAAACAATCTCAGCCACACATTTTTTTTGAATGTGTGGTTATAAAGTATGCTGACGTGGCAACAACTTTATATGATAATTTATGACTACATATTTCAAAAAATGTGTGATTGAGATTGCTTAGTGCAATATCACGCATATATATATATATATATATATATATATATATATATATATATATATATATATATATGGGTAAACGGGATATGAGCGTACACACGTGGACCAATATGAATAGATTCCTATATCTTATCCCATGTGCACTAGTACACTCCATTCATATTGGTCCATATGTGCATTGACTCATGTAGGAATATGAACATATAGCACATTTTTCTCACACGCACACGCACACACACACACACACACACACACACACACACACACATATATATATATATATATATATATATATATATATATATATATACTAGTAAATTTACCTGTGTTGCACGTAAATAATTTTATCTGAGATTAATATAAAGTTGTTTAAATATTTAAATATATTTAAATTAAAATTTATTATATATTTTTTATATTTTAATTAAATTTGTTATATATTTGATTATATTTTAATTATAATTAGTTATGGATATATGATGAGAACATAAAATATTATATTTTTATTCCTTAATGTATACTCCTTTATGCTCATTTAATGTCTAAAGATACTCATTATTTTTATATTTTGATCTAGGATACAATTGGAGTCACTAAAAGCAAAATGGAGCTAATTATCAATTCTGGACAGTTCTGACACCTTGTAGAAAAATGGTCATAACTTGCTCATCCGAAGTCCAATTGAGCTGATCCAAATTGATTCGGAAAGCTAAGTGATAGAGGCACAATTTTGCTGTTTTGATTTTCCCGAGATTCTGGCTACATCATGGACCAAATCACGCTTGAAGTTGAGACAACTATGCTGTGCACAAAAAGTGGAGTTGATATAACCATTTCTCAACTTATTCAAAGATTTTATTTTATTGTTGGGTTGTTGTAACTCTTAGAGGATTTTTGGGAAGATATTGTGATCTTCAAACACTTATTTAGAGTGTATAAAAGGGGTAGAGATCAAGAGGAAAAAGGTGGAGAACAACCCACAACTCTTCTTCCTCTTCTCCAATATTCTTTTGAAGTTTTCTTGAACATGCGGAGCTAAAAGTCTTGTTGGTCGAAGAAAACGGAAGCCTCGGAATGAATAAAAACTTGTGAGATCTAATTTGTGTTTATATTTTTTGATTTGTGCTTTAAGTATCGAATGTTTTCTTATGCATATTTTTATGATTATCTTGTTTAATGACTAGGATGCATACTAGTTTATTATTCATGACAATCTAATGCTAAATTAGATATCGAATCCGTAATTGTTCGATCCCTCTAATTTGTGAAGCAACCAAGATTTAATGAACTGCTTTGTTTTATTAGATCTTAGGAGGAAAATTTTTGACAAAATTAAATGCAACCGCGTGTGCTTGTGTTGTTTTGCTTCATCGATCTCATCGAGTTTAATACGCTACTAGATTAAACCTTTAGCGCTTGTCTGGGGTTATTTAGTAGTTAAGGTTAATTAGATCGCTTGTTTTTAATTAATTATGGCTGAAGGAGATAGGAAAATAATTCCAACGATGAATATTCAAAGTATGAATTAATATATACTTGCATCGATGATCAGTTTTAAGATTCCAATGGTGGATGTTGACTAAGACCAACATTTATTTCTTTGATTGTTTTAATACTTTAATTGTTTTTAGCTCTTCTTAATTTTCTTTTGATAAAAACTCTCCCCCAATCTTATTTTACATAGCATAAAGATCAAACTAATTACTCTTCGTGGGAACGATCCTTACTCTCACTACTACATATTATTTCAAGAGTAAAGGTTTTATTTTTGGGTGCCTACGACAGCACGCCAAATTTTGGCGCCGTTGCCAGGGAGTAATTTTAGTTGATTTTTGTGCTTTTTGTGATCTTTATTTCGTTCTTGTGATCAAATAATTTTTTGCCTATTAGCAAAAAAAAAAAAAAAAAAAATTTCGGTAACAGGAAATGGCGGCCAATTCTCAAATATTTGGCACTTGGCTAGATCTTCCATCTAGGCATGCGGATGAGGTAAATGTTTCTTCCTTAGAACAACAAATTTCTTGTTTAACTTCTCTTGTTCGTCAGATAGTTGTAAGTAACATGAAAACAACAAAGGCTTGTAGGATTTGTCTAGTATCAGGGCATCCAACCGATATGTGTCCAACTCTCCAAGAGGAGTCCAATGAACAAGTGAATACGGAATGTGGTTTTCCTGGACTACCAGAAATGAAGTATGATTTCTATTCAGACACGTACAACATAGGATGGAGAGATCATTCCAATCTCACCTATGGGAGTCCAGAATTAAATCAACCAGCAACTCAAAATTGCCCAAGTTACCAGCAATACAAGCAGCAATACCTACAACAAAGCCAAACTTCTAATTCTGGTATGTCTTTAGAAGATATTGTTAAGTCTATTGCCATTAATAATTTACAATTTCAACAGGAGACGAGGGCTAGTATCGAAAGTTTGAACAATCAAATGAGTCAAATGACAACTGCAATTAATAAGCTAGAGGCACAAAGCTTGGAGAACTTACTATCTGAAACGATAGTAAATCCAAAAGAAACTGTAAGTTCAATCATTTTGAGAAGTTGTAAAGAAGTTGAAATTCCAGAAAAAGAAGCATGTGCATCGTCAAAAGAAGAAGAAGAGAAAAATATCGTTGCAGACACGAACATTCCTAACGACGATGTAGTACCTAATGGAAAAGAAGTTTTTAAACTTGATGGAAAAGATGGAGTAAAAGTTGCCATCAGTGAGAATTTTGAGAAAGAATATGAGTTAACTTTGAGTACTCACTTACATAAAACTGTTGCAGTGTTGAACGATCTTCCAAAAAGACAACAGTCAGGTAACATTTCATATATTTTGTTACCAATTAATGACAAAAGATCTTTACCTTCTGTTTTGCAGGTATGCATTCTAGACTTGAAACTCCTGCCTAGTTATATCAAGTGTGCATAGAGTCGAGCCAACGACAATATTAAACAAAGGCGCTGCTTGGGAGGCAACCCAAGGGAAGTTTATTTTTATTCTCGCATTTTATTTTTTGTTATTTTGCCTTTTCTTTGCATTTAATCATACATTGGGGACAATATCTGTTTTAAGTGTGGGGGAAAGATTTAATTTTTTTTTAAGCAGTTTGAGTTTGTGTTTTTCTCAAAAAAAAAAAAATAATAATAATAATAATAATAATAATAATAATAATAATAATAATAATAATAATAATTAAGATTTTTTTTAAATAAAAGGATTTTGTTTTTGTGGTTTTTAATGATTTTTGGTTGTGTATGTCATGAGTAAGATTAAACTAAATTTGAAAAATTCATAACATGATTGAATAAATATATTTTTTTTTTTTAACTTAGAATTAATTAGTCTAGTTATTTTTTATTGAAAATGGTAGTATCTAAATTGGTAGACAAAAGCCAGTGAGGATTTGAGCCTTTAGACTGACACATCAGTCTCATTATTCTTTCATGAGAGATATTCTTCCACTGATTTGTTTCTCTAGAACTTGCTTTGATTCTCTTCGAGGTCACATTGACACGTTCATGCATGAACATGATTAAGGCCATCTTTGTTATGCGTTACATAAGCCAAATAACCCACCTTGTAATTAAATTTTTTTTGTTGAACCCCTTTGAGCTTTATTGCCTTTTTCTTGGTATACCCACATTACAAGCTTTCAACCAATAATATTTATACATTTACCCAAGTCGCAAAGCTAGTGGAGTATTGTTGATCATTATGATATGTATGGGTGTACGAAAAAATAAGAGTGGGAGTGTCTAAATTTGTGGTTTGGTTATAACCAACAAAATGGAACATATTTTTATCCTCAAATTTTCTAAGTTCCATTATTGTTAAAAAAAATTAAAAAAAAAAATAAAAAATAAAAAAAAATAAAAGAAATGGAGTGATTGATTTTGCATTGTTTAAATGCTTTAAAAGCCAAATTGAAGACGCTGCAAAATGGAGTGATTGATTTTACATGTTTTATATTGAGATTGAGTTGATTCATTTTTGCTCCACTAGTTTTGATGGCTTTTGAGCTACATTTCTAAATATATCCCACCTTAATCCTAAGCCATGTTACAACCCATGAAAAGTCCTTATGATTTATGTTATGCATGTGATCCCAGTGGTGGAGAATGAGAAAATATACAAGCTTATGGTAGAGCATTTCTTTTGGAATGAATTCGAGAGAAATATATACCTTCAAACACATGAGAGTTTAGTGTTTATTCCCGTGAGGGTCTACCTATTTAGTTTACTCCATTTTTCAAGTAAAAATACCTACTAAGTAATTAGAAGTTGTTTAAGAATATATGTTCATGATATGTTATGAGTTTTGAAGAACTTGGTTATTATTTATTTATGACATTGCAACCTTGATTTCTTTTTGGAAAAATAAATTAGAGTTTTGCCCGAGGACGAGCAAAGGTTAAGTGTGGGGGTATTTGATGAGAACATAAAATATTATATTTTTATTCCTTAATGTATACTCCTTTATGCTCATTTAATGTCTAAAGATACTCATTATTTTTATATTTTGATCTAGGATACAATTGGAGTCACTAAAAGCAAAATAAAGCTAATTATCAATTCTGGACAGTTCTGACACCTTGTAGAAAAATGGTCATAACTTGCTCATCCGAAGTCCAATTGAGCTGATCCAAATTGATTCGAAAAGCTAAGTGATAGAGGCACAATTTTGCTGTTTTGATTTTTCCGAGATTCTGGCTACATCATGGACCAAATCACGCTTGAAGTTGAGACAACTATGTTGTGCACAAAAAGTGGAGTTGATATAACCATTTCCCAACTTATTCAAAGATTTTATTTTATTGTTGGGTTGTTGTAACTCTTAGAGGATTTTTGGGAAGATATTGTGATCTTCAAACACTTATTTAGAGTGTATAAAAGGGGTAGAGATCAAGAGAAAAAAGTGGGAGAACAACCCACAACTCTTCTTCCTCTTCTCCAATATTCTTTTGAAGTTTTCTTGAACATGCGGAGCTAAAAGTCTTGTTGGTCGAAGGAAACGGAAGCCTCGGAATGAATAAAAACTTGTGAGATCTAATTTGTGTTTATATTTTTTGATTTGTGCTTTAAGTATCGAATGTTTTCTTATGCATATTTTTATGATTATCTTGTTTAATGACTAGGATGCATACTAGTTTATTATTCATGACAATCTAATGCTAAATTAGATATCGAATCCGTAATTGTTCGATCCCTCTAATTTGTGAAGCAACCAAGATTTAATGAACTGCTTTGTTTTATTAGATCTTAGGAGAAAATTTTTTGACAAAATTAAATGCAACCGCGTGTGCTTGTGTTGTTTTGCTTCATCGATCTCATCGAGTTTAATACGCTACTAGATTAAACCTTTAGCGCTTGTCTGGGGTTATTTAGTAGTTAAGGTTAATTAGATCGCTTGTTTTTAATTAATTATGGCTGAAGGAGATAGAAAAATAATTCCAACGATGAATATTCAAAGTATGAATTAATATATACTTGCATCGATGATCAGTTTTAAGATTCCAATGGTGGATGTTGACTAAGACCAACATTTATTTCTTTGATTGTTTTAATACTTTAATTGTTTTTAGCTCTTCTTAATTTTCTTTTGATAAAAACTCTCCCCCAATCTTATTTTACATAGCATAAAGATCAAACTAATTACTCTTCGTGGGAACGATCCTTACTCTCACTACTACATATTATTTCAAGAGTAAAGGTTTTATTTTTGGGTGCCTACGACAGCACGCCAATATATTTCTACCTTTCTTGAAAACGGTTAGTTATGTAATATTATCTAATTATAAACAAACATCTCTTCTAACTCGTGTGGTTAAGGTGGAGAGTATTCTCTCTGTTGGCTGAGTTTGAATCCTTGTAATGTTATTTAAAACAAATATAATATTTTTCAACATTTTTTTTACGTAATATTAATTTTTTTTAAATAATTAATTGATGATGATATGCATACGGCTTAGACGGTTCACTTTTGAGCCGTTTTGAAGCCTCATTATATTATGGAAGATATGAGGCTTCAAAACGGCTCAAAAGTGAGCCGTCTAAGTCGTTTGTAAATTCTCACGTAATTAATAATTAAAAAATCTAAAAAATTCTAACAATCCGCGTATGTGTTTTCCATACGTAAAACATCTTAAAATTATTATAATTACCTGAACATATATTCAAATTTATATAAAGATATATATAACACATTCAAATAAAATTATATTCAATATTCAAATTATATTTAAACTATTTTTTAATCTAAACATATATCCAAAGTTTTACAAACGTATATATACAAAAAAAATTAATTTAAATCATATTTAAACTATTTTAATATAATTTATTTTTTAAATAATATTAGATATTTTTTTATATCTAATTTTTCAATAAATATATATATAACAAACCTAAATTTATAAATATTTAAACTATTTTTCAACAATATTTATAAAATATTTTACATGCAATGCACGTGCATTTACTAGTAAGTATATATATATATATATATATATATATATATATATATAGGGGATCCGGAGTCCCGTCGTTTCCAACCGTTGGATCGCGGGGGATCCAGCGTGGCCCCCATGCGGGCCCCCTGATCCGATGGTGCAGGGGGGACAGGGCTAAGGCGGGGCTCCGGGAGCGGATCTTTTGATCCGCTCCATATATATATATATATATATATATATATATATATATATATATATATATATATATTCTATGAGTCTCTAGTCTATTGGTAAGAGAGGAGGCATGCGACCCGGGTGGTCGAGAGTTCAAGTCTTAGTGGGGGTGAGTTGAAAAATTAGATAGAAATATAAATTATAAAATAGTTTAAATATAATTTGAATATATTTTAATTAAAATTTGTAGTTATAAGGATTTTAAGATTTTTTTTTTTTTAAGGTGAGGGATATCCATACGGTGATAGTTATTAATATTATTATTTTTTTAATTATTATTATTATATACACGATTTAGACGGTTATGTTGAGCCGTTTCCAAGCCTATTTATGATAATAAAGACTAGTCATATTCACATGTAAGAGAATATTTACTATTATTAAAACATTACATATGAATTTAAATTATATAAAAATAGTTTACATATCATTTGAAATATTTTAATTAAAATATGTTTTTGGTGTTATTTTGGATATATGTTTAGATAATATCATGTAGTTAGTTCAAATATAATTTAAATTTTGAATATATTTTAATTTGAATTTGTTATATAATACCAAATCTATATTTTATATATATATATGTTTTATATATATATATATATATATATATATATATATATATATGTGTGTGTGTGTGTGTGTGTGTGTGTGTGTGAGATTAGGATTTTGGATATATGTTCAGATAGTTATAAGAATTTTAAGTTTTATTTGAGTGAGGGATATATATATATGGTGGTAGTTAGTTATAAGAATTTTAAAAAATACTCATAAATGAACGTGAAATAATTTTTTTTGATATTATTGTAAAATAGCTTAACTATTTAAATATATTTGAATTAAAATTTGTTATATATATATATATATATATATATATATATATATATATATATATATATATATATATATATATATATTTTTTTTTTTTTAATTACGATTTGTTATATATTTGATTATATTTTAATTATAATTTGTTATGGATATATCTCTACTCTTTAGCCGTCTAAGTCGTATGTATATCCTCACGTAATTAAAAATTAAATAAATTATAATCAAACATCTCTTATAGCTCATGTGGTTAGGGTGTGAGGAATTCCCCTTTGTTGGTTAGGTTCAATTCTTCATGATATTATTTATAGCAAATTTAATTTTTTTAATATTTTTTTACGTAACACTAATTTTTTAATAAATGGTGAGAATTTGAAAACGACTTAGACTGCTCAAATTTGAACCGTTTTGAAGTCTCATTGAAGGAGTAAAGATATTGTATATGTACAATATGAGGATATACCTACGGCGCGTACGGTGGTCCTTACCTACAATGGCTTAGACGGCTCATTTTTGAACTATTTTCAAACCGCATTATATAGACTTATATTTAACGGTAGGTTCGTAGGTATATTTACTATTAGGTTGGATCCAAATTGTTCATTTGGTAAAAGAAAGATTTAATTCTATCTTAGAATTCAAATAAATCTTATCAATAAAGGATAAAAGATAGATTTAATTCTATCTTAGGATTAAAATAAATATTTTTATTAAAGGATAAAAGATAGATTTAATTCTATCTTAGGATTAAAATAAATATTTTTATTAAATGGTAAAAGATAGATTTAATATTAATATTCAATTAATATCAGTACTAAATTAGCATTAAAATTAAAATTAATTTTAATTTTAGTTTTAAATTTAATTTTAACATTTAATATTAATATCAACAATAACGTTAAAATTAACATTAAAATTAAAATTAAAATTAATATTAACATTAACATTTATGTTAATGTTAAAATCAACATTAAAATTAATATTAACATTAACATTAATACTAAATTAACATTAATATTAATTTTAATTAAAATTAAAATTAAAATTAAAATTAAAATTAAAATTAAAATTAAAATTAAAATTAAAATTAAAATTAATGATACTGTTAATGTTAATATTAATTTTAATATTAAAGTTAATTGAATATTAATATTAAATCTATTTTTTATTATTTATTTCAAAAAAATTATTTGAATCCTAAAATAAAAAAAATAAAAAATTATCATTGAAAAAATTTATTTGAATCCTAAGATAGAATTAAATCTTTATTTTATCATTTATGGAAAAAATTTATTTGAATCTACCATTTATTGAAAATAATAATTTGAATACAACTAAATATACATACGAAATCCACTGTTAACGAAAATATACTATAAAGTAAACTTACAAGCCTATTAGAAGGAAACATATATATATATATATATATATATATATATATATATATATATATATATATATATATATATATAATATCCGATCCTGTTATATATATATATATATATATATATATATATATATAATATCCGATCCTGTATCCGTAGATCTTAACCCAACGATTGTTACTCTCTTATTTAGAATTTGCAAACCCACGGTATTCAATACATCAGTCGTTCTTTCTCTCTCCTTCTCTCTTTAGCGATTCTGATTCCGATCCCTAACCCCTCTCTCTCTCTCTCTCTCTCTCTCTCTCTCTCTCTATATATATATATATATATATATATATATATATATATATATACTTCGAATCCCAACCCCACCGTTCCTTCACTCTCTCATTGTCACCAACATCAACAGAACAACGACGATGACACAACATCGCGAGTCAACGTCGAGCGCCTCTTTCACAGCCATAAGATCACTGCTAACGATGGCTCGGAGTCTCATCGAAGAGGGGTTATTCGCGAAGCAATTTTTTTTATGGTTGTAATGAAGGTGTTTGGTGTAATGTTCAAGAGAGAAGGAACAAGTTATGATTGGCAAATCCTATGATTGGAGTACCAGTTCCAATTGTTGCATGTCATGTCCCAGCATGACATCCGATGTCTACTTTGGGCACAAGTTCATGAAGCTCTCTTTTTTCTCTTTATTTCTTGGAAGTTGTAGGCGAGTTTGATGTACATTTACTTGTGTAAAGGAAAGCAGATTGTATATCATGTAGTGTGAAAAATCATCAAATGGCAAGTGAATTAGGTAATGTTGGATTTGTTCAAATCAAATTCAGTTGGTTAAACATTTACATGTGATTGTTTAGAGATCTTGAACTTAAGATGGATGTTTGCATAGAAGTAAGTTGAAAGATCTTTACTTGGAACGAAAGCTCAAGCCTTAATATTTTCTTTAAGGTTGACTATCTTTCTATAATATATTTAAGATGAATTATCATATTCGTGTCTACTCCCAATCTTCTGAATTGTTTGGACTTTTGAATTCCCTGTAAACAATGAAGAGGTATATTGAATTTAGCTTGCAAATTGAGTATCAAGTGGCATGTTAAGCGTACATGGTGGCATTGGATTTCAACTTGTGATGTGTGTTATAATTGATTGAGAAAGTTGGAATAGATGATGAGATATGTTGGAGTATGTAAAGGTGAAAATTTCATCACCTTAAGGATGTTAAATCAACTTAATTCATATTATCAGGTTTTAATCGAATGTTCGCCATAAAAACAAAACTGTAACTTCTCGTCATTCGATTTTGTAATTTTTTGCTCCAATGATGCCGATCAAAGTCTCTAAAGGACTTCCCAGATGAAAAAGACGACCACAATTCTACATTTCGGAATTTTGAGGATCAGAAGATGTAGCTCATCATTCAAGCCAAATCACATAAAAAGAACCTAATCATCTGTCCATTCACAAAAAAGCAATTGGAATATTTATTGGCTCTGTAGCAATTTTATACATAGCAATAATTCAATTTACGCGCAGTATAGCACAAGATCCAACCTGCCACCTTCACCCTTCCTATAGTTCCTTACTCTTAGTTTTTCTTTCCCTATAACCATATCTTCAAATTGGAAATTAACAAAATCCAGAGCCACACAAACTCCTCAGCTGCCTGCGTAGACCAACCTGTAGGTGGAAAGATGTTGTTCACGAAGATGAAGAATGCCTTTTCAGCACTAAGCTTGATCTTCTTCCGAACAACATAAACAAACCGCCCCAAAGTGAGATCAACAAGAACCGGATACCTGCATAAACCATAAAAAAAAAGATTAAGGAGAAAATACTACTTATAACATTGCACAATCTGAAAGAGCACATCACCATGATCAAATCGGCCTACCACACTAGTTAAAGCCTCAATCCAAGTTTGTTTAGGCCTATCCCACTAATTCAAGCATTATTGCTCCTCTTAACCTGTTCTTATGGCTCCTCCTAACCTGTGCGTCTTATCCGCAATTGATAACACTTCCA
Organism: Iris macrosiphon; assembly: GCA_036927795.1. Classification (NCBI taxonomy): domain Eukaryota; kingdom Viridiplantae; phylum Streptophyta; class Magnoliopsida; order Asparagales; family Iridaceae; genus Iris; species Iris macrosiphon. Next base: position 162,454,689 of record JAYESA010000004.1, read on the forward strand.
GCTTCCCACCAGTGCACTTTTGGCGATGATCACAGATCAATAAAAACTGTTCTCTCTTTTGAACATTACTCCAAGTACGTTCGCTACAACGAAAAAATTGCTTCAGTAATAAATAAACATCAAAATATGTTCTCTCTCTTGAACATTATACCAAACACCTTCATTACAACCATAAAATAATTGCTTCACCAATGAGTAAATAATACAAAATGTTCTCATTGGAGTGCAGAAGAGGGGTTTTCCTCTTCGATGAGACTCCGAGCCATCGCTAGCAGTGATCTTATGGCTGTGAAAGAGGCGCTCGACGTTGACTCGCGATGTTGTGTCCTCGTCGTTGTTCTGTTGGTGTTGGTGACAATGAGAGAGTGAAGGAACGGTGGGGTTGGGGTTGGGGTTGGGGTTGGGGTTGGGGTCCGAAGTAGCCAGAGAGGGAAGGAGAGAGAGAGAGAGAGAGGGGTAGGGTTCGGAATTGGAATCGCTGGAGAGGAAATGAGAGAGAAAGAACGGCTGATGTAAGGAATACCTTTGGGTTTGCAAATTTTAAATGAAAGAGTAATCTCAATCGGTGGATTAACTTAAGTTAAGATCAACGGATATAAATAACCAAGCTCATTTGCTCAATTACATAATGTGCTTATTGGATAGACAATATATATATATATATATATATATATATATATATATATATATAATTTTAGTTTTTTTTTTTAACTTGATACCTTCAACTATTCCATTTTTTTATTTGATACCTTGAACTTTAAACTATAGAACTTGATACCTCAACTATAAATATACAACTTAATATCCTACCGGTATGGGAGGGGGGGGAGGTGTGGGGGGAGCTCGGCGAGCAGGTTCATTGTTTTAGCATCAAGCTCGGATGTGACAGGTGCGCAGCTCGCTTTTGGACATGTATGTGCAGTTCGAGAAGATGGACGAAGCGTGCTCCTCCGGTACCACAGTCGAGACAGCGACGGGTTCTCTGTCCCTGCGGGAATGGAGCGACAGAAGTATTGAAAATCCAAGATAAAATTCCTATGCCTTGGTCCTGGCGATAGTTATTGTCGTTTTGGGTGGATCTGGATTATCTTCGTCATCTTCAATGGTCTAGATTCCAAGAACGAGATCTCGTGGAACTTTCTCATTACGTGCTAAAACAATGAACCTTCTCGTTTTGACTATTTCGATTCAGTTGAAACTAAATAAACCAAACGATCACCCCTACACGTAAGGGCCATCTCGCCTGTGGGGGAGCTCGGCGAGCAGGTTCATTGTTTTAGCATCAAGCTCGGATGTGACAGGTGCGCAGCTCACTTTTGGACATGTATGTGCAGTTCGAGAAGATGGACGAAGCGTGCTCCTCCGGTACCACAGTCGAGACAGCGACGGGTTCTCTGTCCCTGCGGGAATGGAGCGACAGAAGTATTGAAAATCCAAGATAAAATTCCTATGCCTTGGTCCTGGCGATAGTTATTGTCGTTTTGGGTGGATCTGGATCATCTTCGTCATCTTCAATGGTCTAGATTCCAAGAACGTGATCTCGTGCAACTTGCTCATTACGTGGTACCTGAGGGAGGAGGAAGGCGAGATAGCCCTTACGTGTAGGGGTGAGCATTTGGTTTATTTAGTTTCAACTGAATCGAAATAGTCAAAACCGAATAAATCAAAATTCTAAAATTCAAAACATCGAAATTAGGCACAACCGAAACAATCAATTCGATTTATTCGTTTTGTTTCGTTGTACTATTTCTATTATGTAATGGGCCAGCTTTTGAGTTGAGATCGTAGCTAAATTATATTAAAGATTATAATTTGTATATATATATTTGTTGTATTTCAAGGTTGAGTCCAAAGTTAGACTGGTTAAATTACCAAAGTTGGAATTCAAAACACATATATTGAATTATTGTTTTTCAAAATATACACAAAAATATACACATTTTTAATCACAAAATATGCATAGAATTAAGGATATTTACATAATTGCATAAGTCTTATTCGGTTTTCGATTTTGGACCAAAACCGAATAATTTTTTTTAGTATTTTCAAAATCAAAACCGAACCAAATCTCTTATTTTGTTCAATTTTTGGTCCAGAATCGAATAATGCTCACCCCTACTCATGGTTAGGTCTGGGTAGAAGGGGAGTTTGTTCTTGGGGAAGACTTTTCTTATTACGTATGCAAAGTCGGGGAGCATCGAGGATTCTAGGAAATTTTTGATCGGTTGGAGAGGAAGACCTCGTTTCTTGGACTTCGATGCTCACCGAATGCGCTCAACACAGTCTCACTAGAACCACTAAACTGCCAGTCTCACCAGAACCGCAAAAATGTCGGTCTTTATGCCAAAACGTGAAACTGCCAAAGTGTTTGTCCCAAAATTTCAAAACTGTCACTTCCACGATCTGTCCAAGAACTGCAAAGCTGCCTCTGATATGGTCTTTGTTCCATAATTACAAAATTGTCATGACCCTCCTATCGAGGTCGAGTACCTTCCTCCAAACGGAGTATTCAAGTGGATGTCAATGCGGCCTTGAACTTCCCCTCCAACTCTTTTTTTTTCTTCTGTAATGACGGTCATACCACATGTGATTGTGTTATTATCTAGCCGATACAAGTTTGACGACAATTTATGTCATTTCATGACCACCAGCTTGTCCTTCACTATTTTTAATGATTCAACTTGGAAAAAAGATTTGCATCTTGTCACGTCCAATATATCCAGAAAAATGATGTTTTGCTTTGCTTTGGCTCTGGAATGTGTCTTACATTCACGAGTGTGTGCACCACACCATCAAACATATGAAGCTTGATGTTCTCTATGTCAATGGTCTTGCAAGTGTATTGTTCTCCATGAGAACAACACCACCACTGAGCTCCTTATAGGTGCTGAACCAATCGCTATTAAGACACATATAGTGTGAGCACCCAAAATCAAGAATCCAAGCTATAGAGAAATTGTCCTTTCTAATATGCACCTTAAGTACATCACACGGTAACTCGTCGGCTTCCTTTGCAATACTGACTTGATCCTGACTATTTAAACTAACACATTTATCCTTCTTCTCCGACCACTACTTATACTTCGGACAGTGCTTCTTCATATGACTTGTCTGTTTGTAGGAAAAAAACATGCATCGCAAATCATGTCAAGATTTGGTTCCCCTATTCAGCTCTCGTCTCTATCATTATTCTTCGAGTTTCCTCCTTCATTAATAATCAACCCTGATGACTCCTCAATTAGACTTGGCATCTTCATAATCTCGTAATTAAGAAGAGTTGCAGTCACCTCCTCCATCTCGAGAGCCTCATTTTCGTAAAGGATTGTAGTCACCAAATGGTCAAACGATCCCAAAAGCGAAGATAGGAAAAATAACGCTTTGTCCTCCAACTATACTTCGAGACACAAAGATCATTGACTATGTTGTTGAAGTTGTTCAGATGATTAAGAACTGTGGCCTCTTCATTCAAAAAAAAACTGTAGAGTTTGTTAGCCGAATGATTAATTTAAAATTTTTAATTATAGTTAATCGATTAAGTTTAGTATTATAAAATTATTAATAATCATGGCATCATTATATTTCTAATACTTAAACTTGGCATAGTATTAATGTACACTAATATTATCCTTCCTCCTTGCTACTAGTATTATAAAACAAGAAGCATGAGAGAGCCATTGACATCACAAATTGACTCAACCAATAGTCTACATCTACAAGCAACGTGCAATAAGGAAACTTTGTATTGGTTGTCAATAGAATGATCTGTCAACCCTTGTGTGATGGACTATATCTACTTGGACCCTCTACTCGGTGTAAAATTGAATTAAATGAATCGATCCAATTCACGATGTTTAGGATGACAAAAATGGAAATCACTAATCTTCATTCCTATTGTTTTATGAATTATTCTCCAAAATTAAAAATGTTTATTGATACAGTAATAATGTCCTCTTCTCATATTAATATTTAAGAGCCAATCTTCTCTCTCAAAAAGAAAAGAAAAGAAAAAGAAAAGAAAAGCAAAAATATGGTTACAATTAATGCCAAATTGCCAACCAAACACATTGAAGGATTTCGAATAAGTTGCTAACTAAAGATAGAGACTTGGAACCAACCAAAGAGACTTGGAATTGCAATGTTACACCCGCCTCAATGAATTATTTTTTTTATCAATTAAGAATTATAAGTAATGACAACCAAGTAGCCCTTATATAGTAAAATTCAGAAAAAGGGGTATTATCCCCCCTTAATAATAAATAAGCAAGCATATAAATCCTATTTGTTGCTCAGATAAATGCTTGTACTCTACAATTTCATATCATTGAATTGACAACCCAAAACTGCATAAACAAAATTTGTTGAAAACTAGGTATCAAGATCAACATCAAGATAACGAGTCAACTTAATTCAAGTGCGCTCAAGAGATAATCAAGTACAAAGCAGTATATGAACTGTTGGGAATGAAAGCACGAAAATCGTTCTCCAAATCAGAGAGTACCTGCGAAAAAAATAAGCAAAACGTACAAACCAAACAACGTCAAACACAAATCGCAGAAACATAGATTTTAACGTGAAAAATCTCGATAAAAAAAAATACGGGACGATCGGAGTCCAACCCTGAAGAACCTCCACTAATGGAATAAAAAAAATACACCCTCTACAAGTTTCTCCCGATCCAACACAGATCCCCACAACACTTAGGAATAGAAAATAGATCACACCACGAAGATAGAAGACAATGAGAAATTACCCAAAATTGATCTCCTCCTCCGAAACGGCCTCCAATCCTTCTTTCTCCTTCCCAAAGTTGTAATGGCACTCTTGTCTCCTTTTCCTCTCCTTGTTGAGATTATTCGTCTGAGGATTAGGGTTAGAAAAACCTAATACATATCTCTTAATCTCGCAACTAAACCTAGACCATCAGATACGATTCAACGGTGTATAAAACATCTTAATTTTAACTTCAGCCCGCCGACACAGAGTTCAGACCTAACTCAGTAGAATCGGTGTTTGCGAGTAAAATTAAAACAGCAGTTGAAACGAGGTTCTGGAACCCATGGGACCGAACTCGCCCAGAGTTCGGCTGGGGACCGAACTCGGTCAAAGTTCGGCCTCCCATGTTCCAGAATGTTGTCTCGTGCACCCCCGAGCTTCTCCGTCATCTCCGAATGGCCTCGTCACCTCCCCGAGCTTCTCTGACACACAGACGACGCTCGTCGCACTCCGGGGTGTTCTTCACATAGATTGGGAACCCCATCCACTCCATCAAATCTTCTCCTTTACAACTATGTGGAGGGGATTGTCATCCCGACGATCTGCCTGCAGTACTCAAATTTTTTCCTTGAAAGAATCTTTGTGAACATGTCTGCTCCGTTGTCATCTGTATGAACATTCTCAAGCGCCACTTCCTTCTTATCAACCACATCCTGTATCCAATGATACCGAGTATCAATGTGCTTGGACCGGCTATGAAATGTCTGGTTCTTCACAAGGTGAATTTTAATTTGGCTATCACAAAGAAAAGGATACTGCTCTTGCTTTAGCCCCATTTTCCGTAACAGCTTCTTCATCCACAACAACTCCTTGCAAACCTCCGTCCCCGCAATGTACTGTCTCTGTCGTCGACAAGGCAACACACTTCTGTAACTGCGACTACCATGATACCGCTCCACCAGCAAACATCATCACATAGTCCGAAGTCGATCGCCTCGTGTCTACATCTCCAACCATATCAGTGTCGGTATACCCAACCAGTTTCGGCTCGTCACCACCAAAAGAAAGTCTACAATCGGCAGTGCCCTGAAGATATCGTAGAATCCACTTGACCGCACTCCAATGTACCCTTCTATGATTGGAAGATACCTACTAATTGTGCCAACTGCGTGAGCGATGTCTGGCACCGTACACACCATAGCATACATGAGACTTTCCACAGCTGAGACATATGGAACCCGCTCCATATCTTCCTTCTCATCCTCGGTAGATGGACACTGCTCCTCAGTGAACTTAAAGTGAGCTGTAAGGGGGTTACTCACTTTCTTCGACCCGTCCATCCCGAAACGCTGAAGTACTCGGTGAATATACTTCTTTTGGGACAAGTATAGCAGCTTGGACTCTCTCTCTCTCTCTCTCTCTCTCTCTCTCTCTCGGCTAATCTCCATCCCAAGAATAGTCTTCTCTACGCCCAAATCCTTCATAGAGAAGGTTGCGCCCAGTTGGCGCTTCAACTCCGCTATTCTAGTAGCATTCCGACCCACTAGTAGCATATCATCAACATAGAGCAATAAAATAATAAAATCATCATCGGCAAAGTACCTCACAAATACACAATGGTCCGATGTCGTTCGTGCATAACCATGCTCCCCCATAAACGACTCAAACTTTCTGTAACACTGTCTCGGAGCCTGCTTCAGACCATAAAAGCTCTTCCTCAACCGGCAGACCAAGTATGACTTGCCCTTCTCACAAAATCCCTCTGGCTGCTCCATGTATATATAACTCCTCCTCAAGATCACCGTGGAGGAATGTCGTCTTCACGTCCATCTACTCGACCTCCAAGTTAAAACTGGCTGCCAATGCTAGCACCACCCGAATAGACAACTGCTTGACAACTAGCGAAAAGATCTCTTCATAATCTACGCATTTCCGCTGACCGTAGCCTTTAACTACCAGCCTCGCTTTCTATCGAGGGTGAATAGCATCATCTGTCTGCTTCACTCTGAACACCCATCGATTCTTCAAAGCCTTCTTGCCCTTTGGAAACCGCACTAGATCGTAAGTAGAGTTGGCCTCCAAGAAACTCATCTCCTCCTATATGGCCTCCATCCACTCCTGTTTGTGTTCGTCTTCCTTAGCCTCTGCAAAACTTTCGAGCTCTCTTCCGTCAGTCAGTAGCACATACTCAATCGGTGAGTATCTCGTAGATGGTCGACGCTCTCTGTCACTCATTCTCAACGGAAGCACTGGTGCTGGCTGTATATCAAAAGCCTCATCCCCTTCAAGAACTACCTCCTCGGCATGCTCATCCTCATGTGGGTCACCCTGACCACTATCAGCAGGCTGATGATCAAAGTTGGGAGCAACTCCATGTACTGGCTCTCCCATAACTGGATCCTCTGCAATGTCCTCTGGAAACTGCTCGAAATGAAATGACTCTAACTCAGGCAATTCCTCAACCTCATAAGGCATCTCAAAATTCTGACTGTTGGTCATGGTCTGATCCTCGACGAATACCACGTCCCTGCTTCTGTAGAGCTTTCTTTCCACTGGGTCGTAGAGTCTATAGCCAAACTCATCCCGACTGTAGCCGACAAAGATGCACAGCCTCATCTTCGGCTCAAGTTTGGATCTCTCGTCCTTCGGTACATGCACGAAGGCCTTGCAACCAAACACTCGCAGGTGATTGTATGATGGCTCTTTGTCGTACCATATTTTGTCAGTACATCACCCTGCAAAGGAGCACTAGGAGATAAATTAATAACATAAGCAACTGTGTAAAGTGCCTCACACCAATAGCTGTCCGGCAAGTTTGCTTCTGATAGCAAATACCGTACCCTCTTCATCAGCGTCATGTTAATGCGCTCCGCTACACCGTTGAGCTGCGGTGTCTTTGGTGGAGTCTTCGGGTATCGTATCCCTTTCTCTGCAATAAGCATCAAAGGGACCGATATACTCGCCGCCATTGTCCGACCGAACACATAGCACCTTCTTGCCCGTCTCCTTTTCAACAGAGGCCTAAAACTCTTTGAAAGTGGACAGTACCTGATCTTTGGTCTTTATGGCATAGACCCAAACCTTTCTGGAACAGTCATCAATAAATGTTACAAAATAAGAAGCACCACTAATGGATTTTACCTTCATAAGACCGCAAACATCCGAGTGAATCAACTCGAGCAACGCCGGCTTCCTTGAACTTGGGTGACTTTGGAAAAAAAAAACTATCTTGCTTTCCCGCCAAACAGTGCGTGCACCTCTCCAGTTTTGTAGACTTGAGCCCTGGAATCACCTTTATGTTCACCAAGTAGCTCATCCACTTCTCGCCGATATGGTTGAGCCGCCTATGCCACAACTCGGTAGACGTATCAGTAGCTGCGTTCACCTCATGTGTCCCATGTGTGCTCCCTTCCATATAATAGAGTCCGGACCTCTTGCTTCCTTTGGAAATCACCATCGAACCTCTGGAAAGCTTCTACTGATCATTCCCGTAAAGATTGAAGAAACCCTCGTCATCCAACCTTCCAACCGACACCAGGTTGAAACGGATATCAGGGACATGACGAAAATCTTTGAGAACTATAACCGCACCCGTATTTGTCCTCAAATGCACATCTCCAATGGCAACCGCCTTCGACACATCTCTGTTACCCATCTTCAACACTCCACGGTCGTTTGTCGTGTAAGTGGCAAATAGTGCCATGTTATGAGATACGTGCGTTGAAGCATCTGAGTCCACCAGCCAAGAGTTGTCATCGCAGGCGAGGTTCATATCTACCTCATCACCTACAATGATCAGATCGCCTCCATGAGCCGAGGCCACCGCTGTAGTGTTCTCGCTCTGCTTCCCCTTGTCGTCTTCTTCTCCCTCTTCCAAGCGAAACAATTCCGCTTGATGTGATCCTTCTTGCCACAATGGTAACACTCCGAGTACTCGTATCGACCATTGGACCTTCCCCTGCTTTTGTCTCTGCCACCGCCTGGACCCCTACTTTTACCCCTTCCGCGGCTCTCTGAAACAAGCGTCTCTGAGTGGGATGTGGATGAAGTGCCCTGAGAACGTCTCCGGATCTCTTCATTCAGTACCCCGCTCTTGGCAAACTCCAGGCTAACCACATCTTCCAAAGCAGAAGAGATCATAGACACTCGTACGGTCTCCCACGAGTCTGGCAATGTACATAGCAGCCATAGTCCCTGAACCTCGTCGTCAAACTTGACTCCCATCGAGGATAGCTGGTCCACCACGCCCTGGAACTCACTCAAGTGATCCGCAATAAACATCCCATCTTTGTACCGCAGACCCATCATCATCCGGATCATGAACAATTTATTTACCCCGGTCTTCTTCGCATACAACGATTCCAGCGTATCCCATAGTGTCCTCGCGTGCTCAATACTGGTAACGTGGTTGTACACTTTCTCGTCAACGAACTGCCTGATGTACCCACACACCTGTATATGTTCGAACTTTCAGTCCTCTTCGGATTTGTCACTCGGTCTCTCGGAAGCAAATACTGGCAGATGCAGCTTCTTCACAAATAGCAGATCCTTCATCTTGCTCCTCCAATAGTGATAATTGGTACCGTTCAGGTTTACCATGCGCACCGGCTTCGCGTCCATCTCTCCTCCCGGGTTTGCCTATCAACTCCTAACACCCTTCTGAAATTCCAGAACCTGGCTCTGATAGCACTTTGTTGGGAATGAAAGCGCAAAAATCGTTCCCCAAACCAGATAGTACCTGCGAGATAACCGAACAAAACGCACAAACCAAACAACGCCAAACACAAATCGTAGACACAGAGATTTTTACGTGAAAAAATCATATGAAAAAAAAAGCACGGAACGATCAGAGTCCAACCCTGAAGAACCTCCACTAATGGAATAAAGAAAATACACCATCTACAAGCTCCTCCCGATCCAACACGGATCCCCACAACACTTAGGAATAGAAAATATATCAAACCACGAAGATAGAAGATAATGAAAAATTACCAAAAATTGATCTACTCCTTCGAAACAGTCTCAAATCCTTCTTTCTCCTTCCCAAAGTTACAATGGCACTCTTGCCTCTTTTTTCTCTCCTTGTTGAGATTATTCGTCTGAGAATTTAGGATAGAAAAACCTAATACATACCCCTTAATCTCGCAACTAAACATGGACCATCAGATACAATCCAACGGTGTATAAAACACCTTAATTTTAACTTCAGTCCGTCGACACCGAGTTCGAGTAGAATCTGTGTTTGCGAGTAAAATTAAAACAGCAGCTGAAACGAGGTTATAGAACCCATGGGACCAAACTCGGCCAGAGTTCGGCTAGAGACCGAACTCGGCCCGAGTTCGGCCTCCCATGTTCCAGAATGTTGTCTCATGCACCCCCGAGCTTCTTCGTCATGTCTGAATGACCTCGTCACCTCTCCGAACTTTTCTGATACACAGATGGCGCTCGTCGCACTCCGGAGTGTTCTTCATATAGGTTGAAAATTCCACCCACGCCAACATGAACCACAAAATAAGTAGGTGAATAAACCTTCTCACCAGATCGATCATTTCATTCATCAAAAATCATGTTTTGTTGTAAATCCGAGAACACTGCATTACATCACACACTACTGAACCCAGACACAGGCCCAGTAACAAAACTACATTGCAAAAGAAGCGAGCAGCAACAGGGGCCAGTGAGATTATAGACTTTAGTGGGAGTAGAGCTGCAGTGGCCAGGTGCGATGGCATGATTGAGAGTGTTGTACCAAGTCTCGAGCATATATGCCAGACATTTAAAAAAAAGACTAGGCTATTAGTAAGAATTATTGAGAGCCAATCTGTCATTAAGGGAAAATCACTAGAGAGCCTATTGTCAAAAGAATAATCTAAGGGCAAGCAGGGTACTAGAATACAATATAACATTTGCAATGGTATGTGAAGAAAAACAATCTGCTAATGTAATGATTGAAACAAATAAGCTTCAGACAATTATCAAGCAAATAGGCAGGCAGTTTTGAGTACATAAACAAATGCTTAGAAAACTAATCAAGTGCAGGTGACAGCACAGCTAACGACCCCGTCCACGGCCACGACCACGGCCCCGGCCCCTGCCACGGCCCAAAGCTCTCCCTGGGTTAAAAAAAATCAGGGGCTTAGTAAGGACTTGACAAAAACAATCGTAAGAGTATATGTGGATATAGTAGAAGAATTACCTGCAGTAGGCTTCTTGGGCTTGACCCTAGGTGTCTCCTCAACCAGTAAGGTCTCAAGATTCAAGCTGTCAGGAAGGATATAGTACCGAATGTTGTTACCCCTCACACTTAGGTGATCAAGAGTAACAGGACTTTTCCCTTTTAGTGTAAGCTTTACCGTCTTCAGATGAGTGTTCATACTAATATCCACCCCTGTTGACAAACAATTGCAGCACCTCAGGTTATGGTCTAGGAATCGTTAACATCAGAGGAAGACCATTAAACAACCAAAAAAGTCCCTTATCCCAAATTTTTGGTTCTAGTCTGTTAACTAAAGCTAAAAGACCATTAGAGAACTGAATAATGAATGACTTTGCTAGTGAAGAGAATAAGCAGCCAATTACTATTGCACTTTGTTAAGTAGCTCTACATAAATATTTGGACGTTTAAACAAAAATCCATATAATAGATCACCTTTTGGGGGTCAAGTGGGAGGGAGGCACTTTAGGACCAAGTAGAAGATACAGCACTAGCAAAGAAAGCAAAACTATCTGGTAACATCATCAGCTAAATCTATTGATTAACAATAATTAGTAGCAACCAGTTGCATCACAGACAGCAACCTATCGCTCGCACTGCAATACTTACTGAACCAGACAGTAATCTCTCTTAGAGGGATATGGATACAATGTGTTACCATGCAAACCCCTTCAGGATTGGTAACCCAGATTGATGACAAGTGTTGAGTATTATATTAGTAATGGGCTTTAGTCCCATATCGGGTAGAATAATAAAGAGAGGGGTTAGCTTCTCCTATATATATGTAGTCTTCTTATCAATAAAGGTTATTCCATTATTCCAATTCTACATGGTATCAGAGCCATAATCCATCCACTCATTTCTCGCTCCAAAAAAAACAAAAAAACAAAACTCTAACCCTAGATCAGCCCCTATTCCCCCCCCCCCCCCCCCCCGCCTCCCTCGGCCCCCCACCCAACGCTGCCCGCTCCAGCAGCCTCCCCCCCTGTCCACTCCGGCAGCCCAACCCCCTTGCACCGTTGTCCCCCCCCCCCCCCCCCTCTCTGATGCGGACTCTGCTTGCTCTCATATCACTGTTGGATCTGATATTCCGTCTCTGATGGAGGCCCACTATCGTGTTCTTCGGGCAGCGAAAGTTGTTGAGACCACTCCAGGTGATGCTCCTGTTGAACAATCTGCTCTTTGTGCGGCTCGTCCTGGATTTCGTGGTGGTCGTGGTGGACGACGTGGTGGACGCATTGCTGATCGTGATGGGGGACGAGGCAATGACGGTCGTGATGGAGGAAGACCGCGCACATGCGTCAACTGTGGTCAGCATAGCCATTTCCAGTGGCAGTGTCCTAAAACTCCTGTCGCCAATGTTATAACGGGCGTTCCTGATGATGGCGTTCGATCTATCCAGATGACTGCAGAGTTATATACAATTTTTTTTGAATTTCAAGCTCAACGTCGTGGTGGGACATCCACATCTAGATCCACAGTCAGGTACTCCGCGGCATGTGTGGTGAGGTCCAAGCAGTGGGTGATTGACTCTGGTGCCAATAGTATCTGTCTTTCTTCCGGACTGTCACTCAATTCCGTATTACATATACCTGACAACTCGTTCAGTTTACTATCCATTAGTCAGATTATTCGCGACATGCATTGCTTGGTAACATTTTTTCCTGATGGTTGCGTTTTTCAGGACCTAAAGACTGGAAAGACTGTCGGTAGGGGACATGTGGTTGGAGGCTTGTACCTGTTTGACGCATCTTTTTTTGTTGCTTGTGCCAGCGTAAATCTCGATCCTTTCGAGCTACATTGTCATTTGGGTCATCCATCTATCCAAGCTCTCCAGAAATTGTACCCATCTTTAGATATTTCTGTTTTTTTTTCATTGTGAGTCGTGTAATTTGGCTAAACATCGAATTTCCTATCCGATAAGTCAAAATAAATTTGCATCTGCTCCTTTCGAGTTTGTGCATTCTGATATATGGGAGACATGTCCGGTTGACTCGATGATGGGTTTCAAGTACTTTGTTACGTTTGTTGATGATTACTATCGTGTCACTTTTGTATATCTAATAAAAAATGCTCCAAAGTATTTGACATTTGGTGCAATTTTTATGTGAAAATCAAAACACAATTTGGTGTTCCGAATAAATGTCTTCGAAGTGACAATGGTCGTGAGTATCTGTCTCGTAAGTTCAATTCGCATCTATCTCGGCATCATCCACCAAACCTCATGTCCTTACACACCACAACAGAATGGTGTGGCCGAACGCAAGAATCCTCATCTCTTGGAAACGACGCATGCTCTTATATTTCAAGCACGTACTCCCAAAAGGTTTTGGTCGGATGCGGTAGTTACAGCCTGCTATCTTATTAATCGCATATAGTCAGTTTTCAATAATGCTTCTCCCTTTTCTCGGCTACATTCCGAACGAGAGCCGTTTTCTCTACCTCTCAAAATTTTTGGTTGCTTGCGTTATGCTCGGGATACCAGACCAACCATTTATAAATTAGACCCTAAGGCAATCCAATGTGTTTTTCTTGGGTATCCTAAAAATCAGAAAGGGTATCGTTGTTTTTTTCCTACCTTGAAGAGGTATTTTTTTTCTCGGGATGTTACCTTTGTTGAAACCGAGTTTCCTCCACTTCAACAAACTACAAGTCCAGTGTTCCACGTTTATCAAGAGGAGGATTTCTTGTTGTTCCATGTTCAAACACACCAACCCCTGTAAGGGTACCCACCCCTACCGAGCCAGTATTCCGGTCCGACGGTCCGCAGACACCGGTTCAGTTAACACTGTCGTCGTCCGAACGAGCATCGCAGATAGTGCCCACAATCACAGAGTCATCCTCCTCTAGCTTGACTGATTCGCCTACGCTTGTTCCACCAGCTCGACCTCGTCGTGCCTGTCGTGATCATCCCTTGTATGTTGAAAACTACAAAGAGCTCATGAGCCACACTCAGTCATTGATAGCTACTATTGATGGAATTTATATTCCTAATGTTGCTGAGGAGGGTCTCAAACATCCCGATTGGCGTGCTGCTATGGAAGAGGAAAAGCGCTTCGGAAAAACCCAGACTTGGTAGATCTGTCGCCTGGTCAGCATGCAATAGGTTGCAAATGAGTGTTCATAATCAAAGTGAAACCGGATGGTACTCTCGATCGACTAAAGGCTCGTCTAGTAGCTAAAGTATAGTCTCAGACCTATGGTGAAAATTATTTTGAGACATTCTTCCCAATGGTCAGGATGACCTTTGTACGAGCTCTTGGCCTTAGCTGTTCGCTATGACCAGTGTTGCAAAAGTCGAACTAGGCGGCCGACTAGTCGGGGACTCCGTCTACTCGATTTCTGGTGTAGGCGGGAAAAATTCGGTACAACGGTTAATCAGCCCTAGTCAGCCGACTGATCTTTGAAACCCTAAAAGCCGACAGAGTCTTCGAGTCACTCGAAGGAGAAGGAGAAGAAGAAGAGAAGAAAAGGAAAAAAGTTCAAAAAAAAAAACTTCGACTGACCTGCTCGGCTCCCCGGACTACGCCGACCGCCGCCGGCAACTTCCACAGGTATTTTTTTTTCTTCATTTTTTTTTGGAAACTTGCTTTTGCTGCTGCTATTTTCCCTTTTGTTGCTCTTCGTCTTTTGTTTTATAAATCACGTGGATCCTTTTTGCTGCTTCGATGCCATTCAACTTTCCTAGATATGTGGTAGGGATGAGACTAGACATTAATCTGGTTCCTATGAATTTCACTTGTGCTTGGATGAGTGAGTGAAGCAAGACCCTTCTTTTTTGAAGAAGGTAAAGCCAGACTTTGGTCTCAACTTTTTTCACATAAAATGAAAGTGGGGACCACCTCCTCTCTGGCAATCACATTGGTCTCTCTGGCTTTTCACTTGTCTCTCTAGACATGGACTCAATTTTGAAGGAATTTTACTTTCCTTGGTGTTGTGGTTTTCTTATGCTGTGGTAGAGACACATCGGACCAAGACCCAAAACTGATGTAAGACCAACTGATGTAAGCCCAGACCAAGACCACTGACCTAGTTCAATTTACAATTTAATATATAGTTTAACATTTATATATACAATACCTTGCCAAATCCAATTAGTCTGCTACAATCACCAGTTTATGTTGATGATATTGTGATGATCATTAAGTATTTTACCGACAGACATCAACTGGAAGGATACTACTTGGTGTCTATGTTGATGATATTGTAATAACGAAAGACGACAGTCAGGGCATTGCAGGACTGAAAAAGTTTATGGGAGAACAATTTCAGACCAAGAATATGTGATCGTTAAACTACTTCTTGGGTGTTGAAGTCATACGGGAAAAGAGGCACATTGTCATGTCCCAGAGAAAGTATGTGCTAGACATACTAAATGATGCAGGAATGATACAAAGCCAAGGGAACGTCCCAATGGACCCAGGAGAAAAGTTACTCCCAGCGAAGGGATACTAATGACTAATCCGTATCAATATCGTCGAGTGGTTGAAAAACTCAACTAGTTGGCGGTTATGACTCGTCCAGATATTTTTTTTGCCGTCAGTGTCGGGAGTAGATTTATGTTTTCTCCAGAGTTTCACATTGGCATGCAATTCTCAGAATTCTTCGATATCTAGTCCAGAATCCTGGAAAAGGAATTCGCATGGAGAATCAGGGACATACAAATGCTGAGTGCTTTACCGATGCTGACTGGGGTGCAAGCCTGACGGATAAACGATCTACATTTGGTTACTCAATATTTATTGGCGGAAACTTGGTATCATGGAAGAGCAAGAAGAGGAGTGTGATCGCACGATCAAGTTCCGAAGCAGAATGTCGAGGTGCTATATCTGAAGCATCTGCTACAAGAACTGGAAGAAAAAGCAGGATCTAAAGCAGCAGATATGTTGTGTGATAACCAGTCTGCTATCCATATTGCTACCAATTTTGTGTTCCATGAAAGGACGAAGCACATTGAAATTGGCATTCACTTCGTCCGTAATGAAAATAAAAATGGGATAATAAAGTTTCATCACGTGAGGACCGGTGATCAGATAGCTGATATCTTCACAAAGTCTCTTCTGGGTCCTCGGGTTCAATTTTTGTGTAACAAGCTAGGCATAATTGACATATATGCTCCAACTTGAAGGAGAATGTTAAGTATTATATTAGTATGGGATTTAGCCCCCACATCGGGTAGAATAATAGAGGGGTTAGCCTCTCCTATATATGTGTAGTCTTCTCATCAATAAAGGTTATCACATTATTCCAATTCTACAACAAGAAAAGCCACTATTCACGAGCAGTGTTGGAAAATGGGATCACCTAGCTGAAGGCCCTATGTCGCGTAAACATGCCTATCTAGGCACGTGGTTCTCTGCTTTCTGTTAGTAATGGTTGCAACTTCCTATATAAGTGATCATAGTATCAAATGTCACTTGTGCACTTTTTCTTAAAAGAAATTGGATTTACACTTTCTGACAACATACACTGGAGCATGGGTACTAAACTTTCAGCCCAATCACCCAATACACTACATATACATGTACTCACAGAGTGAGAGTAGAGAAAAATGAGTGTATCTAGAAGGCAACCATTATGGTACTATTTCCCTCTGACATGGAGAATCATTTTATAGTTTTACTTCCCTAGAGGTATGGCTGAACTATTGAATGGATTATGGAAACATCCTAGACTACATGATTATAATCAACCTGTGATGAATAGTATTATCATCAACCTATGATGAATAGTATTATCTTATACTATTCAAAATAATATATAAGGTCATTTAAAGTAACTAGGCAAAGAGGCAAGTTATGCACATTTGTTTGTGTTAGTCATGACAGCAGTGCAACAGAAATGTATGCAGCTACAGATGATAGTCCATTAACAACCAGGCTGTAATCCCATGAAAAAGCAGACAGAGGAAAAGTCTGCAATATGATGTTTGATGTGGTTATGCGTTTTTAGTTTTTACGTCAATACGTCTGCTCCAATGTTTTCAAATTGAACATTTCCTTGATTCTTCGACTATGATGGTCAAGTATGGAGCACAAGTTGAATGCATGATGCTATCATGTTACAAAATGCCACAACATTAGTGGATTTATCAGAAGACTTGGGTCCAGTGAACATATATTGTTACAAAGAACCTGACATTTTGATTGCACATGAGGCATAGTTCTCATCATCATGCTATTTAACTCGGAGTTTCTTTTGATTCTTTGGCAAATCTTCGTCTTAGTGATGGATGCAATTCTCACATGCAAAAACTTCATCTCACCTTCCGGAAAATGGTCTTCTATCTCCCTATTTTCTACACTGTTTCCAGTAGAGAAATTCACATATTGCTTTTAATTGAGCAATATTAAACTTTAAAATCTATCAAATAGTTTTCACCATCATGTACACCATAACTGGTTTCTAGCAATCTATTATTTAGCACAGAGTTGCCTTCCAAAGTTGAGACTAGAAATGGTGTCATGATATGACTCACAAAATAATTACCCTCCCACCAAGCCTTCTTGAATTCAAGTTATTCAATGTACTCCGAAGCGTACTCTATTTTATAAGATAAGGGATTTGATGGTGCATAAAGCTTTATTTTGATGATAATACTCCTGAGTTACACTAGGTAAATTGAGGTGAACCTTGGTCACTACACAAAGCACACTTGTTCTAAGCATACAGTAATTTTCTCAAACAAAGCCACTACATGAAAAGCAAATAACTGTTATTAGTCGTCTAAATAATTTGAGTATATAAAAGTAAAACACCTATGATTATGAACCAACTTGCATAAAAATGGACTTAGGGGGTTAGTCAATCTCGATTTCAGAAACACGGTGTGGGTGCAATTTCAGAATCATAACCATAGCCATTTCAGACAACACAATGATAACAGAATGCCTGCGAGTGTCATTATTATTCTGAAACCACACCTACACCGTGTTTCTACAAATCACTATCTGCAAAATTTCCTTTTTTATTTGATATTGATATGTAAAAGTAATACATATTAAACTATGTTGCATGGACACATATTCAACACAACATGTTTCAGACGCGGATTCTGCACCTATTTTGGTGTGTAATAGTATATTTTGGAGTCTTTGTAGCGTGTCCAATACATGTGTCATACACGACACGGATATGACATGAATTTTGGAATGTTCGTGCTTCTTAGATATTAAATTTGATAACAATATACTTGAAAATTAACATTTTGACTATATGATTATATTTAAGATAATAATATCTTGCTAGTTGATCAAACAAGTGAGCAATGTAAAGTTCCATAAAAAAATCTATAGCTATTATGAAATGACCTCACACTTTGCATCATCATTTTATACTAAATATTGATAAACTAAGAATTATGTCCTTTGAAAGTTTAATTACTTTTTGTCAAGCTAAATGTTTTTGGTATTGATGTCACAATTGATAAAAACATTACTTATGTTGAAACATAAACATTGGTAAGCAAAAGAGACCCATAAACGTTAGCAATGTTGAAACATAAAAATTTACTATTATACAATTTTTAATTTATTTTTAGAAATTTTGTATCATTTAAACATTGGCAAGTAAAAGAGGAAGAATATGGATATCAATCAAAAGAAAACATATATAGGCAAACTAAAACTATGTCCATAGTAGTATATAAATAACAAAAATAGCTTATAGATTACAAGAGTGGTAATTTTTCTTTCTTCCTCTACTAGAATGAAACATAAAAAATTCATGTTAACCGGGTAATAAAAAAAATTAACATCTAAGCAAAAAATCATGATTACAGAAGGATTTACATTTCATATGAAAGAACATGATGAAAACATATCATTCAACTCAGTATGTAAATGTGTACATAGAAACTCAAACGTGTTTAGGCAAGACATGAAAATAACTTCATCTATGACCTACCTATCCATGTTGCCAATTATTGAAGTCCTTAAAAAAGCACAAACATCTAACATAAAATATTAACAAATATGCAAGCAATGAGAAGTTCTTTCCTACATTTTAGTTCATCTTCGACCGACGTTCTTTAACCAAGGGGTAAGGGCATGACAACTAGAAATTTGGTGAAAAAAGTTTGTTTTGGTAGTTAAAATTTGATTTAGATAAAGAACATGGAATACAAGTATTCTCTTCTAAATCTGACAAGGATACATAGAGATTTGAAAGTTGGAGCGAATTTCTTTGACGAAAGATTTCGGAAATTAGGCTGATTGGTACTAATCCATTATATAGTTGGTTCTTTTTTCCATCAAATGTCGGAACACCCATATCATTTGATAAAATTATGTCATGGTGAGCTTTGATATTAATTAGTATGTTAAACAAAAATAGGTTTTTGTTAAAAAGAATTTTATCTTGTTTTTCTCATTTCCACTTCACGTTCGTAACAACTAATGTGGATATGTGATGACAAAAAATACTTCAGAACTAAACATAAACCTTTCCTCTTTAAAAAGTATAAATTTACAGCATCAATAGCCCATGGCCAAACAAAAAGTAACAGTCATATACAAACTTTGGACTTTCATATTTGAATTGAAACAAAATTCGGTCAAAAATAAAAAATGATATTAGAATTATTGGATATAAATTCATCATAAGCACTTGATCACCAAACTAAAAAAAAAAAAAATTATACTAGGATTAAAAAAATTAGAGTTTGGAGCCCTAATTAGGATCTTTATTTCTTTCTTTAAAGATATTAAGTAATGAAATCTAACACATCATATTATTAGTTAGATCAATTGTTTAAAAATACAAAAGCAAAATTAGAAGTTAGATACATGGAATATCTCCTCAGTTATGATCCAAAACCCTAATAAAAAGATGATTGATAGAAAAAAAAAAAAAATATATATATATATATATATATATATATATATATATATATCTTAGGGTTACACAAGGATTGAAGAAGAAGAAGAAGAAGAAAAGAGACAAACCTACTTCAGATGCAAAACGAAATTGATGAATCAAATTTTTTTGAACCTTCGACTCCAAAAGACGACTTGATCCGATAATGATTCCGAAGAATGTCTCAATCACCGAATTTGTTCTTCTGTAATCAGGAAGTTGATTGGAGATTTCCACAAGGAAGATAAAGAAGTCAAGTATTCATAGGGAGAAAGAAGACGGTAACAGAGAAATAGTACGGGAATAAAATAAGAAAGTTTCACATAACAAAATGATTCCATGAATTTGAAATCGCATGGTTGAGAGTTGCGGTTCCAGCAGGCAAAATTCTATGGGATGCGGCTAGGTGCGATTTCAGTTGATTAAAACTTGTAATTGAATAACCGTAATTGACTAACACATTATTCTGAAACCACTTTCTAAACCCACAATTGAACTCTTGATTCCATAATCGCCCGTTGTGATTCTGAAATCCATATTGACTAACCCACCTATACCTAACCCATTTTAGAAGGGTTATATATATATATATATATATATATATATATATATATATATCCTTGTGATAAATTGTCCAATGAATAGTCTACAACAAAAACAAAAACAAAAACTGTTAGTATAAATAATTCCAACTATGTATTTTAGAATCTAAGAATAAATATAAATAATGAAAATTAATAATCTGACCGAGACCAAGGTTTGAACTTGGTTCAATGTCCTCAAGACAATATTCGTCCCGCACATGTGCTTACGATTTAATGGTGTTAGTTTCCCAGGATACAACGATACTCCTCCTTCGGTAGCAGCACCTCAAACCGCAGGAACTTGTCGAAGCAATGGAGGTAGTCTCTCTCTTGGAATGAATGCTTGATGTATGAATGAGTGAATTAATTGGATCCATATAACTCTTTTATAAAGGATGAAGAGACAAATATTAATGGACAATGTTTGGAAGAGACACATCTTCCAATAGACACAACCAATGACAATTGGAAATATTCATTCAATTATTTCCAACAATCCCCACATTAATGAATATTTCACTGAATATAATGCAAACAAAATACAGACACAATGCAGACATAGATAGAGATTATTTGGAAAGTTATTGTATCAAGATAGGTAGCTTTTGGCCTTGAACCTTCCCTTGTGAATATTTATCGAGTTTACTAGTCATCCAGTGAACATGATGTCTTGAACTGTTCAGCTATTGTTGTAAACTTGAATCAATAAATATCACACAACTTTCATTTTTGCCCTGAACATATGCCTGGTTTCATGGGTGTTCTTAGAGAATTCAACCTTATAATTCTCATAGAAGCGGTCCTACTTCCGCACTCACATAGGTGACTTCCTAATAAGAGTATCCTACTATACTACACTTGAATTTCAAGTCATAGGAATCATTAAAAGCAAAACTTACCCTAGTATTCTTTGCAGGCGACATTGTTATCTGTCATCCTAGAGTGATAAGAGTAATTAAATACTCGTCGGTGTCATTTCAGAATATCACACAAGTAGGTTGTTTTGAACCTATATGTTGGGATCTCCAGTCAACTAGATTGGGTTTTCCTTTATGAAATTTCTTTTATCATAGGCTTCAAATCCATTTTCCTCAATGACTTATAAACTTACTCTCTTATCAAACCTTTAGTTAGTGGATCAGCAAGGTTTTTCTTTGATTTTACATAATCAATCGTGATTATGCCATTAGAGAGAAGTTGCCTAACGGTATTGTGATGTCTCCTAATGTGTCTTGATTTACCGTTATAAATATAATTTTGTGCCCTACCGATAGCAGATTGACTATCACAATGTATACAAATTGTCGGTACTGGTTTTGGCCATATTGGAATGTCCTCCGAGAAGTTTTAACGTCACTCTGCTTCTTCACTTGCTTTATCCAGAGCTATAAATTCAGTTTTCATAGTTGATCTGGCTACACATTTGTTTTGAGGACTTCCACGATTTTGCTGCACCTCCAAGTGTAAAGACATCCACTTGTGGATTTTGAGTCTTTAGTATCAGATATCCAATTTGCATCATTGTATCCTTCGAGTACAAGGGGGTATTTAGTCTAGTGCAATTCATAATCTTTTGTATATCTTAGATATCTGGGTACTCTAATGATTGCCTTCCAGTAATTTTCTCCTGGATTACTCGTATATCTACTCAGTTTGTTAACCGATTGAGCTATGTCTAGTCGCGTACAATTTGTGACATACATTAGGCTCCCAATTATACGAGAATATTCCACTTGTGAAATACTCTTCGATATTCTTCATTAAATGAAGATTTAGATCTATTGAAAGTTTTTGCAATGTTATTATCGTTTTGATTATATTTTTCTAAGATTTTCTCAATGTAATGAGATTGAGATAATATCAGCACATCTGGTGTTTTAGAAATCTTAATTCCTAATATAACATCTGCAACTCCCAGATCTTTCATATCAAAAAATTTTATTAAAATCTTCTGTGTCTTGGATCATGTTATGATTACTGCCTATTATCAGCATATCATCAACATATAGGCATATAATGACATATCCAGTTTGTGTGTTTTTAGAATATACAAATTTGCCACACTCATTAATTTTGAATCCATTTGACATCATTACATTGTAAAACTTTTGGTGTCATTGTTTAGATGCTTGTTTAAGTCCATATAGAGACTTAACTAGTTTGCACATCTTTTCTTTCTTTACCTGCTACTATGAATCCTTATGGTTGATTCATGTAGATTTTTTCTTCTAAGTCACTATTTAGAAAGGCAGTCTTTACATCCATTTGATGTATTTCAAGATTGTGCAATGCTGCAATTGCAATTAACATTTGAATTGATGTTATCCTTGTTACTGGTGAATATGTGTCAAAATAATAAATTTCTTGTTTTGGATTATATCCTTTGACAACCAGTATTGCTTTATATTTATCAATAGTTCCATCAGCTTTCATCTTCCTCTTAAATATCCACTTGCAGCCTAATGGCTTATAACCTGGAGGAGGATCAACCAATTCCCATGTATGGTTTTGCATGATGGACTATATTTCACTATTGATAGATTATTTCCAAAGTGGAGCCTCTGGTGTAGACATTGCTTCTTTGAAAGTTTGAGGCTCATTTTTTAACATAAAGGTTAAAAATTCAGGTCCAAAGGACTTCGATGTTCTAGACCTCTTACTACGTCTAGGGCATCTTCCTTATCTGCAAATTCATTATCTGCATTATTTTGACCATCATGTTTAATATTATTATTTCTTTTTAATGTTTCTCTTTCATATATCTTTTTACATAGAAAGATATTCTCAAAGAATGAGGCATTCCTAGATTCAATAATTGTATTATTATGTATCTCCGGAATGTCTGACTTATGTACGAGAAACCGATAAGCAGAACTGTTTTGAGCATATTATATAAATATGTCGTCGAAAGTCTTATGACCTATCTTTTAACCTTTTTAGGCAACGGAATTGCTACTTTTGCAAGACATCCCCACACTTTGAGGTACTTATAGGAATGTCTCATTCCTTTCCATAATTCATAGGGTTTTTTTATACTTTTTCTTATAGGGCACTCTATTTAAAAGATAGTTGGTTGTAAGTACAGCATCTCCCAACAAATTATCTCGTACATCCGAACTTAATAATAAAGAATTCATCATTTTTTTAATTGTTCAATTTTTTCGTTCAGAAATACCATTAGATTGTGGTAAATATGGTACAGTGGTTTGGTGGATAATTTCATGGTCTGCACACTGCACAGAACCCTACAAAAGGTGCTTCATATTCACCACATTTATCACTCTTACAAACTTTAATCTTTCGATTAAGTTGGTTTTCGACTTCAATTTTGTATTGCTTGAACATGTCTATTGTCTCATTTTTTGATTTCATAAGATAGACATAGCAATATCGAGTATTGTCATCGATGAATGTGATGAAGTACTTCTTCTCATTTCTAGTTTGTATGCCTTTTAGATCGCATACATCTGTATGGATTAAATCTAACAGTTCTGTATCTATTTCAACCGGATTTTGAAAGGAAGTACGTATTAATTTTGCTTTTGCACATATTTCATACTTATGATTTGAATCTATTGCAGATCTGAAAATTAAGTCCATGTTCATTAGTTTCCTGATTTAATCATAATTAACATTACCTAATCTTCCATGCCATATATGCCATATATGAGAGGACTCAACAATATAAGAAGAATTAATCATCTTATTAAGCATAACAGTCATTACATTCATTTTGAAGAGGCCCTCCTTGAGGTAACCCCTTCCGACATAAATCATACTCTTGGTGAGTACAAATTTGTCAGTTTCAAATATCAACTTAAACCCATGCTTGCTTAACATAGATCCGGAAATTAGATTCTTCCGAATATCAGGAACGTGCAGAACATTGTTAAGCTTCAATTCCTTTACCGACGTCATTTTCAGAATGATCGTCCATTGTCCTTCAACCTTTGATGACGAAGAATTTTCCATAAAGAGTTGCTCGACTTGGTTGATGCTTTGGTAGGTGCTGAACATGGTCTTTTCAGCACAGATGTGACGGGTATCTCCAGTGTCAACCCACCACTCCCTTAGGTTGCTTCCTACCATGTTTACTTCAAAAACAACAGCCGCCAGAACCATGTCTTCAACACCCTTAGCCAAACGCTCATCTTCAGTCATATGAGCCTGGTGAGAACGTCCCTTGTTCTTGTTGTTATTGTTGTTGTAGTTGCGGCTACGACAATCTGCAGCTTTATGTCCCATCTTCTTGCATATGTGGCATTTTTCTTTGAACTTTTGCAGTTCCCTTGTCTAGAGTAGTTCCCTTGACTGGAGCCTCCAAACTGTTTGCGATTTTTCTTCTTTTGTCCTATCTCCAAGACATTTGCCCTTGCTTCTATAGAAGAGATTTTATCAGTGCTCCTATTGTTCTCTTCTATTTTAAGCCTGACAATCAGATCTGTCAGTGGCACATCCTTACGTTTATGTTTCAGGTAGTTCTTATAATCTTCCCAGAGAGGTGGAAGTTTTTAAATCTAAAAAACTACCTGAAACGGTTCACATAAGACCATACCTTCGGCAACCAGTTTATGGAAAATACATTGCAAATCTTCAACTTGACTTGCCACAGTTCTGGAATCAACCATGCGGTAGTCTAGAAATTTGCCTACTACAAATTTCTGAGACCCTGCATCCTCTGCTTTGTATTTCTTGTCCAGGACATCCCAAACTTCTTGTGCAATCTTTAGTGGACTGTAAACATTCCATAAATGGTTGTCCAGTCCACTTAATATGTAGTTTCTGCACAGGAAGTCTGCATGCTTCCATTTTTTAACGTTTGCAATAGCAACATTGTCAGTTTCACCTTCTTGCAGAACGGGGGCCGTTTCGTTTAGAATATCTACCAGATTCAATGTTGTAAGATAAAAGAGCATCTTTTGTTGCCAGCGTTTGAAGTCGGTTCCATTGAACTTTTTCAGCTTTTCTCCTTGTCCGACATGGACAGGAGCCGAGGTGATCATTACAGTGTTCTGTCTGTTACAATATAGTAATACAGACCAGTAAGAGAAAATAAAATAAAATCAAAATAGATAAGGTATTTCCTTTTTGTTCTATAACCAATTATTGTCTAATAAATTGAATACTGTATCAAAAGTTGAATTAGACTAATTCGTTTTATATAGTATCCTGGATAAAGTGGATTGACTAGTTTGTTTCAAATAAGGTATAAAGGACTACAACAGAACTAATTATACTATGTTGATTCTCTAAAACAAGTATAATATGCTATAAAAAACAGAAAGTACTATTGTAACCTGAATAAAAAACCAATTATTTGAATAATACAACCAAGTCCCTGAATGAGTAATACAACAGAACCAATTATTTACTTTGTCGGATCCTAGTCAATCAACTTTGTCAATCAATTCTGTGATCATCACTTTGTCGAAGCAACAGAATAATAAAACCAATTATTTAACTCTCTGAATGAAGTATAATATGATATCAAAAACCAGAAACTATTATACTACCAAGTGTACTACTATACTGGAACAAAATCCCTATTAGACTCTTAGAACTGAACACAAAGTAGTATAAAATTAGTACAGAAAATGCAAATCAAAAAACTTGTAAACTTTTCAGTGAACCAAATACAGAGTAGAGAAAAATACAAAAAAAGGATATTGTCTTAAGATTGTTAGTATAAATAATTCCACTCTGTATTTTAGAATCTAAGAATAAATATAAATAATGTAAATTAATAATCTGACCGAGACCGAAGCTCGAACTTGGTCCAATGTCCTTAAGACAATATTTGCCCCGCACAGGTGCTTACGGTTTAATGGCATTAGTCTCCCAGGATACAACGGTACTCTTCCGGTAGCAGTATTTCAAACCACAGGAACTTGTCGAAGCAATAGAGGTAGTCTCTCTCTTGGAATGAATGCTTGATGTATGAATGAGTGAATTGATTGGATCCATATGACTCTTTTATAAAGGAAGAAGAGACACAAATATTAATGAACACAATGTTTGGAAGAGACATCTTCCAATAGACACAAGTCACACAACCAATGAAAATTGAAAATATTCATTCAATTATTTCCAACAAAAACAACAAAGTCTTCCTCCCCGATTCTACAACCATAGTTATCACCATCTTGCTTCTCAAATTTTGGAGATTGATTTTGACACACACACACACACACACACACACACACACACACACATATATATATATATATATATATATATATATATATATATATATATATACGTGTGATAAATTTTGTCCAATGAATATTCTACAACAATAACAAATAACAACAAAGGGTTTCTCCCGATTCTACAACCATAGTTATCAGCATCTTGCTTATCAAATTTTGGAGACTGATTTTGACACTTCGAAACATTCTTTACATTAGTGAATCAGCTATGAATGCAATTTCATGTAGCAAAACTTGCTATCTCAACATCCAGAAATGATTTCATCCTAGTGAAGCATAATTTTTGCATCTTGCTACGTAGTAGAGTGGGATCAATATTTCAAGCCCGGTAAAGCATGTCTCCTACCACCATTAAACCATATTAATATATTATTTGTTGGCAATTAACTATCTTCCACAGTTGTGTTGCACAAAATACGAAGCTAGAGGAATAGCACAGGAATATCAAGTTGTGCAATTTTCACCATCAAATATTTCCACCATCACACGACTCTTGAACTCATGTTGTGCAAATTTCACCCTAGCTAACTCCATTCTACAATACAAAGGCATCTAACGAGTAACGACCCATAAATGTTCGTATTTAATGGTCCTAATGGTCACATTGCCGAGACATTATCCTCATAGTAAATCAAGTTACCTTTCATTTCCTCTCTAAAGAAACATATCCTGACAATAAAGAAAGTTTCTGAATCAATGTCCCTAAGGCTATGATTGGTTGGTGAGAACTAGGAAAAGAACAAGAAAATAGTTTTTAGTTGTTTGGTTATAAGGGAAAAAGAAAGAGAAACTAAGTTATCTCCCGAGACAGTAGGAAATGTGTTTTTATATATATATATATATATATATGGGTAAACAGGATATGAGCTATAGTGGCCATTTTCCTACATGAGTCATGCACATATGGACCAATAGGAATAGACTTCCACATCCCATGTGCACCCATGTGCACTAGTACACTATATTCCTATTGGTCCACATGCGCATGGCTCATGTAGAAAAATGAGCACTATGGCTCATATCTCGTTTACCATATATATATATGGGGCCAAGGACTTCTAGCTCAAGTGGTTAGAGTGAGACATATCCCCCAAAGAGGGTGCGGGTTCGAGCAGCGGGGAAAGCACATTTAATTTCATGTAGAAGAATTAATTTGAGTAGCGGTGCTATGCAGGTGCGGTTCAAGTGTAGGTGCGGACCTTCGAGCCGGGATGTGTGGAGCCTTCGGGCCAAGAATTTGTAACACAATTACCTCTTCCCAATATATATATATATATATATATATATATATATATATATATATATATATATTGGGCCTCCGTCGTTTCTTCGACCTCGATCACCCACTTCGACCTCCCTTCATCGTTGTCTCGTTTTTATCCCTTTTTCACAACTTTCTTCGTGATTTTCTTTTCAACTTTCTCAAGTGACCAAACAAATAAAAATAATTTCCTCCAATTTCCATTTCCTTCCTCTTTCATTTATTTCACGTTTTCCCCACCTTCCAACCAAGCACGGCCTAAGTGAACAGCCTATCACAGTAATCCATAGCTCGTCTACATCTAAGCAACCTCATCTATACGAAGCACCTATGATTCAATCCCCATAAAGACCAGATTTCAATCCCACTTTCGGGGTGTCTCTTACTTCATTAGGATCATTTTTGCATGAAAATTCAAAAATAGATCAAAAATAAGTAAATTAGGGTTTCAAACGAACAAATCAACTATAACTATAGACAGTAACAACAAAACATATATTTCACATGATTTGGGGGGAAATAAAGAGAAACCCTAATTCTAGACGCCAAGAGAGAGAGAGAGAGAGAGGAATACCAATGATTGTGCCATGGACAGTAGTCCCGTTCTTGAGCTCGATCGTGACCGTTTCGTTGTTCAGCTTCATCAGAAACCTAACCAAATTTGTAGCAAAAAAATAGTAATAATTCAAATAATTAGTACAAGAACAAGACACTTAGATCTATGAAGACATTAGGGAAAGAGGAACCTGACGAGCTTCATAATGGAAGAAGAGGAAAGCAGCAGCAGCCAAAAAAAAAAAACTAGGGTTCGTAGAGGAAGACGAGATTTAAGTAAGCAAGCAAGCAAGCGGGAGGAGTGTTCTAAAACCCTCCTTTTTAAGCCAATTTTATAAAGGCGCCTCAAAATATGTTATTGGGCATCACAATTTTTTTTTTTCCTAATCTTTAATTCCCATAAATTCTTTCAAAATATTAAAACAAAGTATAAAAAAAACAAATTGTTATCTTTTTCATCTCTCCTACCAAATTTATAAACATTAATCTATTTTTTTAAGAATTATTTATATTTATTCTGATATTAATTTTTAATTCTGTTTTTTTATTAAATTAATTATTAGTACCTCTCCTTTTCATGCATTTCTCAAATGTTATTTGTATTTACCTCCTCATTATTTAACACTAAATAAGGTAGTACTAATAACATTAAAAGTTGGCGGAAAACCGAGTTATTGAATACTAAGGGAGGATAAATACAAATAAATTTTTAGTAGTTTCATTGTAGATAACCACATCTAGAGCTATTTTTAAAATTTGGAACTCTATTAATGGAGTTTTGAAGTTTCAGAATCGAAGCACTTCCGTTTGGAACGACGAATGACTACCAAAAACTAAAATTTTGACAGTCCTAGTTAGCTACTATTAAGACTACCAAATTTTTGGATGTCTTCAATACACGAAACTGTCAAAATTTAAAATTTTGATAGTTCTATAATGAATTAAGACTATTAAAATTTTGGCAGTCATATGTATTTCTATTACTGCCAAAATTTTAGTCGTGGTAAATTGTTTTGCCAAATTTTTGTGCCGTAAGATTGTTTACCATCAGTTAAATGATTATTATGTTTGGATAGGATTATAAAACCATAATGCAGAGGATGTTACATTACTGCTACAGGAGTTCATCTCACAATGGTATTTTAGGTCTCACATATGGATATCTTGTATCAACTACAACGGACTGCAATCCTTGGGGTTGAAAATTGAGTTTAGCTGCATCTGTGACAAAAAAAAAAATACAGCTTCACATCTTTGATATTAGTATATTTGAACCTTGTTAATATTCTGGGGAGAAGCTACGTTTAAACCATCAAGTCCATTTCTGAGCATATATAAGTTATGCGATCCCACAAGTCCCAAAATTAAAAAATTTACAAATTTTAACTTTTGTCTATATTAGTAATATAAAAAAATTACTTTTAGATTTAGACTTCTCTATTTTGTAGAAATTATAACAGTGCCTTATAATGTCAGAAAAGGTCATTTTTTGTTAAAGTGGTTAAAAAAATATATTTTGTAGCATTTGTACATGATTTTCAGAATGTCAGAAACGGTTTGCGAATGAGACTTAAAGTAAGAAGTAGTGGTACGAAAGAAAAGGGCAATCATGTGGCCTCAATTAGCATAAAAGAATCAATCACTGTTCGATGAACAATCTTATAGGTAGAGTTGGGGTATCGATTGAAAACGTACGTGTCTTAGTTGGCGTCAAGGTCGTGCTCTACCAATGTTGTAGGTTTGACCTAAGAGCTTATCTATTTTCAATACTTGATTTAGCTTGTTCACATTCTTGATCATACTTTTTCTATGTATCGGAAGTAAATTGTCTACATTCACAACTGAGTTTTTTCAGTCCTAAATAGAATTTTTCGGATAACTTACTCATTAATAGGAAGGCTAAACCATTTAGTGACTAAAGTCGGGATTTTTAATTTCACTCCACTCGAATGGTCGAGAAAGGACTTATGTATGGCGTCATTGTTCAAGTAAAAACGGGATTCTTACTTGCTTGACAACTCAAGAAAAATGATATATGTATAGTATCAAGATTGACTCTCTCTGCGAAAAAATTAATGAGTAAGTCATGTGATGCACTTCTTTTTTCTTCTTTTTTAGGCACCAATAGAATCTCAATGGTCGAGGGACCCTTACTCATCTGACTCCTTATCATCCGAGCATATATACTTTAGAGGCTGGCCATAGAGAGGTCAAGATTGTAACCATTAGCGTGTCATTTTTTTTCGGAAAGCGACAATTACATAAAGGTTACTCCAACTATCTTGTCAAAATTCATTGTGTGTGTGTATACACTAGTGATATTCATGTGCGATGCACGTAATTTTTTTATGATATAATTAAATCATTAGATACAAATTAAAATTATATTTAAATAGTTTAAATATAATTTTAATAAAAATATTTTATAGATATATTTTTACAATTTTTGATACATATTTAGATAATATCATTTAGCTGGTTTAAATATATTAAAATAGTTTAAGTTATATAGAAATTTAAATTAGATAGAATTTTAGAAATTTTTACGTGAGGGTACACACGTAATGTTTAAAAGAATTAAAAAAATATTTAATGAGGTTGAGGATTTACAAACTACTTGGACGACTCACTTTTGAGCTGTTTTCAATCTGCATTATATATATATATATATGCGGATCAAGATATCCGTCATCGGAGTCCCATAGAAGCGCCCCCCCCCCCCCCCCCCCTCTCGACCATCGGATCGGGGGGGGGCCGCGTGGGGCCCGCGCTATCTGACAGTCGGGAGCGACGGAGCTCCCGCGGGACTCCGGATTCGTTATATATATATAATATTCGAAGAAGTATATATTATTAATAAAACCAAAATTTTACAAAACTATAATTCCGTCCAGGACATAAAATCTATT
Source organism: Iris macrosiphon (assembly GCA_036927795.1). NCBI lineage: Eukaryota > Viridiplantae > Streptophyta > Magnoliopsida > Asparagales > Iridaceae > Iris > Iris macrosiphon. The sequence continues at coordinate 162,485,990 of JAYESA010000004.1, forward strand.
CATCTATGGTCAAAGATATCTATGTCAACTTCTATGCCTCTTTGTACAGCATATTTACTGTCCGTAAACCTCTTAAAGATACAACGGTTTTATTTTCTCCCTATATATTGATGATGATGATGATGATGATGAAATATGTACTTTGGAAATTAAAGCAAATAAAAAGGAATCATAGAACTTAACCTCAAGCAATTTTTCAAACTTGATCTCAAGTATTCTTAAATTCTTCCGGTTCCGAGGGATACTCGATTTTTTTTCTCAAGGGGGACGAATTTGGGATTTTAAAAACGGAGGCAGGAGACGGAGATGAAAATTAAAAAAAAAAAAAATTGGTTGGGTTCGGAGACGGATATGGATATAGTACTTCCCGTCCTGATAAATCCTCGACCCCGATTATTTATATCCATATGTTTTTGTTGTATGTAAATGTAAACCTCTATTTAGAATATGTTTTGTGGGGTTAACATTTGCTCTTTGTTGTTTTATATTATAGACTTTTATTTATTACTTGTATATTTTATTTGGTGTAATATTTTGTTTTTGTTGTATTGATCATTTTCTCTATCTAGTAGTATATTTGTTTGAAGTATATATTTTTTGTAATAAAAATATTTTTTTAAGATTATAATGTAAAAAAAATTGTTAACAAGGTAAGGAATAGGGACAGAAAAATTCGGTCCCAAAAGTGTTAAGGGACTGGAACGGAGATGGAAAGTGCCTTTTTTTTATTGGTGAGGGGTACAGAGATAAAATTTTGAACCCTAATGGGAATAGAGACGGAAATAAAAATTCGAAAACTATTAGAAAACATGAATAGAGGGTATGTTCTACGTTTCCAATTCTTCCGTTGCCATCCCTATTCTTGATGAACTTGTTTTATCGATATTATAATAACCGATGGAGTAGTGAGCCAAGCGAGAAGAATAGCTAGCATATTGTTGAAGAAGTTTAAAGATAATAACTACTTCCAACACCTAATATCACTAAATTTTTTGAGTTTTTGATTATATATATATATATATATATATATATATATATATATATATATATATATATATAAGGGATATGAGCTATAGACTCATTCTAATACACATGTGGACCAATAGAAATGGAGTATTCTAGTATATATTGGTGCACATGAAATGTATGAATCCATTTCTATTGTTCTGCGTGTATATGACTCTTGTAGAAATATGAACATATGGCTAATATACCGTTTACTATATATATATATATATATATATATATATATATATATATATATGTGTGTGTGTGTGTGTTTGTGTGTGTGTGTGTGTGTGTGTGTGTGTGTGTGTGAGCGGAAAGTCCCGCGCCCCTGCACCATCGGATCGGGGGGTCAACATGGGGGCCCCGCAATCCAACTGTTGGGAGCGACGGAGCTCCCGCGGGACTCCGGATCCGCTCCACACACACACACACACACACACACACACACACATATATATATATATATATATATATATATATATAACGGTTTCTAGACGGTGCAAAAGCGAGTCGTCTAAGCCGTAAGTAAATACTCAATCAATTAAATTTTAAAAATTACTTACGGTAGATAAACACAACATTAAATTAACTTCCATCTTATCCGTCCAAATCCTTAATAAATACTCAACAAATTTAATTTTAAAAAAAAACTAACGGAAGATTTAGAATCAACTTCATTCTCGTCATCGGTAACCCACTCTTTTCTTCCACCAAACCTACATACTAAATTTAAAATTATTTAAATACTAAATATTATAATTAATTTTAAAAAAATCTCAAAATTATTTAAGAAATTTAATTCAAAAATATTTAAATTGTACATGATATTATCTGACTCATATATACAAAACTATAAAAATATATCTATAACAAATTCTAATTAAAATATATTTTAATTAAATTTTATATATTTTAAAATAATTTAAATTTTATATAATTTTTTAAATTTTTACGTGCAACACACGTGGAGGTAACTAGTATATATAATGTGTATAGAAAAAACTAGCATGACACTCTTTTACGATAACACTGTAATATCAGATCAATAAACATATTTAAGGAACAATTTTTAACAGAACATGTCACGACCCGCACCCGAAAATCGGACATGAATCGTGGGTACGTCCAGCCTATGCCGCAGCATCGGCGGTAGAACGATATCTAGGTCTACTATCTAGCTAATAATCTCACACAACAATATAAGTACCTGTCAAGATCTCAACTCCAAACGGAGGAACAATATGATAAAGGTAACACAAGTACTCAATCACGATTTAAGCACGGTAAGATAACTAGGAAGTCTAACAACTACAAAGTCTAAACAACAACTACTACTAAAGACAACAACAATAATAATAATAATAATAATACAACAATATCCAGAATCAAATACAATACAAGTCTCAAACGAAAAGCCAGGGACAAATCCGGTACCAAAAGCTAATAAATACAACTGAGGTCCTAGTGATCCCGGCTATCAACCCGGAAATCACTCCTGAACTAGGGGGTCCCTGTCTGCACCATCGACAGGCTGAGGTCCATAAAACGTCGGACAACAATCTTCCAGATCCTCTAAAAAATATATCCAGTCAGGATTGGAGCAAGTACAGCTCTAACAGCAATTCCAGTTAAATGATAAAAACTATAAACAGTTGTAGCAAGTAGCACGAGGTGAAGGAAATAAAGTATGAATAAGAAAATATATATCTATCAACTGGTGCATAAAGGTAAAGATGCATGAAAATCAGAAGTAAGATAGTAATGACTGCAGGATACAAGAAATCTAAACTAAGATCAAGTGTGTGCACAATAACGTGAAGTGAGTCCAACAAGACTAAATGTAATGAGTCAAGTCCAGAAAGTATAAGTGAGACCAGTCAAGATATACAAGAGAGTCCAGACTAGAAAGAATAAACTCGTGTCTCTAAAAATACCTGTTTCGACATGTAAACGACTAGGGGTAAGTACGGCTCACCACACACTGGGTGTGCGGCTGCTATCATTCCAGATTAGACCAGAGGGAGTGATTTCAGTGATTCCAGATTTGGGAATGTTTACATGTCTACTCGAGTATTTTCCTGCCCCGACTAGTACAAGTGGATCCAAGACCCGACAAGTAATATAAATATGAGTCCAGTCAGAAACATGAGTGATGCCTGTAGTAAGTCCTGATGTGATGCCAATAGGTGATTCCAGAAATAGAGGCTAGAAACATGAAATATACGTGTCGCAAGTAAATTAATCCAGAAATACTAGTCAGTGTCGTGCCAGAAAATCAGATAATACTATACTAGAAGCTGAATCATAATAATTATCAGATAATAAAAACTATCAAAGAATATACTCGCTTGACGTCCTGAGCAACTAGCGATCCGAACTGGCGTCGCAAGGATCTATTACAAAAAGCAAGGTTAAACGGGGTTCTAAAGAGTTATACAGATATAAAATAACTAAAAACAAGTTTCTAGGGTGGTCTAGGTCAAACGGGTCAAACGGATAAAATTTGGGTCAAAAAGTCAACACGGAGGGGTCCAAAAAGTCAACTCTAGGTCAAAACTAGGTCAAATGTTGACTTTGGCGGTCAACCGGGTCAACTACGATCAACTCTAGGTCAAACTAGGGTGCTCCTAAAATTCTAGGTCAAAATTAGCTCATTAAGCTAGTAAACCCACAAACTCGCCTCCTTGAGATACCGGGATACCCTCGGTATCCGATATCTCAACCTACGCTATATACCCCGCATATACCCTCTATTATATATCCTAGCATGTATATATATATATATATATATATATATATATATATATATATATATATATATATATATATATATATATAAGCAACTCTAACCTCATTCCTAGGTAAAATCCAATACCTCGTCCCGATACCCAATACCTTGAGTATCTCAAGGTATTGAGATACCTCGCATTACTCCTCTCTATTCTAACTAGTAGCTAACTATCTATATATATATATATATATATATATATATATATATATATATATATATATATATATATATATATATATATATATATATATATATATATATATAACCTAGTATTTAGGCTATACCTCGATATCTCATCTCTGATACCCCTTACCTTCAATACCTTGATATCTCAAGGTATTGAGATACCTTACCCTTCTCTCCGCATCTCACTATCTAACACACACACACACACACACACACACACACACACACACACACACACACACATATATATAATATATATATATATATATATATAGTAGTATATATATAAGTATATATATAGATAGTTAGCTAGTTAGTTAGAATAGAGAGGGGTAATGCGAGATATCTCAATACCTTGAGATACTCAATGTATTGGGTATCGGGGCGAGGTATTGGGTTTTACCTAGGAATGAGGTTAAAGTTGCTCTTTATATATATATATATATATATATATATATATATATATATATATATATATACGTGCTAGGATATATAATAGAGGGTATAGGCGGGGTATATAGCGTAGGTTGAGATATTGGATACCGAGGGTATCCCGGTATCTCAAGGAGGCGAGTTTGTGGGTTTACTAGCTTAATGAGCTAGTTTTGACCTAGAATTTTAGGGGCACCCTAGTTTGACCTAGAGTTGACCCGGTTGACCGCCAAAGTCAACATTTGACCTAGTTTTGACCTAGAGTTGACTTTTTGGACCCCTCGTATTGACTTTCTGACCCAAATTTTATCCGTTTGACCCGTTTGACCTAGACCAACCCTAGAAGCTTGTTTTTAGTTATTTTATATCTGTATAACTCTTTAGAATCCCGTTTAACCTTGCTTTTCGTAATAGGTCCTTGCGACGCCAGTTCGGATCGCTAGTTGCTCAGGACGTCAAGCGAGTACATTCTCTGATAGTTTTCATTATCTGATAATTATTATGATTCAGCTTCTAGTATAGTATTATCTGTTTTTCTGGCATGACACTGACTAGTATTTCTGGATTAATTTACTTGCGATATGTATATTTCATGTTTCTGGCCTCTATTTCTGGAATCACCTACTGGCATCACATCAGGACTTACTACAGGCATCACTCATGTTTCTGGCTGGACTCATATTTATATTACGTGTCGGGTCTTGGATCCACTTGTACTAGTCGGGGCAGGAAAATACTCGAGTAGACATGTAAATATTCCCAAATCTGAAATTACTAAAATCACTCCCTCTGGTCTAATCTGGAATGATAGCAGCCGCACACCCAGTGTACGGTGAGCCGTACTTACCCCTAGTCGTTTACATGTCGAAACAGGTATTTTAGAGACACGAGTTCATTCTTTCTAGTCTGGACTCTCTTGTATTTCTTGACTGGTCTCACTTATACTTTCTGGACTGGACTCATTACATTTACTCTTGTTGGACTCACTTTACGTTATTGTGCACACACTTGATCTTAGTTTAGATTTTTTGTATCCTGCAGTCATTACTATCTTACTTCTGATTTTCATGCATCTCTACCTTTATACACTAGTTGATAGATATATATATTTTCTTGTTCATACTTCATTTCCTTCACCTCGTGCTACTTGCTACAACTGTTTATAGTTTTTATCATTTAACTGAAACTGTTGTTAGAGCTGTACTTGCTCCAATCCTGACTGGATATATTTTTTAGAGGATCTGGAAGATTGTTGTCCGACGTTTTATGGACCTCAGCCTGTCGATGGTGCAGACAGGGACCCCCTAGTTCAGGAGTGATTTCCGGGTTGGTAGCCGGGATCACTAGGACCTCAGTTGTATTTATTAGCTTTTGGTACCGGATTTGTCTCCGGCTTTTGGTTTGAGACTTGTATTGTATTTGATTCTGGATATTGTTGTATTATTATTATTATTATTGTTGTTGTCTTTAGTAGTAGTTGTTGTTTAGACTTTGTAGTTGTTAGACTTCCTAGTTATCATACCGTGCTTAGATCGTGATTGAGTACTTGTGTTACCTTTATCATATTGTTCCTCCGTTTGGAGTTGAGATCTTGACAGGTACTTATATTGTTGTGTGAGATTATTAGCTAGATAGTAGACCTAGACATCGTGATTGAGTACTTGTGTTACCTTTATCATATATGTATATGTACACTTTTATATATATATATATATATATATATATATATATATATATATATATATATATATATATATATATATATATATATATATAATGGTCAATTTTGTAATTTTGTAATTTAAGTCATCACATTTTTTCCTCAATACCTAGACTCTACGATCCGCACAAGATCTCCAATTCTTCAATCCCTATTCCCTACCGACTCTACTGACTCTAAGACTCATATTTATAATCATACAAAAAAATTAGGATTTATCAAAGTTCTTGCTCTGACCGGTGTGTTGTCTATCATCTCTAAGCGGTTCAATTGCTATTTTGCTTCTAAAAATCCCTCAATTGTTAGATAAATTTATTTTATACAATAAAGATCGGACGTGGATTTTATTTTCTACAATAATGATCAGATTTCTTTTATTTATATAATTTAGGAATTTGGATGTGTAGGACTAGTCTTTATTTAAGAAACATTGATGTGCAGGCATAGTTTTTTATTTATACAATTTAACGGTCAGTACGTATTCAATCTAAAATATCTTTATTATACTATATAATGTGCTTGAATATAGATAATTTTTCCTCTGTTTATTTTGTTTAGTAACTATAGATTTAGTTATTATATACAATCAAGAACATCTCCAGAGATTTTGATAAAAAGACATAGAGTAATATCTTTAAAAAATATGAATAAATAAATTTAGGGCCTCATTTTGAGATTTGCACAGGGCCTTCAATTATTCAAGACCGGCCCTGGGAGGAGCGCCTCATAGTCAGAATTGGTCCAGCTTTTGGAAACACTTTAGCGAAGTTTATAACAAAAATGTTGCATGTTGAGGAAGACTCATGGGAGAAAATGGATACCTAAAAATGGCACAAAAATACGTAGGCATCTAGACAATTGTATATAATATCTATCTCTTGAGTAAAACGAGGAGATAAGGACCATGGAGACATGGAGGATGGAGCTCTAACAAATTTGTATCTTGAAAAAATATCTATTTTAATTTATTTAGCTATTAGTACTATGAACTTAGTTAATCGTAATTATTATGTTTCAATTTGAATAATTAATTGCAATAATTTGTATGTATTTACTGTCTTATTTATCATTTTCCAATATATGATACTATTATTATATATGTATTTTATGTTTGTTCATATGAATTAATTTTTGTGTTTGGATTTTTAACCTTTCTTTAAGATTCATTTATAGATATCATAATTGAGAGAAAGTGACGATAGATCCTATATTCTGTTATGATATATGGTCATACAAAATTGGAGGATTCAATTTCTAATAGCAAATACCGCAAAGAAAGCGTGAGGTTTAACACCCAAATACTTAAATCATAAGTCATATCGACAATTATATAACAAAAATAATATATATTAAAAAATATTCAATTAAATAAATTGTATTTATTTTTTACTCTTTTTTTATAAATAATGATCTTTTTTTTTAATTGTGGCATTGAACTTTACGATAAAAATTTTAAATAGTAGCCTCAAATCGTAATGGACGATTTTTTTAAATAATTAATTTTTGAAACAATCTGTCTCAGTCAGATCTGGTCCGTATTCGAATTATACCCAATTAAATCTAGCTCGGACAGGTTCAAACCGAAATTTAGGTCGGACTGAGCTTGGGGTCTTGGTTTCCAGTCCGGCCTAGACCGTCCAGCTGCTTAAGACCGAACTATTCCAGTCTAATCCTGACCTAGTCAAATCTGATCAAATGGGTCCGAGTCAGCCCGAACCGGTTAACACCATGACCTATGTAACAACGTAATAAACTATGCAACCTTGGTCCAATAAAAAAGATCGAATTGAGACGATCGAGACGCGTCTCTCAAATTTTTATGTTTATTATACAAATCTTTCATATGTTTTATGTTTTATGTAAAAAAATTATACAATAAGTCCGATCGAGACGCGTAAGTTCGAGCACTCAATTGTAGGTTTTGAGGAGGAAACCGAGAGAAGGTTTCCAAGTAAATGTACTGAGTGACACGGAGATTAGTGTGGGTTGTAGGTTGTTGGACATGTATGTCCGAGCACTCAGTCTCTCAATTTTTTTTAAATTAATACAATACACTATATATATATATATATATATATATATATATATATATATATATATATATGAAAAAAAGGGATATGAGTCATAGGCTCATATTCCTACATGAGGCAATGCATATGTGGACCAATAGAAATGGAGTGTATTAGTGCACATGGGATGTAGAAATCCATTTCTATTGGTCCACGTGTGTATGGCTCATGTAGAAATATGAGCCTATGGCTCATATCCCGTTTACCCTATATATATATATATATATATATATATATATAGAGAGAGAGAGAGAGAGAGAGAGAGAGAGAGAGAGAGAGTCCGGATTAAAGGTTCTGTCGGAGGAGTCCAGCGAAAGCTCCGCCCCCCTCCACCTCCTGCACCGTGGGATCGGAGGGTTCTGGTGGGATCCGTGCGTGAGTCTGCTCAATCCAACGACCGAGGACGACGTGGTTTTCTCAGGATTCTGCGGACGGAACTACGGATCCTAACCTATATATATATATATATATATATATATAAGTGTTCATAGAATTATATTATATATAGTGAACAAGGCAAATCAAAAGCTTGTGTATATTTCAATATTAACATGAGCCTTCACACCAATATACACAGTCATTCTTTCATAGATGTAGTAGCAGTCTGTCTCCTCCTACTGTCTCTTTTTCGGTCGATACAATTTGATAGTCCTATCGTTGATTTGCTGAACTGGTCTCGCATTCATTCCAAAACCCTACAATGCAACAACAAAACCAAAATATAAAGACTAGACATCCATTTGATTGACCTAAGACTCAACAATATTAATTACATCTGCAAAATCTCCATTTTATTTGTCAATTCTATTTTATTATATTCCCACTAGAAGATTAAACTAATTTCATCATTTTTATTTAAGTCAGTGTTAGGAGCCTCATTTCTTTCTTGTTTGCTATTATATTAGGGGTGAGTATTATTAGATTTTGGATCCATCCTATTGAATACAAGTTTTAGTTCCGTTTGAGAAAATTTTTAGTTTTAAAAATACTAAATTTTTTATCGGATTTGGATTTCAGTTTCGATCCAAAACCGAATAAGACTTATATAATTATGTAAATATCGTCAATTCTATACATATTTTGTAACTAAAATGTGTATATTTTAAAAACAATAAATTTTATGTATATGTTTTGAACATATTTGGGTGTAACTTTGACATATAACAAATGTGTGTATAAAATTTAACTACGATTCCAACTTTTGATCAAACCCATTAAACAATAGAAATAGTCCAACCGAATAAACTGAATCAATTATTTGGTTCGGTTCAGTTCTGATTTTGTCTAATTTTGGTTCAATTTTGGAATTTTAGAATTTTGGTGTCAGTCGAAACCGGATAAACCGAATGTTCACCCCTAATTGATATCGTTTTGATTCAATACTTTGAATGGGATGGATGTATTTTGATACCATGTTAAAGTTCAGCATCACGAAACCTCTAGAATTGTGAAGAACAATGAAAGAGATGGTGTGAAAATTATCCTTATGTTGCTTACATCTTGAACAGCTCCTCTAAGCAAGTTAATCTGCTCCTGTGACACGGTTCTCACCTGCCAACATCAATATGGATATATAAGCTAGGATTATTTTCTATAAGAGTACCAGATTTTTGACCTAATTAGACTTTGGATGCTGGATTTTTCTGTTTTAGACATAGGTACTCGAACTTCTTAGTGACACATTTTAGTGACGAACATTCATCAATAAAACACTCATTTCGTTACTGAAAGTCCAATTTTATCACTAAAATATGTCACTAAAAAATTTGAGTACCCGAAGTCCAAAACGGACAAACCCAGTACCCAAAGTCTAATTAGATCCTAAATCTGGTACCCTTATACAAAATATTAAATATAGGGCACATCGATTCAACATTAATTATCTAGAAAACCCTACTGATTATTAAGGGAAGCTATATATGCAACAAACGAACCTTTGTGAGAATGTTCCATATGACACCTTCTGTGCAAGGGGGGACAGTGAGCGAGCCCATATAATTGTAGGACTTCCTGCTTCCCCTGGTTACATGCTTTGCGCTCACCATCCCCACCTTCTTCTCCGACCCCTCCTTCTCCTTGAGCTTCTTGATGTGTCCCTCTATCTGCGAAAACCCTTAAATAATATATACATAAAATTTGTAGTGCGACTTCTAATTATTCATTACACCCTTGTTAAATATATAAGGGATATGAAAACAAATTCTTTCATTTGACAAAATCTTACATTACAAAAATACTGCTTATCAGCGATGGCAACGTTCGCTACCCGTCGCAACTTAACGACACATAGGCGCCGTCCGGACGATTAATGGTAGATATCTCGAATATTAATTA